>OY735212.1:17988246-18145746 GCA_963457665.1 Thysanoteuthis rhombus | reverse complement strand
ACCGGCCTCCGGGTCTGAAGTGAAGGTTTCAATTCTGCTTTGCCATACTGGATAGGATAATGGAAAGTCTGTAGCCACAATGAAGTGATATAGTACATCGAAACAGCTGTTTTTGGATGACACACACACGCACATACACACACACACACACACATATATATATATATATATATATATATATATATATATATATATATATGATTTCGGTCTTATTCATTGAAGTAAGTGAATATCGCAGAAATGTCACTTTGTTTCAAGGTAAATTTGAAAACCACTGATGTATAGTAGTGATTCCTAACTTTTCTTTCTCGGACTACAACCCACTTTTTGGGCATCTGTTCCATCAGCAACCTTGTTAAGTTAAACAAAAATAATAAATGGAAAATTAAATTTGTATTCTTAGTCTCCTCACACACCCTTGAATTTGAATGACCCCTCTCACCAACATGAATTCCACCAACCCAACCACCTTCTTGCTTTATCGTACACCTTACAAACCCCTTGACTTCCAACGTTTCAAACCATCTCATTGGCTCCCAACGCCCCTACATATCCCTTTGACCTCCCTATACTACACCTTTGCCTTCCAGCGCCGCCTCAAGGTTTCAAGCACCCCCCAAAGGCAGTGCTAGTGTCCACTTTGTCTCCCTTGTGGTTAGTGTAGTTTTATATTTATTACTGATGCAAAAGCCAATGTTCTAGTCCAAACAAAGGGGAAACAAAACAATCTGGAGGATCAAAATCTATTTATGGCAATAGAGGGAAAATACCTAAAATAGAGTGAAAAACATTTAAAAACATCTAGATTCTTGAGAATCTACATGTTATCAATAAATCTATTAGAATAAGACACCGAAAAGTTTTTTTTTTCCAAAAATAAAAAAAATTTCTAAAAGGAGTCCAGTAGAGTACTAATGCCAATTTTTCAAGTGTGTTGACAAAATGGTATGGTCAGGAGTGCTGAAACAAACAATCAAATAAACAAGCAAACAAACCCGTGAACACGTCAAAACATAAACAAACACACACACACACAGACGCACATAAAAGAGTAGAAACCACTCCCATCTTGGATGGCAACTGTTGTCCAATTCAGATTTTTTATTATTTATTCATTAGAATTTAATAGAAGTTGTTGAGTATCAGTAAGATACATTTCTGTAGACGTGTACGATGTTGCGCCAAGTCGGTAAGAGAGTCGTCTACCAATCATTTGTGATTGAAAATCATTGTAGGGAAGTGTTAGTTTCATATGTATATATATATATATATATATATATATATATATATATATATATATATATATATTCTTCAATAGAATGAAATATAAACGTATTTCTAGTACACATTCTTGTAGATATGTATGAGTTTTTGATTTAGTTCAGTTGGTAAGAAAGACAACTATTATATTTGCGATTCCAAATTTTGACAGGAAATAATCTTTACAGCCATACGGATGAGGATCGCTTTTTTTTTCGTTTAATTCAACTCGCATTAGTTGTATGTCGTGAAGGTTCTCTGCGAAAAGGACGATGTCGTCTCAGTTCATGTTTCGGAAGATTACGTAAAGGCAGGCTGTGATGAGTTTGGGTGAGCTAGTATCGCCTTGTTTTATCCTTTTTGGAGTTGGGATGGTTCAGAGTCTTTCTGTAACCTGATAAAGGTGTTGCTGTGATTGTATATATGTTGCGGTACTCTGATGTATAAAGGGTTCACACCTTGTAGAGTGATGGTCTTCATGACCATTGGAATATCAACTGAGTCAGATGCCTCCTTGAAATCCATAAATGTTCCAGCGAGTGACATTTTGTGTCCTGCTGCTTTCTCTTTCAGCTGTTTTATTGAATGGAGATGGACCATGATCGAGGAGCTTCTTCTAAATCCAGTCTGTTTCCGTGATTAGTTTTTATCTAGTGTTTTAATGATCCGGTTGCTGATGATTTCTGTGAAAAGTTTATCGATGCAGTTGGGTAGGCTTTCAGGCCTGCAGTTGTTGAGGTCGTTGGGGTTTCTTAATTTGACCCACGCACGAACTTCAGTAAAACAAACGTCATGTGCAACAATCACATTGGGAAAAAGGAAATAACTGTCAAAATAGGAGATGCAAATTTGAGGGAAGTAGACCACTAGATATAACTCGGACAATGAATATCAATGAAACCCACGAAAAAAGAAGAAATCAAGCGGAGAATCACCCTAAGATGATAAGCCTTCGGCAGAGCAAACTCAACCCTCAAAAACAAGACGATCCCAATGATCCTGAAAAGAAGATTATACAACCAATGCATCCCCCCGAGAGTCATTTATGGAGCTGAAACATGGAACCTAACCAAGAAATAAACCCACAAACTGACAAGTATGCAACATGTGCATGAAAGAATCATGCTTAACTTCACATGAAGAGATTGCAAGACAGCACACTATATCGGGAAGAAATGGGGGTCAGAGACTTGATAAAATCAATTAGAAAACTCAAACGGAAATGGGCAAACCATGTTGCAAGAATGGCCGACAACCGATGGACATCTTGACTCACTACATGCATCCCCTAATATTACCTCCGACAGAGTAGAAGATGGAAAGATGAACTAGACAAATTCAGAAAATACTCGCTCCACGACGCCCGTGAGAGAAAATCATGGCGGATTCTGGGTAAGGTCTCTGTCGAACGACGTACGATAACAGAATGATGATGATGATGATGATGATGATGATGATGATGATGATGATGATGATGATGATGATGATGATATTTTTGTTGTTCTTGTTACGAAACAAAAACAAAATCAATCCTAGGTTTGAACCAGAGACGGACAAAACTTTGGATTTCGATTAGTTATAGTCAACTGCATTACTCTTTGTTCTTGTCTCGAATAGCCTTTTTTAAAGAGATATTTTGATCATTTTGCACATATGTTGGTGTATGTGTGGGGAGAAGACGGACATCCAGGCCCCCTGCTCTAGCAAAGCACAGTTAAAATTCTTTTTCAAATATCTAGATCAAGATTTAAAAAAACCAAAAAATAATTAAACAACCGTATCGTCAAACTTTCAAGTCATGTAAAATAAATCCACCAAAGGATGCATATAGTTAGAATAAATCCTTTCCATGACATCACTGGAGTTTGTCATTGGATAATATCTGAAATAGAGTTTAAAAAAACACACACACAACATTTAGAAACATCTTGATTCTTGAAAATTAGATGTTTTTAATAAACCCGTCAATTTAAAGCCCCAAAAGTTGGAAACAGCTTGAAAAACAAAGAAAATAGAAAAAAAATCGATTTTCGGGTCTCGTGAAGAATGATGCCACTTTCAAAGACAGTAAACAAAACGGTATGACCAGGAGTACCTGAAAACACAAACTGAATAATAAACCAGTCGGAATAAGACCCCCCCCCGAGTCTAGAAAGATTTTTTATCCAAAATAGAAATTTAGAAAATTTGAAAAGTGTCTCGTGCTGATGCCAATTTTCAAGTGCGTAGACAAAACAGTATGGTCAGGAGCGCTGGAACAAACGAACAAGCAAACTAGCAAACAAACAAGCACTTAAACACACGCACATATATAAAGGATAGAACTTTTTTCAATCTTTGATGGCTAGTGCCGTTCAATAGATACCCTGCTCAAAATTCTGGATCCGCTTCTGATGCTCATTAGGCCAAATCTGTTTCATGCCTTTGGTAGTCATTAATCAGGAGGGTACAAGCAACAAATTGGAAGTTCCAGAAGCATGATCCTCGAATAGAAATAATCTCACATATATTATAATGAAAAATCTTTCGTATGTTTCTTTTAATGGTTGCAGCTGAACAAAACAACAACAAACAGACAAATAAAAAATAAAGAAAAAACATTTTCTTTCTCTCTCTCTCTTCCCCCCTCTCTCTCTCTCTGTCTGTCTGTCTGTCTATCTCTGAAGGCAATGATAAGAATTCGAAAGTCAACCTGGTTTTAAGGAAAATATTAATAACTCGGAAGTCCGGGAAATGTCGACATGAATAGCCCGTGAGACTCCAAGTTAGATTCTAAACTAATGCTGACTATGAAACAGACGCCCCATCTTTTTCTCTTTCTCTCCCGGATATCACCAGGGAATGAGTACAGAATGTTTACGCCTAGGGGCCTAACAAAAGGTCATGGTTCCATTAGCATCATTTTATTCCGTGCACTTTTGCGGATACTGTGAACGGATTCGAAAGTTAGCAAGTGACGGTGGAGTCACTGGAGGGGTCAGTTGAAAACTCTTATTTGATTTGCCCGGTAATTGTCCAGTTAACTTGGGTCAGACAGCACAAAGGAAACGCTCGTCTCTAGAACTCTTGTCAAAGAACGATTACAAGCTATAAATATAAGAAAAAATTATTATTTAGCTCGTAATTCGACGGAAGACGCAGAAGTGCTGATTACCTGCCCCTTTTAATACTAGCTCTCCCGTTTCTGGTGATCAAATTTGGTTAAGAACTTTAGCCGAAAGATATTGGGTTGGTTTAGGGAATTTTCGAACATTTTGTGGAGTCAAAAGATTTTATAGAGTTGGTAACGAAATGTACGAACATTTTGTGCAGTCAAAAATGTTTACTTCTCCAAAAGCTAACGTAAAAAAAGCAATTAATCCCCATTATCACCCTTGTTATTTGATCTCACTACTTCTATGATGTCACTTCCGATCACTTCTTATTCGACAGGGTGCCAAGTCTCAGCTTGAGCTGAAGTCTCGCATTCGCGACAGGCCCAACGTGACAGAGCCTCATTCTAGAAGATGAGGTTGAAGCTATTCAATGATTAGGAGTGAGGACGCAAGTTGTTCATTGAGAGACGGATATTTATCAGTATAGATTTAGATTTAAACTACTGCATTGCATGACCATAAATATCAAAACCAACAGATCAAAGAATCTACCAGTCAGGATTACTTCAATATGATATAGGCTACGGAGGAAACCAGCAGATACAACTGCTTTCCCACCTACGTGTAGGCAAATCAGAAGTTCCTTTGCTATGCCTTTGGATGACATATATTTTCAAAAGGTTTTCAATGCCGTTTTGATGTTATCATTTCGGAAGCCCTAGTCATTTAGGGATTTAGATGAAAAAGGGGTCAGGCAAGGGCATCGAGTTAGGCGAGCAGAGGGCAGGCAGCAAAACCTTCTGGCACAGCTGCAACTGATAGTAAGTCGAGCAGCATAATGTTTAGAATAATCATAGAACAGGGGAATTTAGATCAATCACGGACGTTTTTGGTAATTACCATAGCCTCAACATACATTTGCCTGCTGCATATTTTGCAGTGCCAGATTGGCTACGTAGCATTTGCTACAAACCCCGAAATTTCATCAACCCCACGCTTAATACTTGCAACCTATGAATTCTGATTCAGTGATTCTGCGCTCACTCTGGGGTATTAATTATTAGTGATTTTAGCCACCCTTCACCATTCATTTTAATACAGTAATTAACACAAGTGTGGTATTTATGTGAGACATGTACTACATATAAATACCAAAGTATTCAAAAAACTATTCGTCGACGTTACAAAAAGATCAATACGAAAACAAACCAATACTTATAAGTCGAGTATATTTGTAGTATCATGTACCTTTATACCAAATGAAAAAAGTGATAATTCAACTGCTCAAGTAAGTAATTTACGTCTTTATATCTATGCATATTTTCTCTATCTAGCATGCTTTTACAACCTGCTCAACAGGCCTGCATTTACTCAGAAATTCGGTTGTAATACTGTTGTTGGGATCGAGCAGTTCTCACTGGACATTTCCTCACACGCCCCGGCAACACCAAAGCAATCCCTTTTTCTCTGGCAACTCTGGTTATAATGTAGTTACATAAATGAGGGCTTTTAAAAGGCAATCGAAATATGATTTCTTGTTTATTTATCAATAATTTTTTTTATGGAATATTACTACAACAAAAATGGACGTCATCTCGAAGGTCTAAGAAAGCAACATTTTTTCTAACAGAGATAACAAAAAAAACCAAAGATTATGTCCAATGAAGAATTCTTGGGCTGTGCTGCGTGCGTTCTACGTTATCGAGCGTGGGGGAAGGGGACAAGACTGAAATGCCAGACTAAGATAACTCCATTTCTGTCAACACTTTTTTGGCCAGCCCTCCATCAGGATATATAACCAACCACAAAGTGAGTTTTTTTTACTCAATCAAAGTCGTGTGTTTTTTTCTTCCAAAATAAGATCAAAACCAGAAGCATGATGCTAGCCAGGGACTACAATTTCTAATCGTTCGAAGTGAGAATAACTCAAAGATATATGGAAGAATAAGATTATTTCATCCTGGATTTTCCAGAGAAATCAATGATAAAGACTACCGCCCAAAAATATATATGGAAGAATGAGAGAATATCATCTCAGAACTTCATTTTGCTAATAAAATATTTCTTACTCACCATTCAAAACAATGAATTTTTTTTCACTTAAACGAATCCAGTCATTTTTTATAAAACCTTGGATAAAATTGACGATTGGTAAACATTTATTTACACATGATTAACAGGTTTCAAGTGGCGAACTCTCAAGTCTTGTAGTACTCATAAGAATAAAGACAGATACTTTTACTGAACGTATTCACACACACACACAAGCAAGCACACTGACATACACGCACATTTATATAATTTTCATCATTACTCTCGAATAAACTTTTGCTTTTAAAGCTCTGACAGAATCTGGGACAACGGGTGAAGTGTACATAAGCTATTATTCTCTTCAATAAAACAAATAAAATGTACTAAGTATTTGCAAGTATTTTCCTTTCCATATTGTCAACTTTCCTACAACATTCTGTCGGATCTACATCATCTACCCTCACACATACATACACACATACAAATATCCCAAGAAAAAATATTCACACGTCATATCATAAAATCAAATTCATGGTAAAACATAGGAAAAATTGATTAGAAAAAGTTCAACAGGCTGGAGTAGTTTTTCTCGTCAATAAAGACTTAAAAGACAGCATCGTAGCTCTCAAAGCTATCTCTGACCGCATAGCCAGCGATACCATACAACTCTCAAAGAGGTAGAAGCTAAATGCCATCCAAGTCTACGCTCTCACTTTACAAATAATCAAAGAAGATATAAACAACTTCTTTGATGACTTGAACTCTCTACTACAAGATATAAAAAAATGCTTCAACATCATCGTGGGGGATTTCAATGCACAAGTAGGATAAGGAAACAAACGCTGCTTTGGAGAATTCAGATATAAAAGACAGAATCAGAGAGGTGAGGACCTTATAAACTTTGCGACCGAGAATGACTTGAAAATCATGAATACATTCCCCAGAAAAAAAAAAACAATAGAAAATTGGACTTGAAAGAGTCCCAACCATGAAACCAAAACGAAATAGACTACATCCTAACTGACAAAAGCCACACCATCAAAGACATTCAAATTCTTAACCAAGTGACTGTAAGGAGCGACCATAGAATGGTAAGGTGTAAGATGCAAGTAAACACCAATAAAGAACGTAGAAGATTGTTCGACATCAAACCACAATCACTAAACGTACCAAAGGAACTCACACAACCCTCCAAGCTAGAACTGAAAAACAGATTTAAAATCTTCACCGATGAAAACGACACCAACACCGACGAACTCCACAGCAAAACAACAACTTCTCTTATCTGCCAATATGTTTAAACCTAAAAACACACAGACCATGAGTAAAATCTCAGACGAAACCAGGAAACTCATCGAAAAGCGCAGAAACCTCAAACCACCACCAACAACAAGGTAGAAAAATAAAGGAAGCCGAACTAAACAAAAAAATAAAAAAGAAACCAAGGGAAGATAAAAGAAGGTACACAAAAGTAATCATCGGAACCACCCTCGAGAAACGTCAGGCTTTAAAGCAATAAACAAAGCTCCCAGTATAGGACAAAAACAAATAACTAGCATACGCAAAAAAAAACAAAAACAGAGACATAACAACAGACAGAGACAGAATTGTTGAACGTGCCAAAGAATTCTACCAAGAACTCTACTCTTCAAGACATGGGCAACTAAGCAACAGCCAGGAAACGCAAGACGCTGACAATCAGTATGATGACTTCGCAGAAGTTACACCATGGGAGGTAAAACAAGCTATCAAACAAACAAACAAAAAAGGAGAGGCACTTGGACTAGATAAAATCACCATCAATCTATTAAAAAAGCTTGTAAGATCTTCAACAAAAAGCTAGCTTATCTATTCAACTTATGTCCAAGACAGAGTAGATTCCCAAAAGAATGTAACACGGCCATCATAATGCTTCTACTTAAAAAAGGAAACCCCAAAGACATCAACAACTGCAGATCTATAAGCCTACTCAACAGCATTTACAAACTGTTCACAAAAATCATCACCAAGCGGATCACTGAAACACTAGATGAAAATCAACCACAGGAACAAGCTTGATTTAGTAGAAGCTACTCTATCATGGACCATCTCCATTCAGTAAACTAGCTGAAGGAGAAAGCAATAGAATACAAAATGTCACTTGCTGTAGCATTTATAGACTTCAAGAAGGCATTCGATTCCATAAAAATTCCCATGGTCATGAGGGCTATCACTCTACAAGGTGTAGACCTTGTATACGTCAGAGTACTGCAACATATATACGATCACGGCAACTCCTTTATCTGACTACAGAAAGACTCTGAACCCTTCCAACTCAAAAAAGAAGTAAGACAAGGCGATGCTAGCTCACCCAAACTCTTCACTTCCTGCCTCAAGATGATCTTCTGTAACCTGGATTGGGAAAATAGTGGAATCAAAATATACGGCGAATATCTGAGTAACCTTAGATTTGCAGACGACATCGTACTTTTTGCAGAAAACCTATACGACCTTCAACTAATGCTAGATGAACTAAACAGAAAATAGTAAAAAAGTTGGCCTACACATGAACTTCAGTAAAACAAAAGTCGTGTGCAACAATCGCATCGAGAAAAAGAAATAACTGTCAAAATCGAAGATGCAAAAACTGGGGAAAATAGACCACTAAATCTACTTAAGACAACGAATCCTCATGAAAAGAAGAAATGAAGCTGAGAATCACCCTACGATGGCAAGCTTTCGACAAAGCAAGTTCAGCCTTCAAAAATAAGATGATTCCAATAATTCTAAAAAGAAGACTATACAACCAATGCATTCTCCCGATAGTCACGTATGGAGCTGAAACATGAAACCTAACCAAGAGACAGACCCACAAACTGAGAAGCATGCAACTTGTGCATGAGAGAATCATGCTCAACCTCACATGGAGAGATAACAAGACAGCACAATATATCAGAGAGAAAACTGGGGTCAGAGATATGATAGAATCAATTAGAAAACTCAAATGGCAGTGGGCTGGCCACGTTGCAAGAATGGCGTACAACTGATGGACATCCCGACTCACAACATGAATCCCCAGAGTTCACATGCAAAACCGAGGCCGACAGAATTCAAGATGGAGTGATGAACTAGACAAATTCAGGAAATACTGAAATATGCCCATGATAGAAAAATGTGGCGGATCCTGGGGAAACTCTATGTCCAATGGTAGACGTTAAAACACTGATGATGATGATGACATTAACAGATACTGGGAGATAATTGACTGAAACGACATGGAATGCTTTATATTTTACCAGCTCTTATTTTGCAGTTAAAAAAAAAATGAAACGAGTGAGCCTTTGAAGCGTTTTATATAAGTTGGAATAAAACTCACGACTTTGTTTTTCCAATCGATTGATATTTTGGGTGTCCTCAGCGACCTTGAATTTGTGGGTGAAAGGGCAAAATAATCAACGTGAACACATACAAAGACGTGGTGGTAGAAGTGGATGGTCAGGTGGAAGAAGGGGGATACCCCCTATCTACTCTCACTCTATCCCCTCTCGTCACCGTGTCACTGTTTCTTCGACCCGTTCTCTCCTCCTTTTTTCTGACTTTCCCTCCCTCGTACCACCACGTCCTTACATATGCCTCACGTTATCTTGCCAATTCCTCCACTGCAACTTGTCCCCCAAACTCTCCTCCTCCAACACTCGCCTTCCTTTCCTGTAACATCTTTACTCCTCCAACTCCATCTTTTCTCTGATCTATTCTTAAGCGTTATTAAAATGCAAGGTCATTGAAGTTACCCTAAATATCAATTGATTGGGAAAAAAAATAAAGAAAATTCGTGTTTTTTTTTCAATTTTTCTATGCTCCCATTTCTTTTTTTTGAAAGTTGCAAAATAAAAACCACCTTAACACACACACACACACACACACACACACACACACACACACACACACACACACACACACAATGGGCATATATGCTAATTTCTTTTCTGTTTGTTGTCTGAGTTCAAATGATATGATCCCGTTGGTTAATTTTCCTGTCTGTTTTCATCGTTTTGAATCGGAGCCAGATAGGTTCAGACAAGTACGAATACCGGACGTTGGCATCTATCATCCCTATGTGGCCGGACTTCCTCCGGACATACTTTAGTAATTTTTTATTAACTTTTGGCTCCTTACTGACAATCCAGTCATAAATAACCTGATCTTTCCCTAAAGAAAAATCTCAACTGATATCATATGATACAAATATTCATACATTCATTGTCTGGGCTAAAAATTGGGAAGGCTCGTTCAGCCAGTGTTGCCAACTCAAATCGAACTTTTCTGGCTAAAACTCCTTCAGAAATGGCAATTTTTCCCCCACTTCTAGCAGATTTAATGGCTGAAAATCTGAAGCAAAATTATAAAGAAAAATAGAATAAATAACGATATACAAAGACTCCAGGAAAAAATATCAATAGGAATTGTATATTTTTTTTTAGTAAAATTACTAGATTTGTAATTGATTAGCAAAAAAATAATTTGGTATCCAACTCTAAAAACATCATCAAAGCGACATTTTGTTAAAATTCGGTTTATTGATATTAGTAAAACAAGCAAAAGAACAAATTCTGTAGAAAAAATGCGATCTTGTATAAACATTTTTGACTGCATTTGTATAATTTAAAAAAAAAAAATAATACTAACAAAAATAACAACAACAACAACAACAACAACAATAATAATAATAATAATAATAATAATAATAATAATAATAATAATAATAATAATATCAGATTAGATTTGACCAAACGCCTTTGATCTTGTCTTTTGATTATGTCTACGTCTATTTCTTTCATTACACTTTGTGGGTACGGGTGATTCTTCTGAGAGCCCAATATTGGTCCATTCTGTTTTGGAGGGTTTAGAGTGTACTGGCCTTTACCGTTATTTCTAATTTAGTTTTTCTGCTCATCCCCCTTAAAACTTCTGAAACAACGATGATGATTGCACCAAAAATACCACGGAAAATATCGCCCAAGATGCAATACAATTCATTGGCAAATGAAAAGTTATAAATATATGTACGAAGTGTATACGTTAGTTTTGAATAGTCTGCTTTGTTTTTTTAAATTTTTTTGTTCCTTTTTTTTCTATTTCTTTCTTGTATTTTTTTTTTTTTTTGGTTTCCAGAATTGATATAAAGAATGGAATAATATGACGTACTGAGACATGAAAAAACATTCCTCTCTCTGTATCGTATATTTTAACGCTATTGACCTACAGAAAAAAAAGTTGTCCATCTCTCTTGAACCACTCTCTCTCCAGGTCACTTAATTCCTCACCAACTCTGTTAGTGGAGCAGATAAGTGTGCTCTTCCGGCCGAATCGTTCATTTGATGATACAAACATTAAAATAGTCACAAGTAGACTCAATGGATCACTTGACAAAAAACTGTCATGGCTACTTGAAAGATAGCGGCCATTTTTCAAGATGGCTTTCACCTGAATACTTGAATGACTCTTTTTCTCGTATAATCTGACTGGGGTTTCTGAATAAAGAGGTTTTGATGTTACTTACGTAACGGTGCAAGAATAATCATCCTGAAATTCCAACATCGCAGCCATTCTCTAGACTGGCTGGTCGTTAATTCAGCACTTTATTTTCATAGAACTTAGTTGCATTGTCCAGTCAAGGAGATTTACACAGCAATATAAATATAAATATATATATATATATATATATATATATATATATATATATATATATATATATATATATATATATATATATATATATCATGCTGGAATCAGTTATGACATCCAAAAGAAGATCTAATTATTATCTAATCATTATATAGGGGAGGAGGCAAAATGAATGATAGCAGAAAGGTTGGCAGCACATTATATCTTTAATGATAATAATTCAATGGCAAACAAACACAGCCTAATACAAAGAAAATCAAAAGTAGTGTGATTGGTTCCAAAGCCAACCGCACATCACAGGGAATGAAAAGCTACTTAAAAACTAAAAGCTATAAAATTAGTGAAACTAAGACCCCACAAATATCGGATTGCATAAGGAGGATTATCGGTCGGATCAAGTTATATTGTTTTTGCCTTATTTGCACTTGTGGCATCACTTTATAAGTCACAGATTAAAATCACTAATCTCTTTAAAGCTTGCAGGCAACTATACCAAAGTGCACAGAGTCATTGGCCAGGTAATGCTAATGTACAAGAGGCCTCGTAACATATACCCTTTGTTTCCCTTGGGGGGGGGGCTTCTTTGGTTTGCTGAGGAAGGCTGATACGATATCACTGCTGCTGAAAGCATGGAGAAAAGGATACCACGTGTTTCATTCTCTTTGGATCTATGGCCCAAATCACTTCATATATTGGGATCCATCTTGTCTTCTCCCTTCTGCTGAAAGTTACACAAATTCTCCCAAGACCAAGTTGCATGAAAAAAGACATCTCAAAAGTAGCTATGACTACCTTATCTGCGCCATTGGCATGGATCTTCAAGAATTCCTGTCCTTTGTTCACTGCGTGCTGGGTATGTTGGAAAATACGCATGTATGTTCAATCGTGCACAGTGATACGGCATCCATTTTAGCAGATTTTTTTACTTACAGTATCCCTCTCCTTTGTCACAATGACTATATTGGCTATTGTCGTTTCCATAACTGTAATGAAACAATTTCCACGTATAGTTTTCATATCGTTTGAAGCTTTGCCAGACAGAGTTATGCCTGTACCTGTTACTCTCCTCCTGATTGTAATTCCCCGTCTTGACTTAGCCCCAGATTTCAAACCGGACTGTCAATAAACATCAAACGCAATGTCAGTTCTCCTCTACGGAGTGCTATATGTCTATTCTAAGAGGTAGGTCATTTATTGCATTATTGACAAATGTCTTTTGTGAACTTGGTGGCACTGTAATCACCGTGACCGATACATCCACTGTGAGAACATCTGATTCTGGCTTTTCCTCGGGTGATGTCACTTGGGATCTGGTACACAGATGGAGTTTCCCTAGATTAATGAGAGGGACATGAATCGATTGATTCTCATGCAATAAGAACTCTTTCAACTCATACTACCTGTTCTGGCAAGTGATGAAAAGGTAGGAGAGAAGTCGATAGTCATCTTTTAGTTCGTCCATCCTAGAATTCGTTACGCTGTCAGTTGGTTTGCACTCGAAGAAAGTCATCATATGTTTCTTGATACGCTTGTAGAAAGAGCACGGCTATCACTGCTCTGTAGATCTATCTTGAAGGATTTGAATAGCTCTTTGTCTCGCTGGTGATGTGATGCAACTCAGCTGCTTCAGAAGAACCAGTGTCTTTTGCGTCCAATACTTGCAGATCAACTGATTCTTCAGTGAAATGATTGCCCATTTCACACATCACCGATACGAGTCGTTTCCCTTTTTAGAAGACTCATTTTGAGCAGCCCCTGTTAGTTCATGGTGACGATTACCTTTATTCACATCTTTGGCTACCACCCCACCCAACTACCAATCAGTCAGACAAATGGATCAGTACCAAATGTTTTCCCCTTTCTCTAGTCAATGCAACGATCTTTCACCCTGAAATGGACTAAATCCATCCATTTTGGTTACCTAATTTCACTATAATTATTAGTAAATTCATTAATTCTAGTGTATAATTTATTTATTTATTCTTTTTTTATTCTCTCGTTATTGTTTAATTTTTTGTTATTATTTCATTATAGTCAAGCTGATAAGTTTTCAAGTCTAGCTTTACCAAATTATCGAAAATTCTTACGCAATTTTTGGTATAAAATCAATAAATTTAAGCTTGGTTTGTGCCATTCTTGAATATCCTGATAACATAATTCTGTGAAATATATAAATCGGAATAATTCTTGCTCTAAATGGTATATGTACGATACAGAACAGAAATGCATCTCGTATATCAAACAATTTACAGACAAATATTCAATTCTCGATTTTAATATCCAAATCTTGGAAAGTAGCTTGCATTCCGTTATGTTCACCCTTTAGTTTAAGATCCCGGGGGGTATATTGCATTATACAATTTTCCAAATTCTCCTCTATCAATAAGAGGACTTGTCATCGATAGAATGGGTAGAGCCTTAAAATGCATGAGTTTGCTTTATATCACTTCTGATTGAAGACGACATGAATATATATTCATGTCTGCCGAAACACAAATTTGCCCAAGAGGGGGCAGGATCAATTCCCACAGGGAAACCGATAATTTGATGAAAGAATTTATCACCTATTTCAAAGTAACATTTCCCAATAAGATGACTAACAATCACCACAATACTAGAACACGTAAAGTAAGTGTTGCCATTTTTGCTTTACACTAGAAAGCTTCAGAGTTTGTAAACCCAATATATTTGCCATATTCTCCCACAAATATCAAATCGACTATCTTATTCAATTCTTTAATAAGATCTTCACGAGGGATTCTTGCAGAAAGAATTCTAAAATCGTAGGTAGAGATAGGTTTATCTCCTTTTTATGTATTTATGATATCCGAATTTCCTTAAACAGGCATAGCATTATTTACTACCTAAAAGAGATTCAAATTACTATAGAATTTAAATTTGATATAGAAATTCTGCATTTGATTGTATATTGAATTATGAATTTTAGAATCAGTTTTGTTGAGAGATTCAGTGCTACAAACTCCAGAGGCTACAACAAAGCAAGCACATATTGGATTTTTTTTGCATTTTAGGTATTCAATAAATAATTGGTAAATTTTGTATATCTTCATCTTTTGAAGTTCTAACTTTTCACATAATAGGATTTTATTAAATTTAATATCATCTGGTTCTCAAGTAAATACTTTATTCGAGGATGATGGTGTTCTATCAAACTTACTTTTGACGATATCTTTTGAATATAAAATTTTTATGTATGGATGATATATTGTTTGCTACTTAATCAATGGGGACTATAACAGATTTATCTTGAAGTTCCTAGAGATCTTTTGTACTCGAGAATTTTCTAGCGTCGGACTCGTTTTTTGAAAGTATTTAAAGCATTTCACTTGTTGATTTTTTTCATTCGCAATTTTTCTTCCTTTCCGTCGAACACTGATTCTATTATTCGATACTTATTTGACGTAGATAAAACAAAAATATCTAATGGTTTTTTCAAATCTCAGTCAAACATTTGCCATAATTCAAACACCTTGGTTCTCTATGATCAGGACCTCTTGCGAGGAATTTCCTTGACGCATAGTTTTTACAATCTCTTATTTACCCATTGATAAGTGGCTAGTATTAGTATCACATAATAACGAAGCCTGGCAGTTCATTTATCGTTAAAGACCCTACTGTTTGTTTATAATTAGAAAATTTTATTCTTTATTGTTGGTCCTGATATTTATGTTACTAATATTTTCCTTGTGATTAAATATTTTCGGTAAAATTATATTAAGTCCTTTACTTTCATAAAATAAAGGACGATGCAGATATTACGAAGAATACTTTTCTCGATTGGTGGTTTATATAATTTTGTGTCAATCATATTTAATATATATTCGTACCATTGATGAAATATTGTCATCCTATGTATCAATTTAGTTTGTAAAATTATTTTAAAAGCTATATATTTCAATATCTTCTGTTTTGTTTGACTAAGAAGTTTCCCAATGTGATTGACGGATCCAGGAAGATCATCATCGATACACATTAGGACTATAGTAATGAAAAAAATCCTCACATTAAATAGCCAATTCTATCATCATCATCATCATCATCATGATCCTCATCATCATCATCGTCGTCGTCGTCGTCGTCGTCGTCGTGATCGTCGTCGTAGTCACCAGTCTATCATCCACTGTTGGACATAGACCTCCACAACGATTCGTCAGACCTTTCTTTCCGACATTGCTGTTGAAAAAGTTTTTTTGAAAGAGAAAGGAATGATCAGTCTGATAGGCCAACTGCAATATTACTGTGCATAACAATATTCTTTATTAGATCAGCCATACAGATAAGTTTACTTACACTAACTTGGACGTAAGTGATACTCATTTCAGCTGAGTTAGTTACGTCCTTTGTTCAGTGTCCAAATATAGATGTTTCTCGTCCAAATCTTGATGTTTTTTGTTGCCTCCAGGTATTAGGAATGGATAATTAGATGATGTTCGATAAAGATAAGTAATCGTTCAATTTAAATTACAGTAATTGAATAAGTAATGATTTTAATGAATAAAGTGATATTTTCATAAAACAGATGTTGAAGATTAAAGCCACATTCAATATATTGATAATGTGTAATACATTTCCCAGACTTTTGATACATGTCTGGAAAGTGTCTTTATAAGTGTCTTTCCTCTGTCATTCAAAATGTGTTTTTTTTTTTTTCACTCAATCTTAGACAGAAACTCGAAAAAAAGTTGGCAACTTTTCCTTTACTAGATCGTCACACAAGAAAAGAACTGGCGCACGCCGGGTCTATGTTTCAGGCTCGTTTCAAAATATAAAGCGAGTCAGCTTCTTGGCCTAAGAGAACATTCCGACGATAGTTGCAACCAGCGATATCACTAATGATTTTAACTGACTTTGCTTGGCATTTACCCGGATGCACAAGACGAAACCAGTGCATACATATCAAGTCGGCTTCAATTCGCCATCATAAGACCCAAAGACAATATTCTGTGCACGTAGCAAGGATTGGGACTTTTAGAACAATTAAATTAAGTAGTTTTGGATTTCTCCCAAGCGTATGCACGATTCTTCTTAGTAGTCTTTCAGACCTGAGATCGTTGGACGCCACGTCAAGTGAAGATCCCAGGTGAAATGTTTTCGGCTGAGCGCTATCTACTAAGAAGTGTGCTTTGCCTTCAATTAGCCAGACTTTATCTCCGAGCAAACACAGAAACCTTTCCAGTTTTTAGAAAAGTGAAACAATTATTTACAAGTTTACATCGTCAATTCTCATCGACAAATAGCTTCACGTTTTTTTTTTGTTTCTGATACATCTTCTTTTCAGTTGAATTTTTTTTTACAGGGTGAGACGTCTATATATGACACATTTATAAGAGTCGTAAAATCTTGGTAGAAGAAATCGTTAATTTGTAAATTTTATGACTGGGAAATACACAGAACAGATTTTACTGTGGTATTTTGTGAGACCACGAGTGTAGGTCCCTTGCTGGAATGTATGAGTTTCAGTGAATTTAAATTATCTGACGTGACAGTAACTGTCAGTACATAAAAATGAGTAAATAAATTTAATAATCAAAAGTTTCATTTCGTTCCCTTTAGTGAAAATCACTACGCCGAATATTTTTTAAAAATAGTGCCGAATGACGTAACTTCCTCTAGACATTACAAATAGTGACATCACTTCCTGTAACTTTCTAGCAATAAAAAGTAACAGTTTCTTTTCCGCCCCTCTTTGTCTATAACACCTCCTCACTAGTCTGCTTATCCTCTGGTCCTTATATGCACCAATACCCACCTGTAACCTTTACTGCTCCGGAAAGCACCAACATCTGAGAAGGACTCTTAGAATAGACAATTCACGAAATATGTATTTTATGTTTTGTTGTGAAATGGACAAATAATTCATCCTTTCAAACATAAAAAGGTCGTGTATCAACTTCCATTACCATCACCAAAATCGAGTCAACCCTCGTGGTCAATCTTTTTTTAACACAATATATATAATTTCTCCTCCCTGCCAACCCCTTAAACGCCTTGGAGAAACAGAAGTTCGCTCTGAAAGACTATGTATCGACTAATTTGGATTATTTGCCTTTGGAATAGCAACAGCTGGATTGTATCAGTTTTTCTCACAGCCCACTTATGCAGAGTTGCCTGAACAAATTTCTAAACTAATGAGGACTTTACCAAGAGATTGTCTTCAGAAGGATTGCTGTGTCCGAATATTTAAATATGTCTGGATATAGTGCTTCACTGCATTAATTCTTGTTTGCAAGACCTGGTTTCCCATCGTTACAAACACTCAATATTATCTGAAACAAAAAAAAACAAAAAACAAAAAACAAAAACAAAAACAACAAAAAAAAATCTTTTAGCGGTTTCTGGCTGGAATGATTGCAATATATCAGATACAATTACCCGATCCTGTAAGATCAGGGCACAACTTAAGCTCCAAGGAATTGTAGACTATTCTGGTAATTTTCGTGAAAAAAAAATCAAATTAATAAAACTAGAAAACACACAGAGCACATACCTCTGTCTACGCCATTTGCTAACTTGAAACTGAATTTAAACATGGCTACCAAGTTTGGAAGATAACCCTGAATTTCGATTTTTCTATTTTCAGATTACTGTTTTAATATACATATAAATAAATTTATCTCACAATCGAAAGAATCCAAGATTTATCCTTGAATTCAATCAATTTTTTTTAACTCATAGTCCAAAATATCATCGGAATTCATCGAGAACTTTTTGAGATATTTTATGTATAAAAAATAAGAGTGGATGCATGTACCTCACCCAGATTCGTTGGCAGAGAGAAAAGAAAGAAAAAAAAAGAAGAAAAACACCTTTTCCCCCCTATTAAGTGAATCACCGTATCGCGTTCCCAGTAGCGCTGACACAATTAAACAAGCATACAGAGAGACCGTCCCCAAATATTTTGAACAACACCCCCTGTTGAGAGTCGAACCCACATTCTTTTCGCCCCGGGGAACCCTAGATATAACAATGATGCTATGCCATCTGAGCTCCTATCAACCCGAATCCCCACTAGAACGTGGGGAACATCGCAGGCAAACGTATGCCCGCCCCCCATTCTCTTCAGTCTATTGACTTGGTTATAGGTCAAACCCCGATCCCACTGTTGTAGATTATACAGAGCATTGGTTCCGATTGTGAGAGGCCGCCTTATAATGCTTGGGGCTTCTGCAGCACTATCCCCTCTGAACCTTTCATTGCGAATCTTGAGGCAGAGAAACATCATCCATTTCACAGCGATTGGAACTCATAATTATTGTACTAAATACTGAGCAATGGATTAGAATTTGGATACACGTAATCCGTTTGAAATAAATATGACCTTTAAAGGTAACGAATTGCTTATTATTGCAGTTCGTTAATTAAAGGCTAAAAACTAAAAGTAATAATCGGCCAGAATGTTTCCTTTATAGAAAAGGATCCTTTTGTGTTCAATGTTTCGAAACTACTGACATATTGCAATGCTAAGGTTATCGCCTTCATCAAAGATGATCTTCCAAATGTTCATTTTGACAATCGGAAAGCTCTGCCATTTAAGCTAATCAAATTTTGACGGCTTCTAGAGATCCAAATCTAACCTTAAAAACTTTATTCCGATCTCTGCGACGCCATGTTTGTTCTGGTTTCGGTATCGGTGAAACAATTATTGGAAACTGTCAACCAAAATGTCACCAAAACTCTCAACATAGTTCTCTCTCAGTTATTAGGCTGGTCCGGCTGTCCATGTATGTATCAAAGTGTAGCTAGAAGACTCAAAATTCTAATACACTCTTTTTATGTCTTTCCTCTTGATTTCCCTCTCAAAGTTGGGCTTTCAATGTGGTTTCAGTTTGCAATGCAGGTTTGCGTTGAATTGATCCCCCACTTTGTGTAAAAAAAAGAAACATACTTTCTTTTAGCAGTCCCTATTCCCAAAGAGAAGTAACTAATTCATCGATCACCCCTTTTCAATTGATCCTCCTTCAACACCACCTGCCGCCAAAAGATATTAGTAACACGACAGTTTCTACTGGATGATTAACCAGACCTGTCTTTTATTATTTTATTATTATCACATTAAATATTGTAAACAACTATTTTCAAATTTTCGATAGTTTTCTGATTCGAAACGAGGCTTTTTAATGGTACGACGCTCCGCATATGTTTACACTGAAAATGTCAGACATTATTCCACTTGAAATTCTCGTTCCTATAAATATCATTCTATCGCGATAAATGTTTGTAGAACTACGAAAAACTGTTTTCTTTTCTTTAATTAAACAATGAATCGTCTGCAAGCAGGTGATTTTAGGTTCGTTTTTCAATTGTAAAGGTCATATGTTACAACCGGTTTTCCCACTAAGTAGCGTGTCCACGCAGAAGAAAAGAGAATGTTATGCAGTGAAAATTTCAATGCTGCACACGATATAGGATTGAATAATAATGAATACATAATTAAGAAAAATCAATACATCAAATAAATCTTTTGTTTTGTAACACGTTTCTTGTTAAAAATAGCCAAGGTTGATCAATCAAAAACCGTGGTACTCAATGGATATATCCCTTCTATCTCGTTTTGTTGTGCTTTGATCACTAAAAAATCTAAAAAATGATAAGCATAAACGCAGACACATGCAAACTCCACAAGGAATTTAGCATGAATTTACATTATAAATTACTCCCCCAACAAAACAAAACCTAAGCCAAAAAACAAAAAACAAAACAAAACAAAACAAAACAAAAAAACAAATCTATTTTCCTTGGGAAAGGGGTAAAAAAAAGAATAGTTTCTTTCTAGACATCATCATCATCATCATCATCATCATCATCATCATCATCATCAGTCTTTTAACGTCCGTCGTTGGACGTAGACCTTCCCCAAGATTTGCCACACTTCTCTATCACGGGCGTTATGGAGCCAGTACTTCTTGAACTTGTCTAGCTCGTCTCTCCATCTAATATTCTGCCGGCCTCGGCTGCGCATGTGATCTCGGGCGATCCATGTCGTGAGTTGGGATGTCCATCGGTTGTCTGCCATTCTTGTAACATGGCTAGCCCATCGTCATTTGAGATTTTTAATGGATTCTATGATGTCCCTGACTCTTGTCTTTTCTCGGATGTACTGTGCTGTCTTGTGGTCTCTCCATGTGAGGCCCAGCATAATTCTTTCGTGTGCACGTTGCATGGTTCTCAATAGTAAGGAGTAAGTGTTTAGATTTTCATCTCTTTAACACCCTTGGCGCTGCCTGTACGCACAACCCATACATTAGATAAACACCCAGCAAGAACCACGCAAAAAACTGAAGAAACCTATTCTGACAGTTTTAGTTGACAGTTTCTAGAAAAAAAAGATCATCGATCGTCTCAAAGGTGAAGAAATTTTCTATGCACAGACAGTTTGGTCCCGTGCAGACCCTGAAAAAAATTAGAGGAAACAATTTTAGTAAAAATAAACAGATTCTAAAGGCACTCTGCCATGGAGTAGTGGTTAGCTGGCTAATATATAGCAGACTCTTACGAATATATTGGATTTTATCCTTACTGGTTGTCTTCTACGTGTGGACCGGTGTCAGACAAAGTTATTTACCTGCATAGCGTTTTTCCGGCGGTTTGGCTCTGATCGAAGTGTAGTATCTGCACCATGGCCGCGCCTAAGGTGTAGATGCCGGAGGGGTTCGAAGGGTGTGTTCAAAAGCGAGTGCGTAGCCTATGAGGACTACTGAAGCTGTTCAGTGCTAAGCGGATTTGAGGAGCTATTGACTCGTCCTGGGTCCTCTCATAATTACTCGGCCCAGTCGCAAGAAAGCTGTCCTATTGCACTAAAAGGGATGGGTTGCGCTTGTCCTGACGCTTTCATGACTTCAGTTGTGCAGACTGAAGCTATTTTTTATGAGTTCTCCATTCCATCCCTCGTAAGAACGACCTCGTATCACGTTTCCTCGTGGCGGTTGAGGTAAATCGAACCTAGACTTCCAATGGTCCGGAGGAGGTTGACTAGGTGTTTCCAGACCGAGCGCTCAAAAGCAATGTTGAAGCCAATGAGGGATACTGAGACCAGAGCACAGTGAGACCTATGGACTCGTCTTAGGTCCTCACAAAATTACTTGGTCAAGTCGCAGGGAGGCAGTTCGCCTCGGGGCGGTGCTGTCCCACTGTACTAAAAGGGACAGGCTGGGCTTGTCTCGACGCTTTCGCGACTTTGGTTGTGGGGACTGGAGCTATTTTTTCTATCGGTTCTCCATCCAACGTTAAAATGACCTTGTATCACATCTCACTCTTGTGGGAACGCGAGTAAAGAAGCTTACTAAGCTAAGTTCCACAATCATCACCGTTGACAATGGTTAACAGACTTGTCTAGCTGAGTATTACGATGATGTCAATTTACGGGCTACCCCTGACTTGTGAATTTGTAAGCAAATAGTAAACAAATTCTACTGTGGGGACTTCAATCAATACACACTTAGGAGGTTAAGCCATTGGATAAGATATACTTTGAAAAATCTATCTTTTGTCTGATTTGAGAAAATATGATAATCTATTTCTAGTTGATTCGAGCGAATATATCTGTAAAAATTGCGTCACATTTTGCACTTGGCACCTGCAGACTCCGCAACTGTCGAGGGTCAGCAGAGCTCAGGAGCACAATGTATCGGAGAAACCCTGAGAAATCATTAAAAAATTAAAAAAGTAATGTAAAAATCTAAAAAAAAAAAATCTAAAAAAAATACATGGGGCCTTAGTCAATCCCAGCGCCACCGCTGCAACGTGAAGATAATCCCTGACTGATCTTAGAAATGACGTCAGTTCGTTCTTCCAGTAAGCTTTATACCTAACCAAGAGACAGATCCACAAATTGAGAACCATGCAAGGTGCATATAGAAGAATTATGTTGGGCCTTACATGGAGAGACCACAAGACAGCACAGTACATTCAGAAGAAGACAGGGGTCAGGGACATTTAAAAATTGCAAATGGCAGTGGGCTGGCCATATTGTGAGAATGGCAGACAATCAATCGACATCGCAACTCAGGACATGGATCCTCCGAGATCACATGCGCAACCAAGGCCGGCAAAGTACTAGATAAAGAGACGAGCTGAACAAATTCAGTAAGTACTGGCTCCGTGATGCCCACGATAGAGAAGTGTGGCGAATACTGGGAAAGGTCTATGTCTAACGACGGACGTTAAAAGAAGACTGATGATGATGATGATGATGATGATGATGATGATGAATAATTTAAAATAAAAACAAACTACTGCCCTTATGTTGGGCATGACGAAGCCGTCCAAGCTCGGGCGTCACATATCTATAATTTTTTCCACTTTCTTCTCTCTCCGGTTTGACTTCAACGTTCTACATGTTTTGCAATATGCGAATACAGGCTCAGAGGAGAAAAGGTAACCAAACTGATGTCACAATCAATTTAAAATTTTATCCAAAGCGAGGAGGAGGAGGGGCAATGAGTTCATGCCTTTTCCAATGGGTATTAGTGTAAAGTGAGTGCATGTTGTTTCAATCCAAAGTTTGAACTCGACTAGCCGATATCTTTTTTTTTTATACTACTAACCGTTTGGCCAATAGCACTTACTTGATAATCTAAATATGAAAAATGAATGCGCACTAGACTGAAATGTTAATGATGATCATGAAGAATTCTTCCATTTGAATGATCTCAATTAATTTTGTTAGTCACGGGGGAAACAAATTAGATGTTGTTCATTTTTTAATATCCTAAAAACAAGGGAAAAAAATCAACATGACGTAATATCCGGTCAACCCGGCGGAAAAAGACAAATTTGATTTGTGCATGCTTCATTCTTTAATTTATCGATAATTCAATTTATCTTATTGATAATTCAATAGTGAAAATGGCATTTGTCTTTTTTGCCTAAAGAGAAAAAGTTACTCAGGGTCGTGAAATATATTACTTATTTACCTTTCGTGTGAGAAAGGAAACTTCTGTTATTTGACCCCAAAAGCGATGTTTATTTAAAAATAAAGAAATAGTGTCCTTACGCTGGCTATGGCAACACTCATCCCTGCCTGGGTTTTTTCACATGCAAATTAATCCGTCGTAGCCGGTTCTCCAATATTTGCAATGTATAAAATACACGCACGGGCGACTAGCGACTGAAGTGGCGTCACTCGCTTCACTATACACTGTTTTACCAGCTAGCTGGGTAGGAGAGCGGACTGATTCATGCATTTTCCGAGGGCATCAATACCAGTTTGCCATAAAGTTACTAGAGTATTTCTTCGAAATAGGTAACGATGCAAGTGCATCACATATTTTTTTTTTATATGGCAAGGGTGCCCAAAACGCTGGGTCCCCCAATCCTTGGCCTTCATCTCTTCGTGCAATATAGATGTGCATATTGTAAACCTCGCTATCCCATCCCTGCCCTTCTTTGGTCCAGCGGCAAGATGTAAGACTGTTGGAGACGGACCGGTGTGCCGTGGATCACAGGTTGCTGTGTGTCATGCTGTGCTTTTGTGGTCATCAGTGGCCCTCAACTGGAGTTTGAACTTGGTTCACCGATTCCATCACTTTTGCCACTCACCATTAGGTACTTCAATACTCTTTACACCAGGGGTATTCAAACTGTGTTCCGTGCAATCTCAGGGTTCTTAGTGACATTTCCCAGCATTCCACGAAACGGAGTAACATTCTTGAATATTTACACGTGTTATATATCTACTCAAATTTTATTTATTTTGTGTGATGATTGATTGTTCATAATGTTCTAACACATTAAGGTTCTTAATTGAATTTCAAATACTTATTTTTAACAGTTACGTTAAAGTTGAACATATCTTGGTTATTTACACGACACAGGCGCTGTTCAGTCAATAGTTGTTCTCATGTCTATTTTTCGAAGTAACCTTCTTAATTTTCTTGTCGAATGTGTACATTTTCTATTTCGGTTTATACACATTTGGATAATTCCATGAACAAGGCCAAATCACAATAGTTACCTATATATTCAAATATACATGTAGAAAAGAAAGCTGTTTTTGAAGGGGCTCCCGATAAAATTCAATTATTGCAAAGGGTTCCCTGGGCAGTTAGAGTTCGAAGACCACGCGTTCTCTCCAACGTTTGTAGGAAAGGTATGAATCAATATCTCTTTACACTCTGTCCTATCGTTATATATTACCATTTATTTCCCTGGAGTACAGCATAAGCAAATTGTCTACCAACTACTTTCTCAACTCCTAATTATATGTTTCTGATTAATCAAGTATGTTTCACTCACCTAACCCGACAACCTATTTTCTTCATTGCATGTTATGTTGATCAACAAATAAAGGACGTTCTCAAAAATGTCTACACCAGTTCTTCTCGAATAGGGTTCTACCGCCGATTTGGGAGACTGAAAAGGATGCTGGAAGGCGGAAGGGGTAGTTACGGAACGTTGGAAGACAAGAAAGCGGTATGTGACAAGGGGCATGATATATCCTACCCATAAAGTTGTATGTCTGAAAAGTGGATTTTGCAGGAGAGCTGTTTGAAGTTTAAATATATTCCATGTTTCATTTTTTTCTATAGGAACGTGTGTTTATGTGTTTGCTAATGAGCTTGTGTTTTCCAGCGCTTCTGACCATACTGTTTTGTCAACAGACTTGACCATTTGGATCAGTACCCCTTCTAAAAAAGCCTTTACTTTTTTCCGAAACAAAGAAAGAGAGCTTTTTTGGCTTTTCTTGCACTCTTTTGGGTTTCATAGTAAACCTAGATAAATGCAGTAGAAAAACAACAGTGATGTCATAGCTATGATTTATTCTGACCATATTCATTCTTTAATAGTTTTTTTTTTATATGACTTCAAATTTTGTTGCTACGGTTGTTCAATTATTGGCTGCAATTGCGAGTTGATGATATTTTGATTTACATAAATATATCACCAGTAATATAACAGAGTAGCACATACTTTTTGAAGAATTGGATCCAGAGACTGTGAGAAAATTCAATGGGCTGGTCATGCTGCAAGGATTTCAGAAGACCGCTTGACCTCAAGACGAATATCGTGTAGTCCCAAAGATATATCTTGTGGCCTGATGATATGTGTGTTCAAAAAGGGAGCGGTAGCCCTAAAGATTTTGTGAGACACTGATCTACCCTTTTGGTTAATTAATGCTCACCATGCTTATTAACAGGAAGGTAATTAAACACCTGTATTATATTGTACAGAGTGAATGCTAGAATATAGTGCATGGCTTGAACATTTCTGTTTCAGCCCTGAATCTATGACTCAATCCGAGCGTCATCATCTGACAAAGGACTTGTTGCAGGCACCGCGGCAGTTTTCACAGCAGTGATTGTATGAGATATTTCCACCCCAACACACTCACATATAAACGAATACACACACACACGAACTCACGTGCACACACAAATATACACACGTGCGCTCACACACAAAATGGAGGAGAAATTCTCATTAACGACTTGGTAGAGTCTATATTTTTTTCCCTTTACTTTTTATAGTCGGAGAGATACACAACAAAAAATACGGGTATGTCATAGTGAGCAAACGTATACAAATTTTGTACGACACACACACACACACACATACACACACACACACACACACACACACATATATATATATATTTATACATATATGTATATATAATAAGATGGGAAAGAAAAATAAAGAATTTTTTTCTCATTAATGACTTGGTTGAATTTTTCTCTCCTTGTGTCTAAGTTGGAGACATGCTATCATGTAGAGGAAATTTAATTTTCAATCACAACATGATTTTTCCTTTCTTCTTACCAGCAGCGCTGAGCATTTGATTTTCTTCAGAAGAAAAATCTTCAAAAAAAAAATCAGTATTTACTGTACTTTGTGTTGAAAATCAGACAACACGTTTTGTGCTTTGGCGTCACAATTATGGTATGAATGTCTAAATAAAGAGATCAATAAATTGCAGACATATTTACAATCGTGCCTGTCGTAATATTTAGTTGTAGTTCAATAACATTTTGCTTGCTTGATTCGCCGGCCATCATCATGTAAATTCCTCATACAGTTATTTTTTTAAAATTAGAAACCCTCAACCAAAACTGTCACCAAAACTGCCAACATGGGTTTCTTTGGTTTTCAAGTTGGTTTGGCTGGCTATGTATGTATGTATGTATGTATGTATGTATGTATGTATGTATGTATGTAAGAACCATGTGAACAGGTAGCACCAATAGAGCTAGAAGGATGAGAATTTAAGCATATTTTTTCTCATTATGTCTAGAAAAAATAGAACGTGGTTTTTCAGTCCTCAATACTTTTTTTGGAGAGGGTTTAGTTTGCAATGTAAGTTTATGCTAGATTTACCCCTTCATTGACGTCTTCGTACTTTTTTAAAAAAATCCTAGTGATCACTGCCCAACTAAAAGCATTAAAAGTAACTTATCCATTGATTACGCCTTTCCCCCAATTTTTTAATTAATCACCCTCAACACAACATTTTGCAAAAATACATTGTTTCAGTGATAGTTTCCAGAGTGATTAGCCAAACCTGTTTAGTTGATGTTCAGTAACATTTTAACTGGTTGATACTCCAGCCATCATAAGGTGAATTTCTTATCCAGTTATCATTTTCTCTCTTATTTATCTATCTATCATTTTTTCAACTTAGAATTGTCGATTTTGAGCTTAACGTAATATGATATCTTTTCTTTGTCTATTGTTGCCAGGCACAATACAACATCTAGATTATTACTACAATCCAAAACCGTTCAATCTAAGCAATTGTGTCGACTCTCATGTGACAATCTATCGATTATATATATATATATATATATATATATATATATATATTACAAAGGTCGATTGTTGAAATATTTCTTTTTTGACAAGTGCTTTCAGTGTCTGAAGCGGTTCATGTGAAGCCCAAATAAGCTGGATACGTGTATAAAATTCTCATATAGTTTCCCCCTTCACACAAAAAATATGTTTGATCTGAATTCACTCTCACCCCAATAATGATGATCTGATTCTCTCCTATTTCTATATCATACTAAAAGTCTGATTCACCCAACCATTTTTCAGCATCGATTATTCTTGTGACGTTTCCCGAAGCCCCGATTGACTTGATTACAGTAGTCTACTAAGGGCAAATCACACATTAGTCTTCTTGAAAGTACTTACTTTCCGTGGGATCTCACTAGCTTATCCCAGCGTCCCTTCTGCTTTTCAAAACAATACACAAAGTCCTAATTTGGGATCGCTATCAGCTGCATTGTCACGTTTTCCTTAATCTTAAAGGTCTGGGAACCAACACTAAACTATTGTTTGAGGAGAGCTGGTGGACGTGGGTGATGTAATATTTTGCTGAATCACCTGGTGCGCTTTGCTACATCAGTGCTACGTTTACACAGTAAATAAGCTCACCTAATGGCGACTCACTGTTGACTGCATGAACACTACAAAGATCTTCTTTTTATGCATGAGCAGTAAGGTTCCCACTTGCCGTCTGCAAAGTTACATCCTGGCCATGCAACCGGTTCTCAAGATATTCGATATAACTGAATACTTCCTGATCAAACGTAATCACTTCTCTTCTCTTGAGAGCTTAAAATTAATTGATTCGATTCTAGTTTTCTGTGGTTTGTGTTTTTAACAACCAAATATTTTGGTTACCGTGGTGTATTCTATCGGGAGACAATCCATGTCTCGAATCCAGGAATCTAAAACAATCCATACTGACCACACTGAGCAGGGCCAGATTCATCAGGTGGTATTTTTTAATCAGTATATTTTTGTATAAAAGGAGTGGCTACATATGATCCTGAGGTTGTGACTTCTCGTTGTGAATCGTGATGTTCAGCGGTGCTACATGACCAGTCCATCGTCATTTGAATTTTGTAATAGATACAATGATATCCCTAGCTCCTGTTTTCCTATAATCTTGAATCATGTGCACGTTACATGGTTATGAGATTTAGGGTAAATCTTTTGTTAGGTTCTTTTTTTTAGTTCGATGGGTGACTATCGAGGGATGTTCTGGTTGTATGTCCTTCTTTTTAGGAGCAGTGGTATTCTATTGTCTTTGAGAGTTGAGCTTAATCTAATGAAAGCTTGCTAACCTAGAGTGATTTTTCGCCTAATTTCCTTCCCTGCCGAGGATTCCTTGGAGTTTTTTTTGCCTTAGGTAGATGTAGCGGTTTACTTTCTTCAGATCAGCATTTTCAGTTCTGGTTTCTGTGTCTTTGTCCTCAACATATTTCTTGTGCATGGCATTTGCTTTACAAGATCTCATGAATAGACCCACTTTCTTACTTTTTATATTCAGTTTGTCTAGCATCTGGAGATCACGAAGGTTCCCAGCAAAAAAAAAAACAAAAAAAAACAAAAAACAATGTCCTCAGCAAATCTGACCTTAGGTATTCTCCGTCTATTCTGATTCCTTTGTTTTCCCAGTTCAAGTTTCTGTGAAGAGTTTAGGTTAGCCGGTATCCCCTGATCTTACCCATTTTTTTCGAGCTGAAAGGACTCGTCAACTTCATGTAGTCTGATAAAGGAACTGCTTTACCGGTGGATATATCGTAAGACACTCAAATACACGTGGCGTACGCCTTGTGTGATAGTATCAATGACTTTGAAGGTTTTATTGAAGTCAACAAATGTTACATCGAGAGGCGTTTTTTATTCTGTTGCTTTCTGTGTAATTTGATTTAGTGAATAGAGATGTTTGATGTTTGAGTAGCTTCTCCTGAATCCAATTTGTTCCAGTGATTGATTTTCATCTGACGTTTTGGTAATTCGGTCGGTGGTTACTTCGGTGAAAGTTTATAGATGCAGTTGAGTAGACTTATTGGCCTGTAGTTATTTAGATCTTTCAGGATAATAGCATTATGATTGCAATGTTCCAATCATCTGGGATTTGACTTTTATTTAAGGCCTAAGTTGGATGAAATGGCTAGATTCCAAGTGAAAAATTTACCAGCTTTTTTTTAGTAAATCGATATGATGTTATCTAGTTCTGGTACGTATTCATTGTTCTGTGTTTCTAGTTTGAAATCATAGTTTATTTTAGAATTTATGGGCACGTTTCAAAATCGGTCATTATCTGCTGTAATGTATCCATTTTCCTTGACCACACTGATTATTTGCCTCCTTCCCGAAGAAACAATTTTTTCAGCAGTCTTGAAGACCTTACCTTCTCAGAGAATGCTTTCGATGGCAGCTGTCATGTATCTCCTTCCATCTTCTCTTTGTCTTTTTGAAATGGTTCCGTTTAGCCCGGTTACTTCAGTCTTTTCTCTTGTTGTCAGTGGCTCAAGATTTCTGCCTACTTCTATGAGATTTTTTCCGAGAGTTTACTGACGGTGGTTTGCTTGAACATTTCGGCGAATTCAATAAGAGAGGTTGTTATGTTGTTGCTGGGCTCGTTTATGTGCTATTCTATTCACTTGTGTTTTCAGTTAGAGCTGGAATGGGCGAGTGAGCTCTTTAATGAAATGATCTACGATACTTGATTCAATAAAAGTGAACAAGGTTGGTTGCTTCGGGGTCAAACCACATTTCTACTCTGGCTAAGGATGAATACTGAAACTTTACTATTATATATATATATGTATATATATATATATATATATACAATTCATAATTTCGTTCGTATATAAGACTTGTCAGCTTGATGCAACCGTCTTCCAATCACATGGTCATGATTTCAAACAACGGTAGAGAAATATTGATTATATATATATTAGTTTCGTATGACGTGACGTAATAGACAAGCAATGGAGAGTTTATTCCAGTAAATTTGGTGAGGATTAGTCTTGTTACGGAGGGGGGACAAAGTCAGCCGGGAGTTTGACAGGAATAAAGATTGTCTCCTCGATTGGTGAACATATCTCTTGGGAGATGAAACTTTATTCTGTTTGATGTGTGGAGTGTCCAATGTCACCTGACTGTGATTATTACTTTTTATACCTGCTGGGGACAATGGATACCAGTGGGAGGCATATGAATTGAACGTTATTTTGACCTCATCTGAGAATTTTATCACTATTATTTCGATTGGCTGAGCCTGAGGGGCGTATATGGAGATTTTGGGTCCCAGGGACTGTCCCCCTTATCCTTAGTATAGTGGTTCCAAAACTGGGTGCCATAGATCTTTAAAGGTCCTCAAAAGTATCATTGGAGGTCCATGGGCAGACCAATCGAAAGCCTGAGGCCCGTGAGCTTGTTGAGCAAGCAAACCTCTCAAAAAATTAGAAAGAGGGCCGTGGCTTGGGGAACGGTTAGCTCTCTGAATGGTCATCTCTCACATTAATTGAAAATTGTTATGGATTTAGAAGAAATTCAGTTACCCACACTTATGAGCACTTTTGTCCACAAGACAATATCTTATACGAATCAATTAGTGTTTTTCTTTGGTCTTGTGCATGAGTTTCCTCGGCTAGATGCCCCCATTTGATGTCAATACTCACGGTTGTAACCAAAGGTTTAGGATCGACGATAAAAAACATCCTTGAAAAATTTTCATTCTAATCGTATGTAACATGGTTGTTAGTTTCAAGATAAATTAGTACTTACAAATTAGTCCATTTATCGACAAACAACTCAGTGCATAAACGTTTTTGGTGGTAGAATCGATTCTAGTTCTTCAAATCCCTTATTTGGAAAAGTGGCTGATATTTCCACTCTTTGAATGAGACATTGTAATTCCGGCCAGTCAGATTCATTATAACAGCCACACTGAGTTTTAGTAGTTTGAGGACTTGAAACATTCGATAAGAAAAATTTAACAGGGGTCTTATTCGACGGGATCATAGTGATGTTTTTCTTTGCAACGGTTTAAAATGATAACTCGGTGAGTGAAGTACATCTCCGATTTCTGCACAGTAATAATAACCCTCGTTGAAGGTGAGAGTTCCAGTATTACGTAACTAAAAAAAATTAATGAATTAATCTACTCAGCGTGTACCTACGCATATATTTCATTTATGTTAATAATTTTTTTCTTTAGAACTTTTACCCATATTCATAGAATTTATTTTTAAAGAATATATAAGTTGCCAATCTTACCTCTGCTAAATCATGCCTTTATCAAGGTCTATGTATTTTTTTAAAAAGTGATTTTATGGATTTCGATAGAAGTTCTCTCCAAAAGATATGAACACAAATATTGTATAAATTTAGTAATTTGAGACAATGATTTAAGTTTTCTGAAGTTGTACTTTCAAATGCTGCAACCGTTACTTTTAAAGAAGGGAATTATTTCTATTTTTTTTTCCTGTTTAACGAGATCTGATTACTCCTGTTAGATAAGACTCCTCGACTAACATCTTGGATAAATTCATCCTATCTAAATTTTCGAATCTTCCAACTCCAAGAATTTTAGGTGGTCGTTATCATCTCCCAGTACGGTACCAAAGTTGGAATCCGTGTGTATGCATTGTAATTACTTGATGATTTAACATCGAACAAAGTAAACATTTGTCATATATATTAATCAACAAACAAGGCAGTACTGCGTTGAATTTGGGATTATGTAGGGGTCAGTAGTTCTTGAAAAATCTAATAAAATACATTTGAAAAATTACCGATCTTTTATCTAAAACTGTAGATCTAAATTTAGATACAAAATATCTAGATTGGCAATAGATCTTAATTTGGATATGAAATATCTGAAGAGAAGTAACCCACATGCTTCAAAGCCCTAGTTTCGTACGATGGATGGCAGATCATTTTACATGATTATTGTGGCAGGCTACAGCACACACTAGTCCAGCCCCTTCCAAACATTCACCTTTAGAACTTTCACTGCCCTGGTCATCTGGAATCTGACAAGTCCATATAGATGATGATGATGAAGAATTGAATCTTAGAAAGAAGAAATATTCGTCCCTTAAGGGGCCAACATACTAAATAAAGTTTGTCCCCTTCGACTGATGTCGAGATGAGGGACTCGTTGATAGTTGCGACCCCTAGCGGCAGTACATTTGTTCGGTGCTTGGTCACGCCTTTGCATTTGATGTAGGCTCAGGGCAACTGCTAATTCGATTAGGACAGTCTGGCTGATGAAATCGAAGTGAAGAATGCCGGCTTTATTGCAGATGACGTGGTGATGGAAATTGCAAAACGACCAGCATTAGTAAATCAAAGGTGGTCAGTGCGATAAACGCTAAGGGTCAATTTTGGACCAGTTGACCGGGTTAAGGTAGCCGCAGGTCACTAAAAGTAACACCGAAAGTAACACTCAATTTGTCAAGCAATCCTCGTTATTGTTGGTTACAGGCAAATGCAAACTCTCTCTGTCTGTCTGTCTGTCTGTCCCAGTCTCTTGAATACAATGGCACACACGAGAGCTCACTTGGCGGCTGAATCAATTCTTATTAGAAAATGTAGATATTTTGTAAGATCAATGTAGTTGGTAAATTGCTTAAATAGTACTGTCATTTTTACAAGGGTTAACTAGTACATATATTAATAAAAAATGTTGTTTCTTATAACTAGTGCGAAATTTAGAAGTAACTCCAGTAAATCTCTGAAAGAAATGAGAATTATCTCCCCTTTTCAACCAGAGAAAATATCTAATTTCTGTACACACTTTTGACGTGTCACACACTTGCCCACTCGATGTTGAAAGCAGTAAAAATCAAATCAAACAAGTTGATATCCATACCAAATCTAACGTTTGACACACTTGTCCACTCGATGTTGGAACAGCACGCAAATTGAAACAATTAAATCTTGGGTTTGATTAGAGAAAAAAAGGCTCCCTTACTTTCTCAATTCACATTTGAAACTAAAGAATACAAGACAGGGTGCCTTCAATTTTTTGTAGTTGGTAACTTCAGATGGCAGGTAGTGATGGAAATGACTTTTAAAACTTGGTGTTCGGTAACGTTGGGTCTTTGGAACTAGGTATACGGTAATATCTCGATTGGTACACATTTAACATTGAAAAAAAGCTGGGAATTGAGAATTAAGTATACGCTGTGTAGCAGCCTACACCCCAATCCCATCACAGTGCAACAGTAACACGCATCTTCCAAATTTGCCTTGGCAGGGCGACCTTTTATGAGAGCATATTCCTTTTGCTGCTCTTCTGAGAATTTTCAATCATGATCGAGGTTGTAAGGTATTGGGATGTCATGTTCGGTTTGTTATGGAAGTTGCTCTTAAAAAAATAGAGAAATAAAAAAACCCTGCTGTTCGTTGTATTCGATGGATGGAGAATAAAGACGGACTTTGTTTATTATTGTTATCATTATTGTCATTGTTGATCTTAGTTTTTGTTTTTTCTCTCATAGCCAAAGGTTAAAGCATGTTTAAGTGGAGATTGCCATAGATACTAAACAAGAGAGAGAGGGTGAAAGAAACAGAGACAGAAACAGAGAGAGAGAGAGAGAGAGAGAGAGAGAGAGAGAGAGAGAGAGAGAGAGAGAGAGAGATAGGGAGGGGGAAAGAAAATAAGAAAAATAGAGCTGAGTTTTTATACACGAAATCCTGTGTCATTATACCGAAAAAAGTTTAGCCTAATGCTAATCTGAATATCATGTTAAGATGTCTAGTCGGATATCAGCTAAAAGCTTTTTTATTATAGCGTCTGTCTTCCTAGACTGCTTGAAGAAAAACAGTGGGTACCCATAGGAAAACTGAAGTAAGAATTAATGTGGAGAAGTAAATATGAAACTCACTGGAACCAAAGTATGGTTTTCAGTAGAGGTTTCCCTTGCTTTCCGAAGCGTTCCTCTAAAAACGTTTTGTAAGCCGAAATGGTTCTAAGTGAATTGGCAATTATCATTCATTTACCGGGGAAATGTTTGAGCGCTCCTAGACTCAAGGATGATGTCTCGTGTTGAGTTATAGGAGGTTTCCTTGGTGAGAGGTATGAGTGATTGAGGTGTAGGAGTGAGTAGAAGAGGGAGCCTAGTGTGAAAAAAAAATCTCAATTGGAAAACAAAGCTTCCAAGATCGGCTCCACAACTTACCATGTTCTTCAAGCGAATGGTCCACCCTTCCGGTGAGTACCATGGAAATTCATTGAGAGCTTTTGGAGATATTGTGTGGTCAGACAGACAAGCAGCCAGTCATGTGTGAATCGATATACTTCTTACCTCAACCAACGTAAACTATGACGAACTTCCAAAGGATCTATCTCATGTGTCTTGCTCAATGGCCGTTTCTAAAACATCAATTTATCGAAATATCAATGTTGTAATCGTTATTTTTTGCTACTGCATACTTTCATCCCACTCCTTGTTGCTATTTATCGTAAGGGAACTCGGCTGGTTTCTCTTCGGCAGTGACTATGCGATAAGAAGTAACAGAAATTGAGATGAAGGTAGATAGTTGCACATCAATTATTGATAACAGATTACAATACTCTATCTAATAAATAAATAAATGAACAAATAGATAAGTACAAAAAAATAAAGTTGGACTAACGATACTGATCTATCAGATGATAACAAACATGGCATAAGAGATCGGGATATGGAATGAATCGAATATTTGATATTGACTTGCGCTTGCAACTAGTTCCTGTAGCTCAGTGGTAAGAGCAGTAGGACATTAATTGCACCATCTTCAGACAGAGAGGGTTATTAGTTCCAATCTTTATCGGGAATTTATTCTTTCGTTTTCTGATCCACACTGTTTATTTATTTACTTACTGCCTGAAGGATATCGGCCTAAGTTTAGTTGCGATAAAAAGCAACAAAAATGAGATGCAGGTAGGTGATAGCACAAAAGGGATTAATTATTTACAATACTTCATCGAATGGAAAATGATGAACGGGTCTAGTGGGTCATTCAATAGAAACTGTCACGAGACCAACATATTTTGGTAGCTTGTTGCGTTGGGGGTGAACAATTAAAACATTAGGAGAAGATATGATCTTTGAATGAGTTTCTTCTCTCGCCTTATGTTGGGCAGTAATCATTAAAAAGTCTGGATTTCCTATGGAAAAGTAGAGACCAATTCACCATAAACTTATAATACCACACATACACACTAAAAACCTATTTTGAGGGGGAGGGCAAACAAAATGTTTTCGTAGACATAATAAGGAGTAAATATTTCATTTTTCAGCCCTCTAGCTTCATTGGCACGGCCCGTACGCCTCATACACAAATACATACATTGCCATCCCTGCAACTTGAAAACTTGAATGACTTCCAATGATTGTTTTGGTTTACGATTTCAAACAAACCAGTGCAGATCAATAAAATTAGCTCAATTCAGTTCCTAACAGACTTTCATACAAAAATACCCGGTTGTCTAAATAAAAAACAATAAAAAACCCCCCCCCCAAAAAACGTCATTTTAAGGGATAAAGGTTCAAAACAAGAGAACAAGAGATTGAAATAATGCCAGATCAAAGCAGGTCCACCTACGATAAAACTGGCGTTTTCTAACGTGCAGCATTTACGCTTGTAATATAAAACTCATTGTTCCTGGACTCACTAATGTCTTGAAGGTTTAATATGTCATCATCAAAAGATCGTTTTTTCTTCTTGAATATTCATGAACATTAATATTCTCATCTCCTCATCGAAACTTCTGGAACAAACCTTGATTGCCCGAACTGGAATAGATCCTCAGACAAATTATTGGTTGATGTTTCATGAAGTTTCAGTATGTTTTTGTTTAAGTTTGAACACAAAGGGCATGACTGATTACTACAGGTTCAAACTCTATTAGTATTTCTATCCCGACAGAAGATTATTACTGCAACCTTTCTATTGTTCATAAAACAAATTTGTACGTGTATAACAGTTTAACTCAGGTGGTAAAGAAGCCGCCTTCCAATTACTTGGTCGTAATTTTAAGTCCTGGTAGGGAAATGTTTATTTTATCTTAAGGGTTGATTAGACATGATACATAAAATGAATAGTTAACTCCCCAAAATTTGGTGAGGATTATTTTTGTTGTTGCAGCAGTAACAAAACAAAGCCAGCTCCATCTTGGACTAGAGTCTGACGAAGATCATATGGACATTTCTTTGTGCATTTCGTTATAGATTAATTACTCAAACCTGTAGAGAGAGCAGCAGTTTTCAAACTATGAGAATATATAAAGGAAGAATAATTCGATTAAATAACGTGTAATATTGGCCTTTTTTTAAAGTATAAGAATCAATGGGAGCAAAAAACGCTATTGCATTCTCTGGACAACCTAATGTATTCAGAGAAAGAAGTGATAATGTTTTAATGCTTTGAATAAATGATCGAGAGTTGAGGAAATGTACGAATCAGCATTCAAGTATTTAATTGGAAAATCTCAAGAAAAAAAAAAAAGATTTGCTTTTAATGTCTGCAGTAATTGAATTGATCAAATATCCTCAGAAAAAAATATATCATATTTTCCCATAACAAACTCAAGGCAAAAAAACATTAATTAGATCAAATGTTATCCTTTAATCATGACAAATCATAGATTCTCACTGACCGGAAAAATATGTTTCATATTTTTGAGGAGTGACAAGAGTGTAAGAACCTCAAAATGTAAAAAGAAACCATTGTTTTAAAGTAGAGGAAAAATTGTTCCTAAAATACTTCGAAGTTTCTACCTCTTATTTTTATTTCTTTATTTCGTAATTAGTTTTAGTTCTGAAGTTGTATAATAAAAACTTCGCACTTGTAGAGGAGTGTGTGAACAATTTCTTTTCGTAAAAACTTTTGAACGTTTATTAACCTTTAAAGTGTGGAGGTTGTCATGTACAGACAACAAGCATGGGTGAGGTCTGTTCAGGAAGTATCAATCTATTTGAAATGAAAAAACAAACTTTGGTTAGGTAATCATGTCTAAGTCTCCTCTATAGTACTTCTCCTATGACCTATCATATTTAACCAAGTGTCCCTTGCACTTTTCGAAACTTTCTACACAGCCCTCTTTCGCGATTGCCATCGGCTGCTTCCTTTAATCCTCCTCGATCTTGTCCATGGTTCAAAATATCTCTGGGAAAAGACACAAAAAGCAGAATATGTGATGTACAGAGTTTGATACATCTACGCAAGGCAATGTTTTAGTTTAGATAACAAAAGTTCAAGACGTGAGGAATGACTCACTTGACCATTGTGAATGCTACAGCCACACAGTACATAAGGTCCCTCATTGGCTGTCTCATTGCTGACTGAATAACCCAACGGAGAAAGTGTCTTTCCTTGCATGCGCTGAAAGGTCCCCTCTGATTGGTTGTCAAGGCTGCGCAAACCGGTTATTGATGTATTCAAATTAGCTGTATATTTTCAGGATTGACTTTCCATTTATGTATGAGCGTATGCATTTACGTATATGAGTGTGCAAATTTGTATAAAGAATTTCTTCTCCAGATTCCCTACGTGGTTGTAGGTTTGTTTTAGCGAATCCTAAGCCTCTCAGCCCACACAAAGCATAGGCGTCCTCCAAACAGCCTCTTGCCTTCTACTTTCGCTCTTTTTGTGGAGAGCTCGAGGCACGAAGAATATTGCTTCAATATCGACAAAGCAGTTTACACATATATATATATATATATATATATATATATATATACATATATATATATATATATATATATATGTATATATATATATATATATATATATATGTATATATATATATATACATATATATATATATACATACATATATATATACATACATATATATATACATACACATATACATATATATATATATATATATATACATATGTATATACATACACATGTATATATATATTATTTGTATATATGTATATCATATATATATACATACACGTATATATATGTATACAAACAGACATATATGCATACACACATATACTTACACACATATATATATCATTTGTATATATATATATCATATATTTATATACATACACATGCATATATATATTACTTGTATATACATATCATATATATACATTCACACACATATATGCATACACACATATATACATGCACAAGTACATATATACATGCACACACGCACACACACACACACGCATTCACACACACACACACACACACACATATATATGCATATATATATATATATATATATATATATATATATATATATATATATAGCTGCTTTGACCGTCTCCTCTTTTTATCTATTCAGGTGACCGAGCATACGATCCACTCAAATGGAAGAGAAGAATATCTGATAATGCAAACCACGTAAAAAAAACTAATGTAATTTCACTTGAGCTGAGCTTTGCATGTGATCGATCTCGCAATTCATTAACGAATCAACTTATGAACTAAGTAACTCTCTACTATAGGTGCTTAGCAAAGAGAGATCATCTGTAAGGGTAGTGAAACTCCACAGAGTACCGTATCATTGCAGTTTTGTGCTAGTGGTCCCCAACCGTTTCAGAGCCATTCTCCATTTTTGTCAAAAAGATTACTGGTCCCATCTTTATTCAAGTGAGTTGCAACAAAAAATTATTCGAGAGGATTATTTTGTTTTGGGTATGCTTAAAAAACTTTATTGTACAGCTGCAGCTGAGTATTTCTTATACAAAGAATGCATGCAAAAAATTTAGAAAGACATCATTTGAAATTCTAACTTGTCAAGAAAAATAAATATGCTGTCATAACTATATATATATATATATATATATATATATATATATATATATATTGTCTATCAATGAGAGGGCATGTACATCCGTCTCAACTTAGAGCTTATTTTGAGCTTTCACCACGACTTCTGTTTCCAGCTAATAGCCTGATTCCCCACCTTGAACTACCTACATTCTCCCAACCACCGATTGAGAACCACCGTACTAGACTAAAATGAGCGTACCCAACGCCAAAGTAATTACCATTGTCTCTACCTTCCCTTCTAAGCAAGAATAAATAAATAAACCGGTGCTAAGGTTATTAATAAATATTTATTTCTGTATATCTCTGGCGATATTTTCATATAATTCTCATTGTGAATATTTTGGCCGAAGGACAGATAGTGCACCTTCAGAATAAAAAGAGGGGCGTCCTTTTGTCGATAGCCTTTGGCTCCTGGTGACCCCGGAAACTGCTTGCTTTGCCGATATTTCAAATCCGTTGTGGAAAATATTGATTTACATTCTTTTTTCTGACATGAGAGAACGTATCAGTGAATTCAGTGCTTACTGCATATTACGTGTTTGGTTTGTTTTGTTTTTTTCGAACTTTTTAGTGATCGGTGCCGAACAAAAGATGAGGGAAGTATTTTATTAGTTGATCACCTGAAATTTCCAATTATTCAATTGATCACCTCCAACACAATATACTGTCAAATAATATTGATTACGTGATGGTTTGTTACAATATGATGGCTGATGAGGACTCTTTAATTGAATATTTCATTTTAATCGTCAATATTTAATTTCTAAAGTGCATTCTTTTCGTTGAAGATACTTTTTCGCGTGATTATATTCGAAGTAAACATACATACTTGGTCGAATATAAGATAACTTATAGACTAACCCTTTTCAGACACTTAAAGGACAATAGGAAAATTTCAAGTAGATTTATTGACAAGATAAAATGTTGCTGCAGATAGGAAGCCAATCTCGGCCCCTTAATTAAAAAAATATTAAGAGGAAGAAAGTGAAAAGGGATTGATAAAAAAGGACAGTGTATAAAGATTGTAACGGTGAAAGTGAAAGAAGTATATAGTGAATTTGGTTGCATGAGAAACGAAAGAAAGCAGGAGGAAAATAGAAGAGAAAAACGTAGATGGTTATTTAGTTCTGATATCTGGTAAAAGAAGATGCTAAGTCAATATAATAAAAGAGATATCGGTAGGTATCATATAAATACGTTTGTTGAACTTCGATAAATGTATCCGTTACATCTGAGCAAAAGCAAAATGATACAACGAAGTCTTGTTAAAACAGATGTATGAATGGGGATTTTTGACCAAAACGTACAATCATGCGATTCGCTTTATTGATGAAATTGGTTGATGATTTTTCGTGAAGTCGGACAACGGAATGGCCACCTGCTCCGACGGGTATGGCAAGAGTAATTGGATTTATCTTTGGAATCGTAGGTTTTCTGTGAAGTCAACGCTTGGTTTAAATAACTGTGTCGACTGATTTAGTGAAAGCATCGTGGACCTGGTCATTCTTAATCTATAAGTCATGTTGCAGGACAAAATTTGGTGTTTTCTGCTGAAGGACATTTTTATAACCCTTGAAATGACTTCAATGTTACCCCTGATTTTTTAAATCCAAATTCATGTTTGCCTTGTTTTATATATTGTTTGTTGATTGTGCCATTTTTCACCTTTCTATGTATGCCTTCAACGGGATCTTTGCAGCTGGGAAGAAGGGAAAGAAAGAAAGAAAGAACAAACTTTCATTTTCTCTTTTCTGTCTTTCGAACTCTCTCAACTTGTGTGATTAATCTCTCAAATAGCTACATTTGCCTGCGGCTGGGGGATCCGCACTTGTTTTCCTTTGTCAGCGAAAGATTCATGAAAAAAATATCAAGGTCTGCAGATATTGCCAACATTTTCTATCGAATGGGGTACGTGCAGAATTTTTCCTTGAAAAAAAACTTTTGAAGAAAAAATAATTCAGGAAAAGGTGAACTAAAAAAATTGTTAAACCCAACAGAAAGATATATGAAAGAGATATGAAAGAGAGTGATCGACTCGTGTTGAAGTGAAAAGACTAAAGACTCCTTTTTGATTTTTGTGGTAGGAAGGAATGTGTTTTCTTTTCTATTATATTTTTGCACATTTTTTTTGGTGGGGGTAACACTGTATTCTCACGGTTTTATTTCATTCCTCGTGTGCTCTGTTAATATGATCAATTTTGTTGATTTTTGGAAATATTTTCTGGCTACATTACCGTAAATGGACACGGTGGTCACTCGTGGTGATGTTGCAAAATCACGCGTCGAAATCTAGAGAACAGTTTTTGACGGTTGCGTCCCAGCTACGCTGGATATGAGACATATGAAATGTAATACTGTCGCGGTTGAGTGAGTAGTTCATTACGAGGATAAAATTGAATTAATCTTTAAAAAATGAAGAAAAAGACTCGTGAACAGTGGTTTACAATAATTGTTCATACAGAAAAGTGATCTTGAGTTTCGTATCGGACGTTTAAGAGACCAAATTTTGGGTTTCCTACTTTTGTTTTCGTCACAGACACACTCTGAGGAATACATTCGTGTACGCAGTTATGACTGGGCTTGTTTCATCTCTTTTGTTGTTTGAAATGATTTTGCTGTTTTTTCATGTAATTAAAAAAAAAAGTGTAAGATGTAAGAGAGAGAAAGAGAGAGAGAGAGAGAGAGAGAGAGAGAGAAAGAGAGAGAGAGTGGGGTAAATAAAAAACTCTTTCTACAAAGAGAGAAAGGGAGTTGGGAGAAAATAGAAACATTTCTTTAGATATATAGCTGAAAGGAAAAATACTTGGAATAAGAGATAGAGATATCAGTTAATATTTGATATGTTTCAGAGAAAAATGTACTTGACAAGACGTAACTTAGATTCTCTAGAGAACGACATCCTTTTAAAAGGATATAATGAAATAAAAACATACTGGGTGGCCGAGTTGATCTTGCGAAAAAATTCATACGGTAATACATTTGAAAATTCCTACACGGAAAGACGATGTGATTAAAGAAATTACATGAAGATTTTTTTGGGAAAATAGGCTTAGAAGGAATGTTACAATATGAGGGCTGATGAAGTCTCTCTAATTGAATATTTCATTGTATTCTTGAATATTTTATTTTATTTTTGAATAATATTTTTTGCGTTGAAGTTACTTTTTACGTAGGTAAATGTGAAGTATTCATACATTCTTGGTCGAAGATAAGATAACTTACAGTGTAACCCTTTTCAGACGCCCAAAGGACGATAAGAACATTTTAAGTAGAATTATTGACAAGGAAAGGCGTAGCTGCAGTCGGATAGCCAGTCACAGCCACTTAATTAAAAAGACATTTGGTGAAAGAAAGTGAAAAGGGGTTGATAGAAAGAGACACTTGTCAAAGATTCTAACGGCGATTCAGGGTTCACACCGTGATCAAGTCAAGCGCTGTCAAGACGATTTTTGTTGAAGCTCCTGTATCACACTTTGGCCTCAGGGGTTCCTTACTCCAAAACATCCTTGTATCACATCGTAACTTCGTGGGGATTCGGGTAAATAGGTCCTCACTATTCAACATGTGTTCGGATCTATTTCCTTCCATATCATATATTAGCCTTGAATTACACCATCAATGGTGGGAGGCCCAAAAAGGATTGAACCCATTGATAACAGCTAACAAGTTTAGCTTGCTGATCCTTGCTGTACGGGGTGTTCGTTTTTTTTCTTTTTATGATTTACTTGTAAATCGAGAGGAAAAAATCATTACATATAAAAATATATATTTGAATTAGGATATTTTTTCTTTGCTTGGTATTATAGAAAAATGCAGAATTTGATTACCTGGTGGAATGGATACTTTGAAACAATGGATAGGAAATATAATTTCTAGCCAAAGGTCAACCTCCAGAAGAAGAATCATGTGTTACGAACAGAGAACCGAGAACATCACAGTTTATTTTCCGAGTGGATTTTAATCCTAGCTTCTAGCTTCACTCCCCTTATAGCTACATTTTCTATAACACCACGTATCTCCGCAGTTTCAATGATATCTATTAACGATTGTGGAGACTATGAAGTGAACCAATACATCCACTTTTGTACCACGATGTCCAGTGCTTTTCTAACATTCTTAATTGTGCGAACCATGAAGAACATCCTTACCTAGAACAACGATTCTTCATGAAATCCTCTAAAGAAGAAATGCAGCCTAAGAATCAATCTAGGTTGGCAAGCCTTTGGTAGAGAAAGCTTAACCAACAGAGCCTCCCCCCCAAAACCCAATTAGTTCTAAACAGCAGGATATACAACCGATTCATCCTCCGGACGGCTGCGTATAGAGCAGAAGCATGGAAACTAACCAAAAGATTGACCCTCAAGCTGAGAAAGCTGCGATGTGCATACGAAAGAATCATGCTCAACACCACATAGAGGAATCACAAGACAGCAACGGAAAAACAAAACAAAACAGGGGTCAGAGATATCAGAAACATCATAAAAAACTAAAATGGCAATGGGCTGGTCATGTTGCTAGAATGTTGGACAACCACTGGACATCACGACTCACAATGTGAATCACCATATATCAGATGCAAAACTATGGATAGCAAAAAAATAAAATGCTGCAACGAACTGAACAAGTTAGAAAGTACTGGCTCAAGGACACCCATGATAGAGAGGTCTTGCAGATCTTGGGGAAGGTCTATATCCAACGATGGACGCTAAATGCTGCTGATGATGATGATACTACTATTATTTATTACTAGATTCACTCCTATTCATAACTATTTATCTCCTGCATGGCCTCACTGGTCACCCGAGAGTCTGCAACAGACGTAGAAAACCCTCCCAAATTTTCATTCGTGCATCGAAGCCATAATAATTACTATTATTACATTACTAGCTTTACTTTCAGGCCGTTCGAAAAAAATTGCGCCTCGAATAAAAAAAAAGAAGCTCTATCAATAATAGAAATTCTGTAGAAAGATTTTTATTTTCGACGTATTAACACAGAAAAATATGGAATAAAATTTGATTAAAAAGAAGACAATACTTGCTTGGTACAATTTTATAAAGTTTTTTTTTTCTTCCAAAAACGGATCTAATGAAAATAAGCAAATGCAGTCTTGAAATAACCATAAAAATATCTCATGGAATCTTATTCATGAATTACTGTCCACTCAGTTTGATTCCGTTGTCAGCTCTGTGAACGCCACGTAAAGTTGTTGGTTATTCTATGAGTATTGAAATGTTGATTCCATTTGTCCGAAGGATAAGTATAATAGAACAAGAACTCCTCATTGTCGCTTTTCATTACTAAAATAGACGTTATATTAGGGACATTGTTCTGCGTGCTAAAACACCAGGACCAGGATTAAAAGAAATATAATGTAGATGCTTCAGCTTGGATAGTGAGGAAGGTGCTGGTGATTTGGGTAGACTTGCTGTTGTTCAGTTTCTAGTGATAATCAAGAGGCATCCGATTTAAACATACATGTGCTCTGAATATATTTTTTACTAATATAAAGAGACAGAGAATATGTTAACAAACCCCAAGAAAATACTGGTATTAATTATTGAATATAGAAAAATGAACAAGAATTCTTACATATTTCAAAAAGTTTCTCGGACGATTGAACTTTTGTTGTTTTCGTTGTTCACAGAATGTTTTGGTAGATTCATTCTATGGTCTTCTACGAGTGTACTATCCGAATGCATGACGAACGGGCCAGGCTGGGCCAGGCTGGGCCGGACTGGGCCGGGCCGGGCCGGGCCGGGCTGGATCAGGTCTGTATGAATCATATGTTATTGAAAGGGGAAAATTGAATAGTTCTATCTGTAATGGTTTCTGAGGTATAGGACATGACAGTTCAGTGATCAATACATTTGATAAGAGCTGCCTCGTTTACGGCTAAGACGCAATGAAAAAATACCTATTAATGTATCTTGTTTTTTTATGCTGAACAAATTATCTCCAATGCAGATTTAAAAAACATAACAAAACAAAAAAAAAACAAAAAAAAAAACAAAAACCAAACTAACGGACAAAAAAAACCAACAACCCACCCCCCAAAAACAACTAGTAATTGATTGAATTCTGAGAGAGTATCCATAGCGGTGGCCATTTTAGACTAATCACGTCAACAAGACCTTATGCCACTAATAAAACTAAAACACTCGGTAGTCCACGTTATTGGAACATATTACCAATGTATGACCAGTAGTCTTTTCTTCCGTTCATACAAAATTCCCAAGACTGATATTTTGTGACATTTCTCCTTAACTATATCGTATCCGAGGCAATCATAACTTATTTGCATTCCTCTTCTAGGAACAGTCCAAATACAACATAAAGTATAACTTATAACTAAAACTGCCCAATAGTGGTCAAGGACCATAATTTGGACTTGGCTCTACAATCATGTGAAACAGGAAGCAGCAGTAGCCTTAGCATCATTAATTGTAACATAACTGACACACACGGAATGGACGCAAAACAAAGACACTTCTCACCAACAAAAGAATGCACCATCTAAAAGCAGGCGTAGATCGACTCTACCTTCCCAGAGAAAAGGGCGATAGAGGTATGATCCAATTAGAACTGTCATATAAAACTACAACCATTTAACCGCGCTTACCTGTAGGCAAGTGACAACTGGATATTGATCGGTGAAAAACCACGAGGTCACAAAAATGTTTTTCTCTGTTGTGAGAGAATCCTAGGCATTTTGAGATAAACTTGACATGATCGACAAGCTCCTACAACTGAGGTTGCAAAAAATGTAAAAGAAATTGCCCAGCGCAAAAGACTATCAAAGTCAAAAGTACATTGGGAGCAGAATCCCCTGCACGGTTAGTACCCACTTTGCACCCTAGATGCTGACGTTGATTATACCAATACACATCGGTGGCCACGAAGTTTAGGGTTAAAAGCCGAATCAGAAGCTTTTATCCTTGTTACCCAAGGCCACAACCTTCCAACCAAGAACTACCACAGACAGTGTTACCATAGACAGTGCTAACCCCAACTGCAGATTCTATGAGAGCGCAGCTGACACTATCGAACACATCATACCTGCATGTTCTGTTCTAGCCCCCAATGAATACAGACTTACACACGATAGAGTGGGTCAGTGCATCCTTTGGATAGTCTGTGAGCATTACGGCGCATCACACACAGTACATTGGTATGAACATCACCCAGAACCGGTAACTGAAACACAAGATGTGGTGATATTACGAGATTTCCCAGTACACACAGATCAAACCATCAAAGCCAACCACCCAGACATGATAATTAAGGACAGAAAGAAAAACGGATGCTTAATAATAGATATGACCATTCCATCATACAAAAACGTGTGTAAAAAGAGTTTGAAAAACAACTCCCTGAGTAAAAAACCCAGAAATTGAGATCCCCAAAATGTGGCAAATCAAGATTGTAACAATACCTGTTGTTATAAGAGACCTTTAGGTCATTGAAAGAGTACTGACAAATATCTACGTAGAATACCAGGAAAGGTAAGCTTCTATCAGAAACAGAAAATTGTCCTCACAGGAACCGCCTATATTCTTTGAAGAGCACTTTCCATGTAAATATTTTGTCCTTCATACAACTATGAACTGTTTTTTGAGTAGCTTCCTGTATTGGTCTCATATTGACCCCTGCTTTTGTATGTATGAAATGGAGAAAAAAAATGCCTGTGCTTACTGAGTCATAACATCGCTGCCAGCCCTGGTTTCAAGCCGAAATTCGGTGTGAAATGAATAGTGCTAATCATCATCATCATCATCATCATCATCATCATCATCATCATCATCATCATCATCATCATCATCATCATCAACAACAACAACAACAACAACAACAACAACAACAACAATAATAATGATAATAATAATAATAATAATAATAATAATAATAATAATATAAAATCGTAGACAAGAACAGGAAGACCTGCCAAATAGTAGACGTGGCTGTACCTGCAGACCATAGAGTGAAGAGGAAGGAGAGTGAAAAACGGGAAAAAATACCAGGATCTAGCGAGAGAACTGAAGGAGATGTGGAACATGAAAACCAGGGTAGTGCCAGTCATAGTGGGTGCACTAGGAACTATCCAAAAGACACTGAGGGCGAGACTGGAGGAGATCGGGATAAAGGGAAGGATTGAGACTGTATAGACCACAGCACTGCTAGGAACTACGCAGATATTGAGGAAAGTGCTAGAAACATAAAGACTGCAACACTAATTGTTAACAGTGACCTAACAGAGGAAGGGAAATGAAAGCGGAAACGTTAACCACGGCTCTGGTATGATAGTCGAAAGAAAGAAGAGATGTTGGCTGAAGATTTGAGGTGACTTATTGTCACTCGGCCTTCAGCAATGACCACTGGACAACTGGTGTGAAACTGTAAACTGCAGTATTACCGTGGCCTATGAGAACTAAGAGAAAAGGGCTGGAGACTTGAGAAGACTTGAGGAGACTTGCTGTCACTCAAACTCCAGCGGTAACCACCAGGTAACTGGTGTGAGATTGCGGATAATAATAATAATAATAATAATAATAATAATAATAATAATAATAATAATAATAATAATAATAATAATAATAATAATAATAAAACAAAAGCATAAGGACAAACTACATAAAAGCAAAAATCGACAGAACACAGACAAACAGCAAATGCCGCATGTGCGGTGAAAGAGATGAGACGGTAAACCACATAACTAGTGAATGTAGTCAACTCGCCCAGAAGGAGTATAAGCATAGACACGATAGAGTAGCAACGATGATACACTGGGAACTAAGTAAACGAATGGGATTCAACCATGGGGAAAAGTGGTATCAGCACAAGCCAGAGGCAGTTTTGGAGAATGACAACCACAAACTACTGTGGGACTTTGACATCCAAACTGACCACCTCATCTAGGCAAGAAGGCCGGACTTAGTAATAGTAGACAAAAAAAGGAAGGCCTGCCAAATAGTAGACGTTGCTGTGCCTGCAGACCATAGAGTAAAAAAGAAGGAGGGTGAAAAAAGGGAAAAATACCAGGACCTAGCAAGGGAGTTAAAGAAAATGTGGAACATGAAAACCAGGGTAGTACCGGTCATAGTGGGAGCACTAGGAACTGTCCCCAAAACGCTGAGGGAGAGACTGGAGGAGATCGGGAGTAGGGGGAGGATAGAGACCGTACAGACCACAGCACTACTTGGAACTGCACGGATACTGAGGAAGGTGCTAGAGATATAAGTACTGCAACGAATAGTAGCTCTGTCATGATATGCGAAAGAGGGAGGAAACGTTAGCTGAAGACCTGAGGAGACTTATTGTCACTCAGCTTTCAGCGATAACCACTGGGCAACAGGTGTGAAACTGTAAATCGTAGAATTACTGCGACCTATGAGTACTAGGGGAGGAGGGCTGGAGACTTGAGGAGACTTGCTGTCACTCAAACTCCAGCGGTTACCACCAGGCAACTGGTGTGAGATTCAATAATAATGATAATAATAATGATAATAATAATAATAATAATAATAATAATAATAATAATAATAATAATAATAATAATAATAATAATAATCACAACAAAAGAGATTTTTTCTTGCTTCTAATAAAACATGAATGTAGTTTCAATAAACGTCAACGTCTGGCGACGCAGATGTCAGCCTGGGAAAATGAATTTAAAGGAACATTCCACCTCCCAGCGACTGACGTAGCATAAAGCTGTCATTGCTCAGACATTTATGCAGTCGGGTGTAAGTTATTGACTCCACGATCAGGAGTTGGTTTATCTAGCGACATTTTGGAAAAAACGGCACCTCTGAAATGAATTATTTGATATATCTACAACTGCGTCTGAGGCGTTACTTTACCTATAATAAATATTGGCAGAAACCTCTCTCCGTTGGTCATTTAAGAGTAAGCAAAAGAAACGGTTTGAGGGAAAATTGATTATTTAACAGTTCTGGTTGGTCACTAAATAAGAACTCACGTGACCTACGTCCTTTGACTGAACGCACCTTTGGGGGTGATCAACTTGAAAACTTGAAAAAGGGGTAACCAATCAATAATCTACTTTTCTCCGCTTTTGTTGGATTTTTAAAAAGATCCGAACAAGAAAAAAAAACCCAAAATAAAAAAACAAAAACAAGGGGGGATGCTACCGGAAACAAACCAATGGATCAATTTAGTATAAACTTGCATTGTAAATTGAACTCGATAAAACTTATCCGAAATTCGAACTTACTTAGCCAGTCCCATTTTCCGTTACGCCACCATGCACCAACAATGTCCTCATAAAATCTTTACAAATAAAAGACACATTGACTCGTCAGCCAACGTAAATTAGTCATAACGCTCTATCAAGGGCGTTGCGAACCCAATACTTTCTGGACTTGTCTAGTTAATTACGCTATTTTATTTTTTTTACCGGATACAACATGGCATATTATGTCTTGGGTGATGATGTCCACCGGTGGTTTGTGGTTCTTGCAACATAACCAGCCCATTGCCATTTGATTTTTCTTGTAGAGTGTCGGATATTTCTTGCCCCTTTTCCTTTAATATACCGACCTGTCTTTTGATCTCACCATGTTATGTCAAGCATTAAGGTCTCCTGTGCACGTGTCATGGTTTTCAATTTGAAGGTCAATCTTTTGTTTAGCTTCCATGTACCAGCTCCAAATCGGGAGGAAGCATTGAATCTATAACTAATGGGATTTTCTTGTTCCCTAGAGTGATTCTACGCTTGGCTTCTTCTTCTTTAGAAGATTTCAAGGAAATCCGTTAATTACCACAAACCTCCGCTTGAAATACTTTGAATATCACATCCCAGGTATTCCTTATTGCTTTCCGATGCTTCGGGTATTACCACCACCAGGGAAAATACACAACTATTCTTGCCTCGAAGTACGTCCATGAATGTGGTTACTTTACGTAGAGGTTCAGCGGCACAGTAATTCGTAGCAATAGATGGAAGGGAAAGGGTATTATTGGTACATACTACGTAGAAAACCCTCCCCACGATCTGATTTTCCAGCTAGTTCCTGTGGAAGGCCCAGATCGAGTCGTTAGTACTGGTAAGAGATCAAAACTTTTTACTTTGATTTTATAATACTGGCTAAAATGCACCGTTTCGACCACTTGGATGTCATATACACATAAATAGAATCAGACTTCTAATATCCCTAGCTGGGAAACCCGGGTACCTTAAATGGGTCATTCGATCTAAACGAGAGCTCAAAACTGTTTTTACTTTGATTCTGTAACACTGGTTACAATGCACTAGTCTTTTAATATTATATAGATTAATATACAAATGGAAAACAGTTCCTCTTTATCAGAAAGTGCGCAAGTGCAGACCCCAGAATTCGCTAGGGAATTTTCCAAGACCGAAATGCAAAAAGCATGCCCCCGGGTCCCATTAAAAACTACAGATTTATTGATCGTACTTGGGGCTGTTTTTGAGTCCTGTTAAAACAGTGGGACAGACATTTGGAGAATTAAAGTCACCGTAAATATTTTAGGCAAGCGTGAATGTAGTTGGAAACCAAATAATGAATTAATATAGAACCAACTTACAATGTAAATTAAACCGACCATCATTTACTTCTTTCTGTGAGTGGGTTTTCAAAAAACCTTCTGTTCAAGACCTTCTTTGGGGTCCCAGTAGAGAGCTCATAGCTGTGGACATACTTGAATTTTACTTGCCTAGATGAATAGAAATTTAATGGATTATAGTGAGATGAAGCTAAAAAATGAAATATTTCATCTACTCAGTGATAGACCATTTATCATAAACATTAAAAGTTACAAAAAAGAAGAAAAAAACATATATTCTCTCTGGGTTAAGACTCAGATATCTTTTGTATGAAGATGAATAGTGAAAGTGATTGATTTAATCCATAATGATATCTCCAGTACATTGAATCACGATTGAAAAAAATTATGATTAAAAGAAACGTAACTTAACTTTGTTACCCACGTTGCATAGTACCCGGATGATAGGTTGAAATCATGTCATATTTATCCTGGGAATTGAGGAAGAACCTGTCTCACTTGCAAAAGAAAGAAAACATTAGAAATCCTGGTTTGACTTGACCTCGAACGCCTAACATTTTCGAGGGTGCAAAATATTCAATTCAGATACATAGTAGGTTATTGCTGACCACCAAGACTGATATTCGTCGTGCATTGGATTGCTCAGCTAGTACGTATGATGAACGATGTCATTCTTTTCTGTTTGTTTCTACGTCCATGAATTCGGGTTCTCCTCTCAGTTTTAGTAACATATTTCTACGTTAGGATTATCAATAATGAAATATGGAATACAGATTCTGTGCATCGTTCCTATTTGGGTACATAAACTGCAATCGGATTGCTTGAAGACCGTCATTAACGTGATATAGCTCCGTACATGTATGCAGCATTTTGTCCAGGATAGCTCATTTGTACATATCTACATCAAATAATAAATTGCGTTATATATCAACTATGAAGAGACGGGTGATCATTTAGAATAAGTTTGTATATCATATAACGCAATTCATAATTCATTCTGTCGGACCAAATAAGTCCATTTCTTAAATACATATATCTATACAATGCTAACGTATGTATGCGTATTTAAACTACGCATCACAGAACAGAAACATAAGCATGTTTAAAACCGGCAGGTATCAAATTGCCGAGACCAGACGGCTGGGGTCGAGTTTTGCAAAAAAACGCAATCGTTGATATCTATTGGGTCTGCTTTCGTGCTGTCAGAAAATAAGTCTGTAGAAAAATATTTTTCTTTTGTTTTTTTCACCAAGGATTTTCTCAAAAACTATTCGAGTTAGATAAGTTTTAGAGTGGGGTCAATTTACAATGTAGTTATAATTCTATTAGTCGCCTAATTTTGGCATATCCAAAATAAGCAGGTCACAATCAGCCTAAAACAAGTTTGTCGATTACTATGAGGTCTGCGTTCGCGCTCTCAGAAAACACGTCTGTCGAAAGATATATTTTCTTTAAACTTTTATGGGTAGAAACATTATATCATGTTTTGTACATTTTGAACAGCACCATCCGGGGATGTCTTTTCATAATTTTTGAACCTACCACATCTAGAGCGGATCCATACTCTTCCAAAAAATATTTTTCACAAACAGTTCCATAACCGATTGGTTACAGCCTCGAAAAGTAGAATTGGCGGGCCATGTTCGAACATTGATGGAGGGAAGTTTTTTTTCCTTTCAATTCTCAGAATGCTTACATAATCTTTGTCTTTCAAAACTCACTGAAATTTCTCAGTTTTGATGAAATCATTTTTAAAAATCTTATAGGGGGATTCTATTTACAGTGTATTTATAATCTTAAACTGGACCCTAACTTTCCATCTGTCGTCGGGAAACTGCAATTGTTATTTCTTCTTCTTTCAGTGCTGATCAAGCAATTGCTAAGTCTATGTTATATAAATTACCTCGTTTTAATTTCTGTTCATTTTAATTTCAAGTGCTCCAAACTTATTCGACCTTTAAACATTCAGGATGTTTGTCAGGTTTTAGAATGGGAATATTTGAAGGTTTTATAAAGTGTGTGTGTGTGGGGGGGTATATTTACAATATAGATGGATTGCTACCTTAATCTATATTCGTCATAGGCGAGCTGGATATAAATTTCTTTTTCCTCTGCTCATGCCAATATGCCCGAAGTGGCGCGTTGTCCTATGCAGGTATATCTTTGAATGTGTGCCAGCCCAACCGGTGACGGATCACAGAAGGGAAAATAGCATATTCGAAATCAGTAGATCAAGGTTAACTTTCAACTCACATCGTACAGAAATTAAACTGTCGATTTCAGCAGGGGCTGCTTTCGCAATCAGTTAAAAAAAAATTATATCTAATCACTATACCAAACTATATCAAATGAGTGAGAGCAACAATCAACCAGTGTTTAGACACGCAATGAATCCAATCGGCAGGTAGAGCTAAAAACCCAATAGGGAAAAATTTTACTTTTCTTCTTCCAATTTCACACGCTTTCAGTCTGTTAGATTATGAAGTCCTCTGGAAATGTGTCAGTTTTAAGAAAATGAATATTTAAAGGTTTGATAATAAGAGGTTCTATTTACAATGTACGTATGTTACTAAATTGCATTAATAATTTCCATTTACCATTTGAAACCATGGACGTGAATTTCTCTTTCTGTTAGTGCTTATGCCAGTTTGACTGAATTTGTTGAAGAATTTAACCCTGAACTGACGATGAAACATGTTTTTCTCCGACCTGGAACATTAACACTATCTTAAATATAAAGCAAAGGGCAAGAAGAAAACATGAGTACAATTTCAAGTGATGGAATTAAGTATCAGTTCTCAGAGAAATTGATCTATGAGATTTTAATTGTGGATACACATATCTGCCCGGAGTTTTATTTTATGAAATGTTTATCAAATATCATTTGGACTTCAGTATTTTAAGATTTAGAGTTTACTATCCCTGGCATCCCACGTGTACCGCGGCTTGATCAATACACAATGCAGAATAATCAAACACAGGTTTCAGAAATGCAAAGAATCATCGCAATTTCTCGTAAAATCGAATAATCTCAACTATTTTTCTAGATCTGAAATCTCTTACTAAAGTTAATAAAAAAAGAATCGTTGACAACGATATTATGATTTAATTTACCACGAAATGCAGAGCCACAAGGATGAAGGAAGTGTGTAATTATCTGCAGTGTAGTTTTGGGTACGCCTTTCACAAAGTGCATTAGATATCAGTATTCTAATATGAAAATTTTTTCATTGACTACTGAAATATTTTTGCTCATTCAACTAATCCTTATGGTACAAAGACTAACAAAGAAGTTATATATATATATATATATATATATATATATATATATATATATATATATATATATATATATATATATTCGGCATTTGTCTGATGCAGTACTCAGTATACAAGATATAGTGTTGAGTTTGAAGTACTATGGGTCAGCAGTTTTCGAGAACTCAAATAAAAATTAATCAAATATCACAGATTATCGATCTTTCTTTTCGGCATCTATAACTGATCTCCATAACCTCCGCTTTTTAGAAATTATCTGAATTTAGATATGAGATATCCGAATTGACAATACAGAGGAAAAAAAATCACAAAGATTTTGAAGCTGTTGTTTCGTACGACGGACGGAAAATTGTTATTCATGAAAATCATAGGAGGTTGCGCTGCATCCCGAACAGTTTGATCCTTTCCAAACATGCACCTTTGTAACAGGCTCCGCCGTAGTAAAATAAAGTGTGAGAACCACTGATTTGAGGCCAGCTCACGTCTTTTCTTCAAAAATTCAGAGTATCTAAAATTGGGTTCGACGGCGCCTGATTGGATGAGAAGCAATGGGATTGACATTGCTTTGCTTCCATGACAGATATTGCATCCTCCATGTTCTTTGAATATTTATGACAGCCAGCGGCATAAATATCCGGCGAGCTGCTGTTTATTCTGTACTAAAATCAGATAAACTACAAACTCTCGGTCTACTAACTTGCTGATACACGTGAACTGAGTATTAAATCAAAAAAAGTTTTCTTCTTCTCCTTCTCAACCAAAATATTTTAGTAAGTGGGGCCAATTCCTAAATTGGCGCGGCAAAAAAAGATAGACAATAGACAGTTACAATCTGTGGCTTTTCTGTGGAGCATTTTGCCAGGGACTTTTTTTATTGGGTCGTATATAAATTTTTGTGTCCATTTTGACTTTATTTCAATTGTGTTGTGATAAATGGTACGTACATAGCCGGCCAAACTAACTTGAAAACTGAACGAACCAAAAATTACAGATTGCTCTTAAAAACAAGCCTATATTGGCCCAATTGAAGTGTTGGAGGCCAGTAACGTCTCTAACTATACAGTCACCACGGTGCAGAGGTAAGCATTTTCAAAGTGCTGATACTTGTTCCCATTGATTACATTGATTTACAACGTGTCAGATCACTTGAAACATTCTGAAAAAAACAAAAAAAAAATCATTTCGGTTTGTTTTTATAAATACAATCGAAATTAAAAAAAGTTAAATGCTTTTGAATGGTGATTCCAAAGCGACACACAACAATGCTGTGGTCCTTCAATGCATGAACATTGTTTTATTTCTCTTCATTCTGGTATACCCTTTGTGGAGTCTCCGATGCAGCTCTAGTTGCGCATAGTTTTGTTACAGAGTGGAGATGATAGACCCACACCCGACCATCCTCCTTTTACCCGGGTTTGGGACCAGCTAAGGCAACCGCCAAGCAGTAGGATTTTCTATCAATGTAACCTCCTCTTCGACGCTCAGATGAGACATCCACCACATCCCTGATCTGCTGTTGTCAATTAGAGTGAGGGGCTATGAAAATTGGAACTTCACAGTCCATAAAGGATAATGACGTTGTACAATCGTTTCGTGTAATTTCAACTTAATGTACCCATACGAAAAGATGCTATTATTCTGTGCTGGTAGCAGGGTTGCTGCCAAGATATATTGCGAATATATATATATATATATATATATATATATATATATATATATATATCGCCCCAGGCTAAAAATAAATCCTTTTGCTGCCCCTTGCATTGAAAGACGTCAGCAGACAACCATGCTCAGATAGAGTTCCTTACAGATCTAAAAAGGTGCCAATTGCACTGCTATTAACCCGTATCGAAGGTAAGGATCCATGCCTTTCCAAAGAGCGTTAGTGAATGTGAAGAACCCCTGTCAAAACTTGAACTCGATCTACCGATCCCGTTTTCAATCAAAATAACCATTACACCTCTCTACACCCCTTACCAATTACTACAGTAATGAGTTCATTCTGAACGGATGTCCCATACCTGTGGCTTGTCTCAGTCTAATCTTACAAAATATCCAAGAAGATTTACGAATCGCCGCGAAGGGTTGTGTCTGAAGATGAAAATATTTTATATTCCTGTCCTTGGGCTGGCTATGGTGCCAGTTATCCTTGCCTAGGCTTCCCATATGACACATTTGTCTTGACTTAGCTTGCCATTTGAGAAAAAGAGTTACGGACCTCAAGTACCGGAAGTAGCACACTCACCATTCTCGTTTACGTCTCCTGGTATTCCCAAATGGTCACCCACCTGAATTATGGCCAGACTCAGTGATGCTTAAATCCAGATCATAGGACAACCAGCAGATTCAACCTGTGAAATAGACTTGGAGATGATATGCATTCAAAGTTGCGTCATTCATTTCACAACTCTCGTCAACGATACCTGGTTATTCCTGAGATGTCAGAAATCTAGGTACTAACCAGACTTGACGTTGCTCAACTTCGTTGCGATCATACGAGAACCGGTTGATTCATCGTGGTTTGGCCGTAAGCCTGTCTGAAAATGTATTTTTCGTTAATACTAGCAAATCAAGCCTCCATTGCCGGGAACTGGCTATTCGAAGCGACACACAGAGAGATGAGGTGATTTACGGTTTGACTCTTGCTTTGTTACTGACGGGAAAGAAAGATGGAAGGAGATAGAGACACAAGGCCGGACCACACTGAAGAAGAGAAAGGGGGTCTGGGTGGAGAGAGAGAGAGAGAGAGAGAGAGAGAGAAAGAGAGAAAGAGAGAGAGAGAGAGAGAGAGAAAGAGGAGGGGGGGGAAAGAATAAATGAAATAGACTTTGATCTAACCGCCAGCTACAATAATGGATCTGCAGTATGCAATATTGGGCCGGGACATTTAGAGACGTCGGTGATTTGGCAAGCTGTTATCTAAATTGCACACGTATATCGTATCTCATTTATATATATATATATATATATATATATATATATATATATATATATATATATATACACACACACACACACACACACACACTCATATACACACACACATATATATATACAAACATACACACACTCACGTATATATATATACACATACACACATACACGTATATATATATATATATATATATACATATATGTATACACACACACATACAAAGAAGTATTTATATATATATATATATATATATATATATATATATATATATATATATATATATATATACGTGTGTGTGTGTGTTTGGTTACTCGTATGGGGATATGATTTAAGATCATAATGCTTAAATGTACGCATACCTAAACACGTGCACGAACACACATGAGATAGTTATATATCATTTGAGCATAACAGCATCTTTATCTACTGATCTATATACATATATTCTTATGTATTCATGCAGTAACGTGAAATGTACCTACGTTGCACGTTTCATTAAATTGATTCATACTTATGTCCCATGCCTCGCAGATATATAACTACCGAAAAAGCGGGCATTCAACTTAGCCTCATAAGCGTAAAATACCTGTCAAAAACAATGGGTCGATCATGGGCTGAGCCCGGATTTGCTGATCCATGGTTGAAGAGTATTGGGTATAAAAAAAAATTGTGAAAATCCTTCCAAACATATTTCCAACCCAAACTCTCTATGCGAGGTATAGCGCCCGTAACTTGAAAGACAACTCTTAATTGAGTGCAGACGCCGGTTATCAGGCGTCAGCTTAATGATCATTGCAAGTGGCAAGTCCGGTCGAGACAAGGGATTTATATCTAAAGGTTTTCACAGCCACTTCATTGACTGAATGTAAGTACACCAAAGAGATACATCCAGCCGGATCAAACAGCTGAAATTCGTCCCAATTAAGAGTTTTGTTCACTTTTTGCTCATACTGGAAATCGAACGCAGGAATTTCTGCATGCAAAAGCAGGTTTTGGTAAAGTAAGCTCAATATCCCAAAAAAAAAAAAAAACCCTATTCGTCCTGAAGAGAAGGGTCTACAACCAATAGATTCTCCCGATAGTCACCTGTGGAGCTAAAACGTTGAAAGTGAGCAAAAGATTGGCTCTCGAGCAACGTACACAGGAAAAGATAATGCTTGACTTAAAAGGAATCATAAGACTTCACAGTGTCAGAAAGAAAGCAAGTGTCCGAGATATCATAGAATCCATTAGAAAACTCAAATGGCAATGAGCTGGTCATGTTGCTAGAATGCCAAAAAGCCGCTAGGGACCCTATGCAAAAATGTCACCGATTGAAAGTAAGATGGCATGACGCTTTAGACAAATTCAGGTGATATTGGCGCCGCGATGCCTGTGATAGAGAACTGTGGTGAATCTCGGAAAAAGGTCTATGTCCAACGACGGACATTGAAAAGCTAATGCTGCTAATGCTGGCTGTTTGCGTCACATATTATTGTGTTACCTGTCGTGACTATGAAGACAAGGGGCTTTGAAGAATTCATTTGATGATGCTAACCAAGCTATATATCATTTTGGTAACCAAGTAAAAATCAGCCAATTTACCAACGCAGGAAATAGGTAAAAGAAGGAGAAATTGTCGAACCGAACAACCATTCCTTTTTTCTTCGAGATTTACAGGAGAAAATGGATATCTTTTCTTGGGGTCAAAACACAAAAGTTTTTAATGATAGTCTTTATAAGAAATTACTGTTCTTGTTATTTGACTGTACTTTCCGGCGTTTGCTCCCAATTCTTCTCGCTCTACCAGTTGAATATAACCGAAATGTCAACAATGGCAACGAATTGTTGGTTCTCAGACTAATGATGCAATGTAAGCCGTATCAAATGTTGCATATAATAGAATCAATTCAGAGTTTCGCAGACAGTGACCACGATGGGAAGTAAACAGTCAGAAGTTTAACTACAGATGCATAGCAAAACTAAACACATGCCTCTTTTTCTAAACTATAGTTTTGTCTTAATGATCTAAAAATTTCAAGAATATTTTTTTCTGCCAACCATATTTTGCTGAACCTACCATCATTAGCGTGAGGAAAAATCTTGCATTAAGATGTGCAAAGAGCATTATTTGTCTGAAAGGTTACGTGGTTTTACCCGAATTACGCCGATTTGTCCGAAATCTTACACCGTTTTGCCTTAATTATGGGTGGGGGGATTCCCCCCCCTGTTCCCTGGCTGGTATGCCTATGTTTACGATGAGCAAATTCTAAAGCTTTCATTCTTGCATTTATTTGCAGGTATTTACGACGAAATTGTGTTGGACTGACCGGTTTTTCGTAAAATCACCGGAGTTAAGTAACGTCGAACCTGGTTGATATCTACATGGGTGACTCAGGAAGGCAAGGTGCAGTGAGCAGCAGATCTTGTAAAGTACCTCCTGTGGCGATCCCATGAGATTTCCTAAGGAGGAAACCAACCTCCACACCACGCTCAATAACACGAACCAAAGACTCCTTAACTCAAACCCCTGAACCTCTCACCGAGAGTGACAAGAAATGGGTGATACATTGTGTTATATCCGACAGACTTGCATTGAAAATTTGAGACACGTTTTTTTTCAAAGGATTTCTGGATATTTTCCTTGCTTTACAATTGAAATAGATCAAGAAATGTTCCATAGTATCCATGTAAAGTTACTGACATAGCCATGAGAGTTGTTTATGACTTTCCGTACCTACCATTCTTGTTTTATTTTTTTTTTTTACCCAGCGTACATTTAGGAATATAAAATACCTTGTGGTTTTGATGTAATAAGTTAAGGTTATTTCGATACAAATTAAAGTAACTAAAGTAGCTGAGAATAAAATTCATTGAATTGTTATAGGACTTGAACAATCCGGTTTTGAAAGGCACGATAGGTTTTTAAACGAACTAACTGCACTAATCTAGGTTTACTTTTATATAAAACAATGCATCACTCACACTCATGCACATATTCTTATTCCTTATGTAAACAATTATAAACACATATTGAGTTAATTCTATTTTTATTTATTTCAGTAGATGAAGTGTTATGACCCGTTACTATTGGTTTTTGCTACTAATTACATTCTTCTTGATTGTAGATGCTTTTTATCCCAACTCGACTCAGTCTGGGTACTTACCAGCTGTGGGTGAATGGATTAACAACGCGAATCAGAATAAAGAATACATAACAGAGGAGAATCGAACTCATGACCGTCTATACAGGAGGGTCGATCGCTTAAAGCGCAACCAAAATGATATTTCAAACAACCATTTTGATGAGCGAGATTAAAATTGGCCATGAAAAGCTCTGATAAGAGAAGATATATTAGATTGATCCAAAGGTGTCCAGAGTTAAGAACAATCAACCAATACTGTCAGCACAAGTTTCTTCAGTTTTTAAGTTGCTCTGACTGGCTGGCTATGTTATATATGTTGCATGCTCAGGTTACATCAATTGGGCTTGAGGGTTGAAACTAAAAAAATACTTGTCATAATGTCCGAGAAAGGTTTTGTTTCTGCTTTTTGGTCTCTATACCCCAAGGAGATTTTTTAAGAGGGTTTATAATACAATGCAAGTTATGCTAAATAGATCCCTTTGGTTGGGTCACGTGTATATTTGGGAAATACGAACAGCATTGTGATCAGCTTCCAACTAAAGACAAGAAAAGTGATTTATACATAAATAACCCTTTTTTGTATCTTTTTTCATTGATCATCCCAACCCAATATTCCGTCAAAAGACGTTGGTCACATCACAGTTTGTATTAAGTGACTAACCAGAGTTTTTTTTCTTTCGATAAGATCTTTTATTCATGTAAATTCATTGTATCATTATTCATCAAAGAACTTTTTATGGCTTTCTACGAACCTATGCCACATATCAGCTAAATAGTATTCTATCATGAAAAAAATCGGTTTTGATTTGATAAATTACTCGGGGAATCGAACAACCGTAGCCATCAGCTGGACAAAGGCCTTTCCCATAATTATCAAATGGAATCTTTTACATAAATTTGGACGCTATCGTTCAACAAATGCTAGTCCAAAGGTAATGTGGTTAGAGAATAAACCAATTGTAGGAGAACCTCCTAACCCAACTCCATGGCCATCGCATTTTTAACATGAAGACGAGCGTCGTCATTCAGCAAAATCAATCGATCGACATCTTTGTCGAAAAAGAATTCTTTTCTCTTTCGGGGCGTCATTGAAATAAGCAAAGTGCTCACTGTGGAGTTGCTTAATGACACTTTGTCCAGCTCCAAGCGATTCTCCGTACAATGTTCTCCCTTTGCATCTCAACAAAGACGGAGAAGAATCTTTTCCCTGGTAGATTTTGTTTATGTTGACACGTTGAAGGCTAGCCTGGATCTAACCACGAATTCCTTCGTTTTGTATTTTCGTAATAAATCCATTATCCATTGTCAGGAACTATCCTGACCAGAATGACGTTTCTCATCGTTTTTTTTTTCGTTTTTTTCCTCACTTAGGTCCTGATATCAATGAAAAGCGCTCTTAAAAGCTTCATTATTTTATGAGTTCAAAGTAGAAAGTAATTCCTGGAATTGAAAGCTAATAATATGGTCCTTGCACGAGTTGGATTTATTGTGAGAAGTCAGGAAATACAACAAAAGTGCTTTCGTTTTTTCACATTCCCGACCTGACCTAAATAACACTGTGTAACACGTTTTTTGTTCTTGAATAGCTAGAGTCATGTGTAAAAGTACTGAAGATGTCAATTATTCCTTCTTTGCTTTTATGGCCAGTACAGTGATAGCAATATGAAATTATTTTCCCCATTTTACGTGATTAGGAATGTGTAAATCTGTTCTTCAATTGAAAATAAGTAGATTTCAATCTATCACTGTGGTGGCCGCAAAAACAACTTTTTAAAGGAAATAAGACATTTTTCTATATCTAAAAAAAATATAATCAATTAGTAATCACCAATTACCCAGAATCAGGAAAATAGAAAAAAAGTTGCTTAGTGTAATATTTTACATGATATCATTAGAAACTATAATTTTTCAACTCCATTTGAAATAACATAAGCTTTCTAAGATGCTACTGAGTAAATACGTATGCTCTTTGTTCTGGTGATACGGTCTTGTAAAATCTACAACAAATAGTTAACGGCTTAGAAGACAGGCAGGCCATATCTATGTGAACATTTGGTACTATACAACGTTTCGACCAACCGCTTTTCCTTGAATAGTATTATATCATCATTATCATCATCAGCAGCATAAGCATCAGCGGTAGCAGCAGGAGCGATTTTATGTCCACTGCTGGGCAAAGGCCTTTCCAATCTCCTACTTTGATTGTGATTGCGATGACATCCACCATGTCTTACCAGTGAACCTTTCCATTGCATCGTTCCATTTTGAGTCTGGTCTCATCTCAACCCGTTTATTGAACCACTTGCTCTACCTTTTGCTTGATCTACCGTTTCTATTGCTAGGATGGTTGAACCAATAAGAGGTTGTCGCTGGAGCTAAGTGTAAAAAAAGTTTCATGCAAAACGTATTCGTATAGTTTTAAGATGAGTCTTTGAGATTCGAAAAGTTGGAAACTAACAAAAAACCGAAGAAGCAACATCCATCAACACGTCCACAGACAAGAACAGAATTCAAGCTGATGTGACTTTTCTCAACAGGGAAAAGGTATGGATATCCAAACCTAAGTGAAAAGGAAAGGAAAATATCCGAATCTTAGGTTGGAAGCGTTGCTACCATTGGAGAGAGAATATTCAGTTTACAATAGCACGTTCGGAGAAAGCCGTAGGATGGATCAACCGAAAAGTTTTGTTTGAGACACAAGCAGCAATAAGTACTTTAATCGTCCGAAAATCTTTTTGATGATAACAAGGGCAGACTCAGATGAACAACCTACCCTTATTTTTCTATATCATTTTTCCTAAAGCATTCAATGTCCCATGGCTATCAATAAATCAGCCTTTTGGTCAATTTGTTGCCTCTTTTCTTGCAAAGTGTCATTTTTGCTGCATGATTATTTGTATTATATCTTCATTGTCGCTTTCACCATCAAGGTAAAAAGGATTTAAATCATTCAACTCAAGTCGCTCAGTGTATATATCTAATAAGCAGGAGTCGTCTTTGTTTTAGCGTTATTAGATTTATCCATGTCCATTACAATTTCTTATCTGTATACCACGTGACAGTACAAGTCGAACACGGCTGTTTGCCTCTCAGTGCAGAACGGGTAGCTTATCGTACTACCCAGGACTCCAATGTCTCACTTGTTGACATCTGATCAGATTTTCTCTGCAAAGATTGGGAATGGAAGAAGTTCAGCCGGCAGCCTGGAGTTGAACCCTGGAAAAGATGAGACATAAAGCTCCATCTTGTGTCTGGTGTTTTTCTGCTACGTTCTCTCTTCCATAGGGACGAATTGGCCAGACTTTTAAAACATGTTTCCTTTCCTCTTGCTTGGATGATTGAATTAGAAGAAGCAGATCTGGTAAGTAACAGAAGAGAAGCCATCGACTTTTGATGACATGCCGTGGTAAGGGTGATCAATTAAAAAGGGGCCTCAATGAATATTACTTCTCTCGTCTTCTATTGGATCCCTAATGATTCAAACTTTCCGAAAGCAAGCGTGAAGGCTGTCGGGCACAAACAAAGCAACCAATTTAGCATTCATTAACGTAGTGAATGCACCACTCTGATAACTTATTTGAGTAGGGATTGGAATGAAAACCAAAAAAACATTTTGTGTTGATACAATAAAAAGTTAAAGTTTAAAAGTCCGCCCCTAGCTTCAATGGCATGGCCCTTCTGCCTTACACATTAATACATGGATTACCAGCCGGCTATGCAGAATCATTTAAAAATTGAAAAAACATATGGTGACTGTTTTGATTGACAGTTTTCTTATATTAGTCCACAGACCGTTGTTTTGCTGACTGTTATGATTATACATATGGAAATGTACGTAATATGAAAAAACAAAACATATAACGCTTAGAGAGCAGTTAAAAAGTTAATGACAACCAAGCAACAAGCTCAATTTCCAAGAGCAATTGAATCTTACGAATGCTAAAAAGAAGGCTATACCACCAATGCGTTCAACCGATAGTAATCTATGGAGCGAAAGCATGGAACTTGATACGAAGATCGGCCCTCAAACTGAGAAGCATGCAACGTGCACACAAGCGAATCAAGATTAACCTCATATGCAGAAATCACGAGGTAGCACTGTATATTAGATATATGAAGGTGCACATCGGAGATTTGGCTCTTTGAGGACGCCCTCAATTTTTTAGTGAGATTTTTATTGTATAATATTGCAGTAGGTGAACCACTGAAACGATCATAATCCAAAACACAGCAGAAAAAAGTATATCATAACATCTACCAAGGACAACGAATCTTTATAAAATCCTGAAAAGAAAAAAGAAATTAAGTGAAAAGTCACACAAGGTTGGCGAGCTTTCCGTATAGCAACCTCGATTTTTCAAGAACAAGAGAATCCCGCTAGTGCTGGAAAGGAGGTTATACAACCAATGCATCCTCCTGATAGTTAAATATGGAGTTGAAACATGGGACTTAAGTAAAACATTGACCCTCAAACTGAGAACCATGCAACATGCATATGAGAAAATTGTGCTCAACCTCGCGTTGAGAAACCAGAAGACAGCTCAGTATAGGAATCTAAAAAAAAGAAACTATTAGGAGACTCAAATAGTAATAGGGTGGACTTGTTTCAAGACTGTCATACAACCGCTGGACATCACGACTCACTATTTGGAGATCATATACAGAATTGTGGCGGACAGAAAATTTAGATTGCGAGACGAGCAAGATAAATTTAGAAAGTAGTGGCCCCGCGGCACCCATGCTAGAGAGGCCTGTCGAAATTCAGAAAGATATACGTCTAATAATGGACGCTAAAAGGCTGATTAAGATGACATAGCAACACTTTAATGACATCATGCTACTTCAATATGAAAATAAAAGGTAGATACAATGTTTGTAGACGCCATTTCTTGCTAACTTCCTCTCTTCCTCATTACAATCAAAATATTGATCATATTTCTATATTTCAAAACGAAAGCCAATTGGAGAAATACAATTAGTGCAATCTGATATGATGAGAATTAATTCGAATATTCACATATTTGCAATTAAATAAATAGGGAGATTTTTTCCCTGAGCATTTGATAGTTGAAAGCTGATATATGGACAGACTCATTGCGTATCATATTCTTGAATGGAAATCGCCTCTAAAAATACAACTGACTGCTTCGGGGTCAAACTTCACTCGGATGACTTTTCTTTAAATTGGATTATTTTCCTTGGACTGCAAAAGATCTCTAAATGTAGACCCTTGATAAATCTTGATATTTTTCTAGATTAACGGCATGAAATTTTTTGATAATTCTAGATATAATTTAGAGTAACAGATATAAACTGGTGAAACCAATTTTTCTCCTTATATCTTGTAGGATCGAAGTAAGGTTACATGCCTAATTACAGCCTCTTCAACAGCTTTGAATGGTTGGAATTTTTGTGAGGGTCATTCTTGACGCTATTGTCATTCTTGTTACCAAAGGCAAACTCTAGAAAAAAAATGTATGCTGAGAAATATTAGCAATTGACCAATAATTAATGGCAGCAATGGATTAATAATCAATAATGATTAAGATTGTACTGTATTATGCTCACTCTTGGATAAGGCTGCGTTTCTAGAGCCTTTGGCAAAGACAATGTTCTTGGTTTAGCACGACAAGCATGCTATCACGGATAATGGAATCGGTAAAACTCCGGCTTCAACAGTTTTAAGTCATGTTTTTTTTGAGAAGCGTGTCTTCACTTCTCCCCCAGCTTTTAGTGAATAGTAGGGACGTTGGAGTCTTTTAGCCCTGGAAAGCAGTCCATCGTGGGCGTAAGGCTAGCAATTCTATCTTGTGAAAACCTACTGTTCTTCCACAAAAGCTACCCAGCTGTATGTGAACAATAATATGAAACTGTATTTCTATAACTATCAAATAGCATTATGTCTCTTAAATGCCATGCAATACCAACTCTCTAGCCACTGAGCCAGTGTGAACGACCCAATTGAACTTAAAAATCTCATGAATTGTCAAATGAAGTGGGAAAAAATTGTCTTTAATTATAGCTTGGTCTCATTCAAAACAACTTCCCAGGATTTGCTCTTAAAGATTATTTGGGTCAGATTAGGAACGTGAAAAACGAAAAAGCTTTTTTTTGCATTTCGTGACTTTTCACGATAACTCTAATTCACATAAGGACCGTATTATTTCTTGATTAACATCTACACTTTGAATTCTATGGACTTCTTTCCTCCTTGAACCCATTCAATAATGAAGCTGCGAGTGAAAAAAATATATAGGGGCGCTTTTCATTGAAAGTGATTATTAAGCTAGTCACGCAGACCATTCTCTAATTTTGTGAGTTACTAGTGATGTATATGTGTATATCATTGTCCAGTGTCAGTCTAAGTTCTAATGAACTTTATTCATTTTTAGGTGCGAATTTGATCACCATTGGGCGCTCCTATTTATTTATCCTGTACCATACTAATCTGTATTGAATCTTATCTTGTAGTGTATTATCTATGGCAGTGAGTTCGATTCCTCTCGATGTCCCATGACTGTGGTCCAGTGATTGACGAAAGTGAGTAAATACATATGAGGCTCTCTGCCAGAGCAATAAGACGTTGGATATAGAATTACTCACCCTAGCACTTAGTTTCAACCGTTACCTTCTAAGGGAATGACCCTGGACATGTATGCAGCGAACTTACAACTTGTAGCAGCGATAGTTCCGACTAAATTTGTTCCAAACATGCTTCGCAACCCCCCCCAAAAAACTTTTGGGTAGCACTGCGTAAGTGCGTATCTGGATGTCATCCGAATACTTGCTGAAATCAGCCTGGACAACATTTGTAGAATCACTGGTTAGAATTGTACGGGAAACCCCAAAATATCTTTGTTAGACCTGTGCACTGAAGATTGCAATACAAAGTGTACAATAGATCGTGTATATTCATACATACGAAGTGTGTAGCGAAAGTATCCTATTAAAGGCGAGCGTTTGTTTTGCCATAAATCTACAGAAATACAAAATCATTTCCAATACAAATTTCAAAGAGAAATCATATGTAAGATTTAATTGTTAGTTCGATCCTGCATATTTGTTAGAACTACTTTTCATTATTTGACGTCTGTCCTTGAAGGGTGATGCCTGTCATTACATTTTCGTTTGCTCTTTTCTATTTCTTCAGGTATGCTGGTTCGTTCACCAATGGGCGGATGCTCTATATTCACTTTCTTAGCTATCAAATCTCTTTCCTCGTTGGCATAGAAGCCAGATCGTTTGGGAAGCCCGACACAATCATGTACAGTCTTGCATTATGTGCTCGGTAATCGTTTCACAATATTTTCATTCCCCAATATATATTTGAATCTTGCTCCTTAAAGTTACCATCGAAACAAATTATGTTGGAACAGTATTATCAAAACAGTATTTATTATCGTTCCGTTTTCATATCCCACTCTGTAGATGAGAGGAAGTTTTGCTTTACATGCAGAGGAATATCATTTGGAATGTATATCTTTCAACAATGACCGACTAGAATACTTCAAATATTTGCTTTCATAGGCATCACTCTACACGTAATTTGTTTACAAGGGATTTTGGATGCCAGTCAAATATTTGTTGAATTCAGCCTAGGCAACATTCAGTGGTTAGAATCGTACACGAAACAAATCACTTGCAAAACCTGCGCACTGATGATTGCAATACGTAGTGTAAAATAGATCAGATATATTCATACGTAAGAAGTATGCCAGGAGAGCATCTGATTAAAGTATAAGACATTATGAATATTGTACAATAGTCAGTACTCATGTCACTATGTATGAGATATGAGCCAAGCCTTTCTCAAAAATACACAACTGCATTTCCTCCAACGACATTTAGTTGGGATGACAATTATGGTCTCTGATAAAAGTTGTATGAGAGAAGAGGGAGGTGGAAATGCCAAAACACGAAAGAAACAAACTCTCTATGTCGAAGTTCAGCAGTTTTTGAGGGAAAGGAACACGGAGCCCTCTCAGCTCCCGAAAGGGATAAGACAAGGTGATTCTAGCTTGCCAAGACTTTTTACAGTTTGCCTCGAGAGAATCTTCAGAAACGTAGACAGGGAAAATAAAAAAATCAAAATAGATAGCAAATGTCAAAATATCAAAATGCAATAATCACGCCAAAAATAAGAATCAACCTTTCAAAAACAAGAAAATCCCATTAATTCTAAAAAGAAAGGTGTACGACCAATGCATCCTCCAAATAGTCACTTATGGAGCTGGAACATGGAACTTAACCAAAAAACATCCTCAAACTGAGACCCATACAATGTGAACATAAGAAAATCATGCTCACATGGAGAGACCACAAGACAGCACAATGTATCCGGGAGGAAACAGGATCCCGCGACATCATAGAAACCCTTTTTTTAAAAAAAAATCTCAAATGGCAATGGGCTTGCATTGTTTCAAGAATGTCAAACAACCGATGGACATCACAACTTGCAACATGGATCCCAAGAGATCACATGAGCAACTGACACTAGATGGAGAGATGAATTAGTCAGGTTCAGAAAGTACTGGCTCCATGAGGCCCACGATAGGGAAGGGCTGCGAATCCTGAGGAAGGTTTATGTCTAACGACAACGTCAATAGTCTTCTTCTTCTTCTTCTTCTTCTTCTTCTTCTTCTTCTGATGATGATGATGATGATGATGATGATGATGATGATGATGATGATTCTTTTTTTGATTCCGGTTGGAAACTTTAAAAATCACAAATACACGATCAAGGTTGCAAAGAAAAGAAAATACGAGTTCTTTGTTTCATCAAACTGTGTAAGTTCCTGCCAGTCTGCTAGTAGCTACTGATAATAGTGATCTTAGTAGACACCCTGGCCTTCTTTGTCATCGCACAGTCAAATACCATTTTCGATTCTCCCCCTGTCATTCTTCCTCTCCCCTCACACCATCCCCTGGTTTGTTTGCCCACTATTCTATTCAAACCGAAAATAACCAATCAACCAAAAGTTTCAAAGAAATTCAGACTCTTAAAATACGCTTCGCGGATTGGCTGAGCGTAATTAGCTTTATATGTACTTTTTCTCACGACCTATTCATTCCGGTTAGCAAAACTCCGACCAAGTTTGACCAATATTCTCAATCAAACCAGCGAATTTTGATTAACTACCATTCACTCATGCCGACCTATTCCTTTGTTTTTCTACCTCTCTTCCTTATGAGATAGAAACGCGCAAAAACCACTGTATGCTTTACATACGAATACTTATTTCACAATAATATCCTTAAGCCCGCACAGGGGATCTAACTGCGCATTCATGGACAGAAAGTCTCCTTTTGAGTTACTGAGTCGGTAGTGAGATGCCGTTAAGTGTAACCTTCGCCTTCAAAATGACCGAAACCGTCTATTTATCCACTACCTTGCTAAGTTTGGTATCACCATGTTTTGTCAACTCATTTACAGCCTAAACTTAGCTGCTTGCAACTTCTGGCTTTTCACCGCTGAATGGAGGATATTTCGAACTATGGTCGGGATTAAGGAGAATGTGACGAAGCGACACAAATCGGTGTTTGCATGCTGTTTTGAAAAGAGGAATAGGATAAGTGTACGAGGTCCAAAAAGGGTGAAGGTAGTAGAGTGCTACTGCCGTAAGTAGGCTATTTGCATTGATATCGAATTGTTGGATACTTTTCGGAATGACTTTGTATGTATACATTACATATATGTACAGATTTAAGAGTTTTGGCCGAATTACTTGCACATGTGTCCCGGGTTATCACAGTTATATGGCTTCAAGATAAGCAGTGAGAGATGTTAATGGCGAGTGGGTACGAAAAGTTTCATGAAAGATGACGTCTCTCTGATATTTTAAGACCTCACTTGAACACAGCTAAAGATATGAAACAACGCCCTTGATAAGAGAAGTCACGAACCCACTCAATTTGCTAACCATCGGCCAGGTTTGTTATCAGCTTCCGACAGTCAACTTCAAATTTAACGATAGGTCTGGTTAGTTACTCAATTGAAACCATCCACAATCGGTAGCATGCTGAATGGAGGGTGATCAATTAAAAAATTGGGAAAATGGATAATCAATGAATAGCTTACTTCTCTCATCCTTCGTTGTAAGTAACTGCCAAAACAAAAAAAATCGACAACTCCTAATTAGGAAAAAAAAATCTAATGTTAATGCCTCCGGATACAAAATGAGGGACTAATTTAGCATAAACTCACATTGGAGATTGAACCCCTGCTCCTAAAAACCTATTTAGCGTAAGGGCTGCCTTTTTGCATGATACGTACAAACATACTTAGCTAGTCAATCAGTCAGCCAGTCAGATGATTTTGAAAACGGAAGAAACCTGTGTTGACAGTTTTGGTTGACAGTTTCTTATACAATGAATTGAGATTTAACAATTGCAATGCAAAGACGGTTCATGCCTGTCAATTTTAATCGCAAATTCAAATCCCATTACTAACAAACGTTGCCTCATAATATACTAGGTATGCCTCAAAAGTATCGAGCCATTTGATACTAACGAAAAGTTGATTTCAAAATACTGTAACTCCTTGTATCTCTCACACTCAGCCATTGGAGCTTCCACTTTTCATAAGTCTGCACAGTCCTCTTCTAGGATCGCCATCATCTGACTCGCTTCCACCCCTTTAATTTTGTTCTCAGTCAGAAAACTTTGATTAAAATCATAGTCACTGGGAGCCAAATTAGTCAAGGGAAAGAGGCAGACATAACTGGGGTTTGCAATATCTGACGAAAATACCTGCACAATAATTGGAGAATATCTCGCCCAGTCACTGTAATTGTGACGGTTGCACGCAGCACACGCTTACTGGATTTCATCTCACTGCCAACTAAGTAAACCTCACGGAAGAGTGAACGCATGCACATTTCAGTCCTTTCTGAAGCATTCTGGAGAAATTCAAAATGGCTTGATTCTTGCTGGACTGATCTCGTACTCGCCTTTAAAATTATCGTTGTAGCAAAAAGCCGATTCACAATTGTTCAGATCAATACTGCTTATCATGATATTGATTTGAAACAATAAATTTTAATTCTAATTTGAAAAAAATTCTCTTATTATGAATTAAAGCGTTTATACACTATTGAAATATCCTGTGATAACTTTTTAGTGTATAGAATATGTATTAGAAAATCTTCAACCAAAACTGTGAGCGTAGTTGTCTTCTACATTGATTGGCAGGCTGACTGGCTTGCTTTCTCTGACTATCTATTCATCTGTCGGTGAGTCATGTGCATCGATAGCATCAATGGAGCTATAGGGCTGAAAATTTAAACATTTACTCCTTATCATATCTAAAATAGCAGCGTTTTGATTTCTTTTGAAATATATCCTTATGGGGTTTTAGTGAGGTTTCCATCTAAAGTGTAAGTTTATGCTCAATTGGCCCCATGGTTTGTGCACGACAGCATTCATGCTTGTTAATCTTTAAGACAAATACACATACACACACACACACAAACACAAATATATATATATATATATATATATATATATATATATATATATATATATATATATATATATATATATATTTAATTGACTTAATAATTACCCAGTAAACCTGGGAAGTGAGTGTTTCCGTGTGTAAACAATTATTTAGTATTTTAGCAGTGATAATTTTCCAAAAATCATCGGTAAGAGTGAACGATAACCTTTTAATATGAAATCTAAGTTTCAAGAGTTTCATGTCTAAGCAAATGTAGTAAAAGACCAGACATCTCGATACAGTATTTCGCGATGTATTTCTATACGTCTCATCAGGTGAACGAATTGATCTGTCCCTGGTTTTTGTTCAATGAAAAACAGTGTTCTCAGCCGAAACGGAATCAGTTTAATATTTCCTTATTTTTAACGATATTAAAGACCATATGGGATGGATTGTTTTGAAAGCGTATTTTGTGATATAGGTTCTGAGGGGTGGGGGGTTGATTTCACTGTAGCAGTTTGTTTTGATTGTCCTCTGATTTTGATTAAAATCAATTTTATATATTTTCGGTATGTTGACGTTTAGTCTAGATTATTCTTTTAATTATAATCATGATTAATTATTTTTGATTATTTTCAATTTTCGATCTTAATAATGGCGCATACGCCCGATTGTGATCATCGTAGTTTTAACTTCTAATTTTAATTTTGAAGACTATATTATTATCATTCTGTCATTTCAATTAATGTTTGTGTATCAAAACTATATTGATATCGGATTAATTGTTATTACCCTGGGATAGAGTGTGACTAGAAAGCATTTGATATAAATAGAGATGTATTGAAAAGCAAATCGCTGATATATTCAAAACGTTAAGTGTAGAACGAATGAATAATATCAGCTCTGACGTTCGGGTGCGAAATCGGGAAACTTAAAAAACACTCACAAACAAACCCAGATTATTGCAGAAAGGGCGATTGAGATAGCAATGTTAGGAATAACCCTTGACGATTGAAAAAATCAATACGGACCAGAGACAGAACCAGGATTAAGGATATCCCACAAGTAATTGAGCAATAAAAATGGAGATGGTCAGGGCACACAGCAAGAAGTAGGGTCAACAGATGGTGCAAAAAGATAACCGATTGGTGCCCATGGGAGAAAAAAACGCTCTAGGGACACGAAAGTCAGACGATAGTAATATGCTCGCCATGGAAGGAGTTGGGAAAAGCCTTTGTCCAGCTGTGAACTAATGCCTTTGATGTCTACAGCATCATATTATCTTTTAATTGATTACTTTAAAGAATAAATATTTGAATGAGGACAGGAAAAACTTTCAAGAACAAGAAACTTCCACAAGTCCCAACCACAAGTTACAACCAAAGCATCTTCCTGATACTCATGGAGACTGGTCTGCAAACTGATAACCATGTAACGTGCTCATTGGAAAGATCATAAGACAATTCGGTATATCAGATAAAAAAATTGAGAGAGGCAATTAATCAAACTAGTCATATCTACAGGAGATGGAAGTAACCGGAAGGTTGACGGTATAAAGAATGGATTCGGTGTACAAAATTCAATCTACAGCCGGGACAATTTACGTTTCACTTCGCCTTTGATGATCACTTTGGTAATACCTTGGGAAAGGCATGAATACAATATTCACTCTGATATGGGTTAACATCAGAGAGGTTGGAGCCTTTTAATCAGTCGAGAAATGGAGCAGCCGTGTTTGAGTTCCAGCCAACCAAAACTGTCAACATAGGTTTCTTCAGTTTTCAAGTGAGGCTTGCTGACTATGTTTATGTGCATGCGCGTATGTATAACGCGCACAGGCCATAACAATTAAGCCAGAAATTCTTTTCAGCTCTCCAAATGGGTCCTGGGTGCGGATTCAATTTACAAAATAAATTTATGCTAAATCGGTTCTGTATTTTCTTATTAGTGATCCAACAAAAGGTAGCAGAATTAACGTTTCAAGTGTCATCCCTTTTTCCAATTTTTTTCATTGATTGCCGCCAACACGATCTGCTGCACAAAACATTGATCCGTGAAGGTTTCTATTGAATGAATAACAAGACCTATATTTAGAAGTTACATTTTCATTTTTTTTGCCCCCCCCCCTCAAGAGTCAAATTAAGGATTGTAACTGAAAAGACAAAGTTATTCTAACATAAACCAATAGGTTTTATTCCTACCAAACGCTTCGCTATCTACTTCCCCGTCTTTCTTTCACGTTTCCTGTCGTCGTTCGCTAAAAGCTGACATTAAAACATCCACATGGTTTAACTGGTCTGACAGCAGAGATATCCACGACGTGTCCCGCTGCTTAGAATCTGACAAGCAATCTGTTTAGTTGTACACAGTCTTTACGCTGCACACTGACACGACAAACAAGTGATGCCAGCGGAAGAGTCACAGAACTAGACATCTTCCTTGGCAACCCTTCCCACTTACCAAAGTCTTTTCTGTCCGAGCCCATGGAAAGTAAGAAAAGTCCACGGAAAGAAGACAAAAGTCCTTTAGCGATTAACAATTCAAATGATCGCTGCATAAAGAAAGAGAGGATGGGTCAAAGTGAGAGAAAGAGAGAGAGAGAGGATTGCTTGTCGTTTTCCAATTTGACTTGGAATATATTCGATCGAATGCACACTCTATTGTAGGTCAGAGAACCCAAGCCGCGTGCTACGACGTAATGGTTTACTGTAACATTTGTTTGATACTATACTGATGGGCGTCCGTAGTTTTCCAGACCCCTTCTCTCAGAATTCCTCTGTAGTCCCGGTCTAGGTTTTGGGAGATCATCTCAAGATAGACGAACTAAATGAAAAAAAGCAAGGAAGTTGGCCTCCACATGAACTTCAAACTCGTTGAGGAAAAGGACAAATTGGAAGTCAAAATAAAAAACGCAGAGCAGAAAAAAGTAATCCACTACATCTACTCAGGACAACGAATCTACATGGAATCCTTAAAGGAAGAAGGAATTGAAGCAAAGAATCACACCAGGTTGGCAAGCTTTCGGTAAAGCCACCCCAACTATCAAGAACAAGAAACTCCCACAAGTCCCAAAAAGTAGAGTTTACAACCAAAGCATCTCCCCAATACTCACCTATGGAGCTGAAACATGGAGACCGATCCGCAAAATAACAACCATACAACCAAAGCATCTCCCCGATACTCACCTATGAGGCTGAAACATGGAGACCGATCCGCAAAATGACAACCATACAACGTGCTCATTAGAGAATCATGCTCATTTCACATGGAGAGATCATAAGACACTTCGGTATATTGGATTAAAAAGATTAGAGTCCAAAATATCAGTGAAACGGAAAATTCAAATGGCAATAAGCTTGACATGGATCCCGAGAGATCATACAAGGAATTGTTGCCGTCTGAAAGTAAGATGGTGTTACGTGCTTTTTTTTGTAGAATCTGGTTTTAGTTGAGTCAGGGAACGTTTTTTTTTTTTTTAAAAAAGCTGCTGGCAGTCCTGATCACCATTGTGAGGCCTTGAATGAGAATGGAACCTGCTATCGTAGTTTTGGTTTATGAAACTAGTTTTGCTAAACATTGCTTCTTTGGGGGATGGGGGTTAATATTTAGGATCCTCCATCGCCGTCATCAGGAAGGAACCATTTTGTAAGTTATAAAGTGGAAAGGTAATTATAGATAATTCATATGTATTTTGTCGGCTGTGTCGTCAGGAGATCAGAGAGATAGGTGAATGGGGTGTAGATAGGGGAAGGGGAAGACACGCGCTGCCTCTATAATGGCTTGCTGTTTAACAAAGGCTTAACCCTATTCTCAATTTTCACTTTTTTTTGTAATAGCAAAAATGGTGGAAAGGGAAATTTCAGAATGTGATACATACATACATACATACATACATACATACATACATACATACATACATATATCAAATTAAAGTATCACAAAATCATATAATGTATAGAGACAAACAGATCAAATAAGAATGTCCTCACAAGAAACCAGGAATTGCAAATCTGTGCTTAAAAGGTTGTGTACCTGGCCAACTCAAACATGAAAAACTAAAATACAAGTGGTGCGACAAAATACCCCCTGGTCAAAATTTAACAACTGGCCCAAGATGAACTCTCATGTCCAAGATCATAAGATCTGAAAGACAAGGTGAATTCGCAATCTGCCGTAGGCTGGAAAAGCGTCACATGATGATATATATTGGACACAGGAGTTGATGCAGATGTTGCCAACGTCATCAATCGCAAGGTATTACGGACATCTTCTAAATATCTTTGAAGTTTCCCCAGATTTCTATTGCTTGTACAACCAGTTAATTGAAATACAGCGTTTCCTATCCCAGGGGAAAACTCAGAAGATAAGAAAAACACAAATAAAAGAACATCGTTTGCATTTGAACCAGTCATTCTCGGGGGCAGCAATATCACCCTGGGGAAGGCAACATTCAAACTGAGGGGGTGATAGGTTGCCAAATACAAGTGGATTTTCTTAAAGGAAAAATAGGTGATCTTTCAATTTCTATTACGATAAAGTCAAGAAATAAGGGGAAGCTACTCTCACTAGGTGAATATTAAAATGTTTATTTTCACGTCACCTACACACATACTCACAAGTTTCATGTATGACATGAGCTATACATTAAAATTATAGCTGAAAGGTATTTGATGTTTGAGCAGCATTACTGTGGTGCCATGTTAATATAATTATCTTATTTTCAAGATCCCCAAAAAGGTTACATTGAAAAGAACTGTTGATCCCTACAATAAGAAATTTATTCATTGTATCATGATAACAACGTATATGTAAAACAGGGGAAAATACTAAAGAAAATTACGTAAATTGCATCGAGAGAGATTGGGAAATGATTGATTGAAGTGACACAAAAATTTTTTAATGTCAACTGTTTGAAGCTGTAAAGCTTTCTAGACTATCTATATATCTATGTGTACTTGTGGTGGTGTGTGTGTGTGTATGTGTGTGTGTATCTTTGTGTGTGTATGTGTACATATAAATGCAAAGAGGCATGAGGATAAAAATCACAGATATCAATCCAAATATCGAGAATATAGCATCAAAACATCAAGAACAAGTGTCAAATTATATAAGCAATGTAATTCTATTTTCATCAAAAATTTAGAGAGGGTGTGAGAGCCAACTTAAAAAAAAATTCGAAGTGGGGTGCAAATAGTGACCAAAGGTTGGGAAACCCTGATTTAAATATTTGTATTTCTCTTTTTCTCAACACAAAACGATCATTTTTGGACGGGATGGTTGTTTACAAGCCTAATCGAAAGCAGAGATAATGAAGTTACGAAAAATAACATTGATCAACTCTCGATTATTTTTCTGTCTCCTTTTTTCCAACAAGACAAAACTGGCTAGTCGCTCTATAGAAACTGTCGAGTGACCAAAGTCTTTTGGCAGCATGCCATAATCAGGGTGATCAATCAAAAATTGGGGAAAGAGGTGATCAAAGGATGAATAACTTCTCTTAACTTTTGTTGGGCAGTGATCGGTATTCACGAGAAATAATTCATTCATAATATGGATTACTAAATCATTTTTACTATCACTGTTTTCCAATTCTTTTTACTTTTAGGATAGAAAGTAGGAAGGAGATTTTTTTTCTCCGCTTTCTAAGGTACAGAATGAGGGGTAATTTTTTCTCATTCTCAGGGGGAAAAATAAAAGATTTTTTCTGACACTTATTGGGATCCAGATAGACAGGTAATATTTTTTCACTTTTAGGAGGTCAAAATTGAGAGGAATCTATTTCTTCTACTCCAGAGGTCGGAATGGGGTGTGGTCACTTTTGAGAAGCAAAATTTAGAGAGAGACATTTTTACACTTTTAGCATTCAAAATGGGTGAATGTGAAATTTTTGGGGTCGAAATCAATAGAAAATTATTTTTTACTTGCAGGGATAAAATGGGGAGCCACTTTCAGGGGTCGACAAAACGGTGAGCTACTTTTAGGGGTCAAAATCTAAGGAATTTTTCTCCTTTTAAGGGTCGAAATGAGCTGGGGATTTTTCAGGGTTGAAATAGGTGGGGCTATTTTCCTTTCTTTTAGGGGTCAAAGGGTTTTTTCACTTTATGAGGGCAAAATTAGGTGGGGGATATTTTTTCTACTACGTTGGGTTACCCACACCCCCAAATCTCTAGCTATGTCTCAGACTTTCAATTGTCAAGTGGTAAATGCATTCAACAAAGGATATTGGGTCCGGAATAGGACTATCACTTGTTTCACTCCAAAGAACACACCTTGTCTGACCAGTGATGCCATAATTTGAAGATGTCGAGAGAACTCCTCAAATCAAAACCGGCATTTTCTGTTATGAAGGAATTTTCCAGGAAATTGGCGGAATTGTATCGAAAGTTACAGAAAACAAGTCAAGTTAGTCACTAAATAGAAACTGGCAATTAATCAATGTCATTTGGCAGCATGCCACGTTGGGGATGATCAACCGAAAATTTGAGAAACGGGTGATCATTCAAAAAGTTACTTTTTTTCATATTTTGTTGGGCAGTGATCGCTAAAAAGAGTCTGAATAAAAAAACAACAAAAAAAATGAGAAATAGCGTGGATACTGGAAGATCTACCTATGAAGATGGACCTATTAAGAAAACCAAAATTGATGATTAAAATCTATATTAAAAAGTTTATTTCGTAGAGGAATTAAAAAGCCTTTCCTAGACACGATAAAGAGTAAGTATTGAACAGTTGAGCCCATAGCTCCATTGATGTGGTTTGTATACGTCATACATACACAGCTAGCCAGACCAGCTTAGAACCAGATGAAACCTATGATGATAGTTCTAGGGACAATTTTGGTTGACAGTTCAAAAGACTCTGATGACTGAATACTAATGCCATGAATTTATGAGAATTGAAGGTTTTGCCGAAAAATTCGTAAATTTCTTGCATCAACCTACTATACATACATTATTTTTCATGCGAGATAAACTTGTCAACCACTGAATCACTGTTGGTGCCTGAGTTTATCTCTCTATCAACAGCGCCGGTCACGATTATCAGTATCCTTAAATTTTTCATATAACCTGTACATTATCTCCAGAAATAAATGGAAATAAACCAAATTTTATTATTTATCAACTTGTGTGTACTAATTCTAAAGAACTATAACTTAGACAGTAATACTGGCACCCTTCCTTAATGTTTCGTTGCAATACTTAGTCAATGATGACTGTCACCGAACGTTCCTTGTAGCCACCTATAAGCTTCTTGGATCTGTCAGCCGTTACAACTATTTAAGCTCTTGAATATTCACCGGATTACTGCGTTTAAACAATGACTCCAGATTTCTGCGCTCTCCAAAGATTAGGACATACAGTTAGCCAGTTTGAAACAGACTTTTCTTTTTCGATTATTCGTGGGTGCTTTTCGATGCATACTTCAGATTTGAATCGTGATTTAGCACCCAATCAATACTAACAGGAAAATGAATATCATGTATATATAAGGATAAAAGATATTTTGATACATTTCCATTTATTTCTGAAAATATTGTGCAGGGTATACTAGAAATCTATGGCCGTTTTTGGTGCTCAAACTATTGATTTATTTATGACTAATATATATATATATATATATATATATATATATATATATATATATATATATATGTTTATATGGATATATATATATGTGCATATATATGTATATGTGTACATATATATGTATGTGCGTATATGTATATGCATACAATGTATTTTTATGTGTGTAAATATATTTATTCAAATGTGAATATATATATGTGTATATGTGTTCGAATATATGGGCGTACACATTGTCTAGAAATCTTTACAGTTTCAAACATTAAAAATGTGATAGATTTTTACAAACTTTATGCCTTTTCACTCAACTGTTTGATGATATTTGTTAAGGCATTTCATGTAAGCTTTCTAAAGGGTTTTACGTTCTTCACAGAATTAGATATGAGTGAATTTCTATTGTTTCGATCATAAGTTGTTTACCATGCAACCGTTTCGTGGATTCAAAAACAAAACAGTTACATTGACATGACTCCCTAGTAGTTTTAATCAAACACCAAGTCTCATCAGGCTACGATTTTGATATTTAGCTGTGTTTTATCATTTTTATTGTCGTTTTTAAAAAATTTCATCTGGCGTATTATCATATTGTAATACATATGGGTGTTTTTTTAAACTTCACCTCATTTATTTCTTGAGAGGAAGGTCTTACTTACATCGGTTACCCTAAAAAGTATATCTCTAAGAGGGATGAGTAAGTATAACAACGATAATGACTTGTATTCGTATCACTTCCATTGCGTGTTTACTTATGTTAATGTATATATATATATATATATATATATATATATATATATATATATATATATACGCTCACAAACACGCACATATACATATATAGAGACAGAGATAGGTATAGCATCTACGATATTTTTTATGTTTATACATGATAAGCATATAAAGGACATTTCCTTTAGTATCAAGTGGCCTGATACTTTCTGGATAGACCATGTATATAAAGTAGAAAAAAGGTCAAGCATCAGGGTTTTGGACATTATATTCCACCCTGAAAGTGTTCTACAGGGTACAACTATCGATCTGTTTTCAACACGAAAAACAATTTCCCAATCTTTCCGCCTTAATACCTTAAAATGCCATTTCGCTAAATTCAAGTCTTATTGGACATCTTGGTACCTAATGGTGAGGAAAGTGAAATGGTGTAAATATCTATTTGTATCTAATGCTTTTTCCTTTCATCTAAAAAAAAACTGAAAATCCTTGTTAATCCCTTCAACATTGCCAAATCTTTAGAAATTATTATTGTTTTGTGTAATCATGAAAAAAGATATACTTTTCTTGAAGATGTTGGTCGAATGTTTTTTCGTTATCCTCATCACTCATGTTCGAAAGCTCATAATCCGATTTTGAATTCAAGATAGAATTGGGACCAACTTCAGACCAACCAAATATGAAGGAATTATCCAAAAAATGAAAAAAAAACAAAACAGGCAGGTGTGAATTCAGGGCCTCTGCGTTACACCTGGAAATTGAAAGTAAATGGGGGCCCAGGAGCTCCCTGAGCAGGGCTGTATATCGAAACTTCTTCGTTGATAAGTTATCTTTATTAACAAAATAAGAGAACTCAGTCATAATGGACAGATAATATAATATAGCGTGCCAAGAGGTTTATAGCAGAACAAAACAGAGTGACTAAGGGACTTACGTGTTTGAGTAGTTTATATTAGGGGCCGAGAAAGAAAACCCTTGCATCGCACCATAAAATTCTTCAAAGGTTTCCATGTATTTTCGCTATTGTATATCATCAAATTGTCAAGAACACAATAAGTTTATATGCGCTATTTCTATTCATCGAAAAAATGTCAGTGTCACATATGAAAAGGATGATTCTATAAAGGATAAACATATTGTCTTAACAGGAGCCGAGAGTCATCATCATTTTTTATTTATCTTGACGTACAAATTGTTCGATTTGAACTTAACTTTTCATCCTTTTCCACAAAACTTCTCCAAAAATAGACTAATCCTACATGATCTTTCATTTGTATTCTTAAAGTTTTAATTCTTTTTCCTTCCAACGAAATCAGTTCCACCTGAGCAAAGAAAAAAAAAATGATTAAGAGATCGTCTGTTACAAGTGAAAAGTGAGATCACTCGACCTAAGCAAAGTATTAAAGGTTACTGAAGGGGTATCACACGAATCAGATCCAGATCAAGTTAGTTCAGAGCCTGGAGCATATGTTATAGCGGGGCCTCCATAATACACTTCAAAACACATCCATTTTTAACTATTTACATATTTCCGTTTACTATTCAGCCAGATAATGCAATAAACATGTATGACATTTCAATCATAGTATGTTGTTTTCCTTAACACAATTGTTTAGTAGTTGTAATCCCAGTTACAATAGTTTCGTAATCATTTGTTGAACATGTATGATATTGACACCACAATCCTATCAATAACAGTGTTAAAATGATAGATCCGATTAAGTATGATGATTGGCTGAGATTGCTAATATCAAATACCCAGTCTTTCATAAAAGTCGATGGTAGTATACTATTATGGTAATAAGCCTCTGAATCAGAATTGAAAGTTTGCGAGCATTAATGCGGGGCCCATAGAAATCGGGGCTAATAACACGAGCTACATGTGAATCAGTCAATATGGCACAAATATTATCCGTAAGTTTCAGAAATTTTTTGTAGTTGTAGGAACAAAGATTCCATGCAAATGTGATTTTAGATCTTTATCATGTAACATTAATATCCTTCGAAAGTTTCTTTGATCATTATTCTCTGGAAGCGAACTTATTTATCACTGAAGCAAAAAAATAATGCAATTTATTATCTTTAATACGATAACCAAGAGACAGATCCGCAAATTGAGAACCATGCAACGTGCACATGAAAGAATTATGCTTGGCCTCACATGGAAAGACCACAAGACAGCACAGTATATCCGGGAAAAGACAAGAATCCAGGACATCATAGAATCCATTAAAAAGCTCAAATGGCAGTGGACTGGCCATGTTGTAAGAAATGTGGACAACCAATATACATCATGACTTACGACATGGATTCCCCGAGATCACATGTGCAACCGAGGCCGGCAGAATATTTGGAGAGACGAGCTAGACAAATTCAGAAAGTACTGGCTCCACGATGCCCATGATAGAGAAGTGTGGCGAATCGTGGGGAAGGTCTATGTCCAACAACGGACGTTGAAAGACTGTTGATGATAATGATGATGATTAATACGATGAACAGTGCAGTTTTCTTCTGTTTCTCTGTTCATAATAATGAAATCTTCGATATACAAGTAATAATTTCGTTGATTCAAATATTGCTTACGATCAACTAAAACAATGGACTTTTCGTCTCCTAAACCTACTTCAGTTTTTCTGTAAACCATCCCATAGAAATTCTAATAAAACCGTGCCGTTTTCTTTTCACATGGAATAACTTATCAATATCATATTTAGAACGATGATGATAATCTTAACTCTTCCCAACCAATGCTGGATTCTGAATTTCCAATGAAATCTTCGTATTGATGATCGTTATGTAATCTGACACTTGATACGAGTGTGGCGACTCCTAGGAGGGCACATTGTCAGATGTCCTCAATGGGAAAGTGTTTGCTTGAGAAAGGACCGGGTGAAGAGTCCGGTTTTATCTTGACAAGATGTTCTGTTAATTGGTGTCAGAGAATTGGCTGCAACGGCTGCAGAACAATCCTGCAGTTGTATGCAGCACCTGGTATTCCCAGACGATCATCCAACTGAATAGTGGCCAGGCTCCACGTCACCACGTTCACCAGAACATTGCAGAAAAATCCCCGGAAAAAAAAGGATTTTTTCTCATAAAGAGTTGTCAACAATTGGAAGAAATTAATGTATCAAGATCCAGAAATAATACACGCTGAAACAGTTAACAACTTTTGAAATAAATATGATTACACAATCAACGAGAAAAACATAAACAAAAAACGAAACAAGAATGCTATCAAACATTATCGTAAAAAGAAAAAAAATAACCAAACGCTTAAACAAGAAAACGAAAATCCAACACAAATATGTCCATATTTCACTCGTTATATACATTAGTAGTATACCATTTTAAACTTATCCAAGGTCGAACAAAACATCCTTTCAGATATTTGAATATCGCTCTTTGAAAATGTTATGCCTACGTTCAAAGCAGGAGTAACGTTGCCGGATGGCGGCTATGAAGTTATATAAGTTGGAAGTTCGCAATTAATTTAGGGAAGACATATTGTAATAACGAGGCGGATTGGAAGAGGGAATAATAGATTGGACATATATTGAGGAAATTAGAGGTCATGGTTGACAGACATAGCAGATAAGGGAAGTATTGTATATATATAGATATATATGCGAAGGTTTGTAGTTAAGTAGGTGTTATATAAATGTACTGAAACATTGACTGCGTTGAAAATTATGGAACAGATTGGTATGATATTCACGGAAATATGGTATCTATCTAAGATTTAATTGGTATATTGATACGAATACTGATTGATTGGTGTACAGATACACGATAAAGGTAAGTAAATATTTCAAGGATATTATGCGTAGGTAGATGAACCGGATAACTTACAAAACATCCACGAAACCAAGAATCGTACAAAGGGCAAAAGACAAAGCAATTTTAGGATATATTCTTTAAAAAAATCAACATAGATGGTAAAGAAGACTGTGGTAAAAGATATTGTGAAGAAATCAAGTCATGGGCAGGGCAAATAGCGAGAAGTGAAGACAATAGATCGAGCGAAAAGAGATAACAGATCGAGTAAAAGACTAACCGGTTGGTGCCTGTCGGATATTAAACTCTGTAGGAAAAGACCAGACACAAGATTGAGAAATGAGAAATAAATACTTATTACGACATAGAACTTAGGGCAATCACAGTTGTTTTGGTTGTTTATACGTGCCCCATGTTTAAAACCACGTTAATACGACGAGTACTCAAGTTGCGTGACTTGTTCATGTGCTTTGATCTCATTCGACCACGTATGTCATGAACGTGTGCTCGAAACTTGCTAATTACAACGTTCATTTTTGTTAAGCAACATTGATGAACATATCAGAATACTGATTAGCCACCCAGTAGAAACTGGCACTTGACTGTCGTTTCCTGACAACCTATAATGTTGGGGATGATAGATTAAATAAAATGGAAAGAAGGGATGATCAATGAATGGATGACTTCTTCGAATTTTTGTTGGGCGATGATCACTAATATAGTCCAAACTTTCAAAAACAAAGGCATGAGGCTGCCGGACACAAACAGTTGGATCAATTTAGCACACATTTACATTGTAAATTAAACTCCCCACTAAATACCCATTCAGGGATAGAATTCATAAAAAAAAAAAGTTTTCTCAGCTTTAATAAGGAATAAAGGTTTTCAGCCCTCTAGAGTCATCGGTGCGACTTGTACGTGTCACGCATAGATAGATGGATAGATATCCAACCATCCATCCAGAATCCCTTAAAAACTGAGAGAAAAGAAATATATATGTTGACAGTTTTGGTTGACAGTTTCTAATATACATATATACACGCATACAAATAAAAAGGTATTATCAATTCATCATCTTATATAGTGCAATGTTTCATCCAATATCTTTGTCAACGGAGCATCCATAATTGACTCTTTTCGTTGGTTCTCCTTCAGAATGGACCTTTGGTCTGTCATAAATACCACCTTTTAATGTCGGTATTTAGTTGATTGTATCCACAAATTCGATTTTATAGCCTTTTAAATTGCAATCGAATTCGGCGAACTTCTAATTGATGTCAAGACACCAAAATTGATCGCAGTTTTGAAATCTATTCTTTCATAATGGACGATATACGATTTCGGAGTGGTATTGCCCGAAGCCAGTCTCTCTCGCTGACACATAGGAAAAATATTATACAATTCTGACTGAATTTATGGTGAATCAGAACCGCTAGTGACCGTTCGGCGAGCAACGTGTATCCATCAGTCGAGGGCAATCCGAAACTTTTGCATTGTCACCCCAGCTATTCAACTGACCCAGGAGAAATATCTTTTTTGAAATATTTTCCAAAATTATACTCAATGAAAAATAGAGTAAAAAAAAAAAAAGATTTGGAAACCTCTAGATTCTGGTAATGTTATTAATAAATACACCATAAAGAGGTTCCAAAAAGATAAAAAAAAACCTGGTTTTTTTTTTTGATATCGCTAAAACATTTTTTAAAGGGGTCAAAGGAAGTATTGATGCGACAAAACGGCCCAAATGATTTTTCCGAAGTTGTTTTCAACTGTGTCCTACTTTATAATACTTGGAGGAGTTGTGGCATCACCATTAAGTACAGCAGTTGTTTCAGAAAAAGGTGAGTACCAGCCTTGAAAATCAGCATTCAATATTCCGGTCTCTCATCCAGAGTTTAAAAATCGACTACTGGCGCTAGGGAAAAATTTGCAAATGTCTCAACAAGGCTGGTACTCACCTTTTTCTTGTGAAGTTTCTTGTGCCACAATCTTCTCTCCGAATCCGCACCTTCGTCTAATAGAGATCAAAAAGTGAATTCAGTTAAAGATGAAAAGGTCCGATGGGTGAGTCAATCTGGTGTCTGAGATAGTTGCATTCTCTCCAATGGGGCAAATGATTGATATTCGAACCCAAGAGAGAAACTGTTATTTCCAAGGCAGGAAAAGTCCTTCACACAAGGAGTATTAACGCAACACACAATCATTCCCACTTGGACTTGTGCTAGTTGAGCTAAGCTTAAATATCCAAAAGACCAGACATTTCTATGAAATTCATGAGAGACCGTACCCCTGTCAATGCCATGCTCAAACTAAAAGTCAGAGAAAATCATTAATATATAGCGATGATGAATAAGAGGTGACAGAAAATTTCCATTTAACTTATTTTGGACTATTGTTCAACTCTTTTTAATTCAGGAAAAATACATTTGAATCAGAAGAAAATTCTGGGATCCACCTAAAAATATGATAATGTTTCTACTAGCTATACGTATTCGGTTAGTTATATATGACTATGCAAAAAAAGTGAAAAAATATCAAATGCAAAATTCCTAGATCTGCATTGAACTTTAACCGATTCTTTCTTGACACATGATCAATCTTTTCACAAAATTTGAACAGAATTCACTAAGTGTGGATAAATATTCAGACATGAGTGAATAAATATACCTCATCCAATGTGGTTGGCAGGGGTGAAAGAAACGGTCGAATTTGGTGAAATGGGTAAATTACATGTTGATGCATTCATTGCAACATGGAAAAAAAAGACGGCAATAGGTTTCATCCATTCCCTTACATTGGCGTGTGTACACGTTTTCCTGCCCTCCTGGCCATGCTGTTTTGTCTATAGACTTGGACATTGGCATCTATACTTAAGTAAACCTCTCCTATAAACTTCTGAAAAATTTTTGAGCTTTAAAAAATTTTTCTTAGCTTTCTTGGGGCCTTATTCTGACGGGTTTTATGAATGCCTTCTAAATCTTTCAAAATCTAAATGTTTTATTTTACTCTACTTTATGTTTCCAAGTTATAAACTTCAGTGGAGTAATTGAAAGACTTTATTCCAACCATATTTATTCTTCGGTGGAATTTTTCCACATTCTCCTGATTTTGACGCCACAGCTGATCACTTATTGACTATGATGGCGAATCCTTTGTCTTTTTATGTAACTGTGGATTTTTCGTTTCTCCGTCAACGTTTTGATATCTCCCTTTCTTTTTCTTTCTAACGAACGGTTTCCATTCTTTAAATTCCTTATTGGTTCTCAAAAAAAACTCTCTTGATTTTGTTTGTCCATTATTTTCATTTTGTCATGGAAAAGCCTTTGATTCAATTGAAGACACGTCATGCAAGAACAAGGTAAAGATGAGAATTATGTTGAAGTAATTTAGAAGTCACCATCACAGCCAACTGAACAATCGTAGCGTCAACATTTGAAGTCATGTAAAAAATATTCCAACAAATATGGTCAGAATAAATATTATTTATTAAATCACAGGCATTTTCCACTGAAATACATCTGAAAAAGAGTACATTAAGCATCTACTAACATCTAGATTCTCTAAAATGTAGGTGTTATTATCAAATCCATCGAAATAAGGTCCCAAAGATCAAAACCCTTCCTCCCTAAAAGAAAAAAAAATTAAAAAAACTTTAGAAAGGATTTGGTGGAGAAGTATTGTGTAGTTTCAAGTCTAAAAGAGGTTGAAGTAACTTTTTTTCAAAAAATACAAGTGGAATACTGACACCAGTTATCAGGTCTGTAGACAATATGGTATGGCCCGGAGCGCTTGAACTCACAGACAAACAAAAAACAAACAAACAAACACACACACTATCACATAAACGAACAAAGAAACACATATAATTAGACGCATACGTAAAATAAAAAGGTTAAAACCATTTGCTATAACTGATGGCTACGGTTGTTCAATATATACGAGAATGGCACTGCAAAGATCAGACTCCGTGAAGATATTGAAAAGACAAAGATTAAAGACGGAGTAAGATAAGAGGATATGATACCATGCGATGTGGACAAGAAAATGCCGAGAAGATTGGGCCAGACGGAACACGACACAAACCGATTGCAGCCTTGGATAGTGAACAAGGTCGGAAAAGACCAATAACAAGAAAGAGAGACGACATAAAAACATTTTGCGGTAATTCATGCCAATCATATCTATCATTGGAAGGGATAGGAAAAGTCTTTATCCAAACTCAACAGGACTTATATATATATATATATATATATATATATATATATATATATATATATATATATATATATATCTTTACGGTTACTGATCAGTTTCACACAGCTACTGAGATCAATGAACAGGTATTTTTCTATTTTTACCATAACTGTTGTCTATTAACTGCAATGGCTGCTTGAAAATGATCAGTCGCAGAAAGTAGATATCTATGTAACTATTTTGCACTCTATGTAAAGTACAGAGCACTATTACAATACGAAATGCAACCCGTCAAAACGTATATATATATATATATATATATATATATATATATATATATATATATATATATATATATATATATATATATACATGAATTGGTATATATATATATATATATATATATATATATATATATATATATATATATATATATACGTGTGTGTGTGTGTTTGCATCTGTGTGTTTGTGTGTGTGTGTTTGCATCTGTGTGTTTGTGTGTGTGTGTTGGGTGTATCATTATGTAATACGTGTAGTAATATATCAATGTAATTAAAATGTAAAACGCGTGATACATCATGTGAAGCATGTGATATATTAATCACAACAAAAAATATGAATCCAATTTACGCAACAAAACATTCAGTTATGAACCCTTCCGGCGAAAATTGTCGTGTAAATCACAAAATCTTGTTTATCTATAATCTTGTGAAAAATGTAATTTACAATACGTCGGTGAAAATATGTTTCCCTTAGATAAACGTATGATTTTACATAGGACTAGCACTAAAGGTTATCAACATTTTACAGATCCTTTTTTTTTCAATTCAATTATCGGGAAATTTCGAGGAAATGAATAATTTAACTTTAGTGAGATGGATGAAGCTATGCTGGAAAAGGGTAACAGGAGGAAGATGATATTATTAAAGCCACGTGGGTTAGATATCCTTACGGACTAAATAACAAAGTCAAGAAAAAAAGCTTTTGTGAAAGAGGAGTAGTTTTTTCTCCAATATCCCGATCCACAGATCACCCTGGTAATTCTCATGAATTGGAATAATAGAGAGTCGGCTATGTCATCTAACGATTTTTTCTGCAGTCCAGGAGTGATGATCTCCTGAGATCTTTTAATTACATTAGGAAACTTCTGAATCAAATGAAGAGATATTGAAAGATATAACTTCTAAAATAATGTTACTATCTGAAATGATATATCATCATCATCATCATCATCATCACCATCATCAGTCTTTTAACGTCCGTCGTTGAACATAGACCTCCCCCAGGATTCGCCACACTTCTCTATCATGGGCGTTGTGGAGCCAGTACTTTCTGAATTTGTCTAGCTCGTCTCTCCATCAAATATTCTGCCGGCCTCAGATGCGCATGCGATCTCTGGAGATCCATGTCGTAAGTCGTGATGTCTATTGTTTGTCCACCATTCTTGCAAAATGGCCAGTCCACCACCATTTGAGCTTTTTAATGGATTTTATGATGTCCTGGATTCTTGTCTTTTCCCGGATATACTGTGCTGTCTTGTGGTCTCTCTATGTGAGGTCCAGCATAATTCTTTCATGTGCATGTTGCATGGTTCTCAATTTGCGGATCTGTCTCTTGGTTAGATTCCATGTTTCAGCTCTATAAGTGACTATTGGGAGGATGGATTTGTAATACACCCTTCTTTTTAGGATTAATGGGATTCTCTAATTTTTGAAGGTTGAGCTTGCTCTGCCAAAGGCTAACCATCCCAGTATGATTCTTTGCTCGATTTCTTCTTCTTTTTCATGGCGATTCGTTGTCGTAGATAGATGTAGTGATCTACTTCGTCCAGTTCTGTGCCTCCTATTTTGATCTCAGTGTTTTTTTTTTATCTCCGATGTGGTTGTTGCACATGATCTTGTTCTTGCTGAAATTCATGTGTAGGCCAACTTTCTTGCTTTCTTCATTTAGTTTATCCGTCATTAGTTGGAGGTCGCGCAGGTACTCTGCAAAAAGGGCAACGTCGTTTGAAAATCGGAGGTTGCTCAGATACTCGCCGTCTATTCAAATCCCCTTACTCATCCATTTTAGTCTTCTGAAGATCATCTCGAGGCAGGCTGTAAAGAGTGATTGATGTATAGGAAGATAATAAAACATCAATGGTTCGAATATATTAGATATAATTGACACAAAATTATGTAAATCACTATTCGAGGAAAAAAGGACACATTGCAATGTTTGTGTCATTTTTTTCTTATGAAAATAAAAGAATTGATGACATTAATTTACCTAAAATCTTTAATCAAATGGAAAACACCTCTAAGTGGATTGAGAAAACATGAGAATAAACCATTAGTAACCTACAGATTAGGACCAACAATACGAGATACATTTTTGAATCATAAACAAACAGAAGAAAACTCTTAGTATAAACAAAGATGACGGAATTGAAATTCCAAAGTGTGAGTGCCAAGCCTGGCAATTATGTGATAAAAATATTGGCCATACATTGACAGGTAAACTAGAGATTGTTTAAAAGTAAAGAAAACTCCAAATAGAAGATCCAAATTATAGAGAACCAAAGTGCTTAACTTTCAGCGAATCTCTGATATCAAAAAGCAATAAATATTTCTCATTTTATTTATCTTGGATAAATATTGAATAATCGTATCATCCTTCGACGGATAGAAAGAGAAAGTACTCGGATTTGCAAAAGAAAAAAAGAAGAGACACAACGGATAAAATGCTATAAACACCCTCAAAAAAGATTCCGGCGCCAAGCAATTTTCAAGTAATGGCAGATCTCTTGGACTTTAAAATAAATTTGTCGTACTCCTGATTGATAAAGTAGCAAATGAAATATTCATATGTAAAAAATGTTATATTCAAAAGATATTGTCTGAAGTAAGTTTAATAATATCGTATTATGGGTAAAGTTATGATATGAAATAGATGAAAAATAAAAAATATACCTATTATTTATTGGACGCCTAGAGTACTTGAAAAGTCCACTTTTTATCGTAGCATCTATATTCTGTAGCACTGAACTTCTTAGCAAAGCTGTTTCTAAATATATTCAGTATACAATAGAATGCTGAAATTCCATAATAAAAGTAAATGCTATAGTAATTCAAATATCCTTTGTGTAGTAAATAATTTTATGTCCGTTAAAAAAATTGGATATTATACATACCCGTAGAGGGCTTAAATCTATCCCAACCCAAGTTTATAGTTTTATCTAATTCTTTATTAAGATTCTTCGTAAAAATTTTATTTAAGAATTGAATTAGATAATACACTTCCCATTTGCCAGAGGAAATAGTAAATATGTGAGATATACAAACTCAAAAGCTTTCTGATGCAAAACAAAAAAAGGCAAGGCTTACTTTACGTGTTCTACCCTGAAAGTGAATGGTCATCTTTTCGAGGAATGTAACTTTAAACAAGTTAATAGAAAATTTCATTAGATCATAGGTGCTCCTATGGGTAATGATCCTGTACCCGACTTGGCGAGTTTGTATTTACATAGACATGAATATATATTCATCTCATCTTTAGTTGAAACTAAAGCTTATTCTTCTTGTTTTACCCGCTCTATTGACGACTTATGTTCTCTCAATGACGGAAGAGAATTTGGAAAACTGTACAGAAATATATTCACTGAGGATCTTGAATAAAATCTTGAACATAACGGATGAAAGCAATGTTCCCAGATTTGGATATTAAAATTAACGGTGGAATGTCTGTCCATAAATTGTTTGATAAACAATATTCCATTCCGTTCCGTATCATTCGTATCGTACGAATGCCTTCGAGAACAAGCAGTATTCAAGATAATATATCTTACGGAACTATTATAAGAATATTTGAGAAAGCTAGAGTGACTCTTAGATATATTGATTTTATACCTAAAAATGTTGTTAGTTGTTAGAATGGTCACTCAAGGCGGCGAAATTAGTAAGATTTTTAGACAATTTAATAACACCACGATTAGACATCTTGATCTCCTTAAAACTTATCAACTTGACCGTTATGAAATGATAAAGGGAATTAAAGAATATATTGACGCAAACATAAAAACAAACTAAAAGAATAATATATATTAAAATAAATCAATTTGTATTGATAGTAAGGTAATTTGGTAGCCAGAAGAGTTGGATCCAGTCTTTGTCAGAGTGAAAGATCATTGTATTGACTGGAAGCAGAGAAAGGGGTGAACATTGGGCTGAAGTCCATTTGTCTGTTTGCAAAAAGTGTTTTGGTTTCATTTCAACCATGTATATAAGGATACTTTATTCAATAATTTGAAGATTGTTGGTATATGAGAGAATTGTCAAATTCTTTGGCTGAATATGTTAGTAGAGAATCAACTCGAAAAACTTTTTCTGTGTAATCATCATTCTTAAAGATGATATCATGCGTTGGTTTGCATACAGCCTGAGATTAAAACTGACACAACGGATTTGATATTCACATGAGTGAACACTCAATAGATGTAACACGAATAGAAAGTCACATTAGTAACGCTCATCATTAAATACGTTTTTGGGGTAACCTACGTGAGTGAGCCCCGCTTGAAAGACTTACATGATGTCTCGTATAAAAAATACATCCATATTAAATACATTATGATAATATCCTCTGTAAGATTACATACTACATGTTTGATAAAAGCTATGTATCAAAATTATACTTGAAAAGGAGATGATGTTTGATCAATATAGCGTGGGTGCAATGTTATAAAAAAACATATAACTGTTTTGTTTTAAAATCCCCGAAACGCTTACGTGGTAGAAAACTGATGATCCCAACAGGAGAAAATATACACATTGTACCATTATAATGTAGCATGCTTAAAACAAGGGAAAAACACCGAAAAAAAACTACATATATCGCATTGACAGATATTGGGAAATAAGTGATTGAAGTGGCACAAAAAATAGCATATGCATATAAATAATCTATCAATCTATCGATCTATATATATATATATATATATATATATATATATATATATATATATATATGTATATATATATATATATACCCCGTAATTCAAAAGTTGAGCGTTCATTTGAGGTCTACTGTCAAATTGCGTTGGATTAATGACAATTACCATTAATTTACATGGCAAAATCTTTTGAACAATTACAGAATAAAAAATAACACATCTTGAAGTTTCTGCAGCGATTGACAGTGGGCGAAACGCAACTCTATAACCCTGAAAAAATCTACAAAGGTCTGCTAATCAGATAAATTACTTGTTTCTGTGAATATTTTGGTTGACTAAAATATAGATCAATAGTTCTATGTCAGACAACTGGAAACTTCGGTTCTAAGTGAAAATATCTCCAGAATACCGTATATGCCGGTGTATAAGGCGACATTTTGAGCATCAAGTATTTCTTTAATCGCATTAGTCTGTTTAGACACAATGGCCTTGGCGTTCTGATGGACATATTTGGTAACTATCGGATCAAACTTGAAATAACGCCTTCGTTCAAACGTTGACTTATACGCTGGCATATACAGTAACTCCAGATAACATAAAATTATCATTACTGCCCTACTCTGTATTTTTGATTGCTGCTTCACTCAAAGCACTAATGATAATGCACTTTGTTGTCGGCAGTGTTACTGAAAATAAACATTGTATTAGTTCTATTCCAGCTCATCAAAAAATCATCAAAAGGACGATTGCAAGATCAGGATTCGAATTCGTAATCATTCGATACTTACTATAACTAATCTTGGTTGGAAGTCCACGACCAAGTTCAGATAAAAAAGATTCGTGTCTTTAATGAAGAACATTCTAAGCTTGATTCATGCTTTCGTCATTTTATTTTTTCTTCCACCGATTTCCTATTAAAGGTCCGCCGGTTACCAATCCAAATACTAGTCTTGGACCTGTCGGTGCCAGTGGCAAAACTGGCCAGAATTAGTGTTTTTAATTCTGGACGTTCGTTTTATGCAGGCTAGTTTTCACGATTCAGATCACTGATATAAATTTCGTTCAAACAACGCAATAGATCCGCTTCGTAAGTGTCGCTCAAAATAAAAATCAGCGATCGCGACTCTTGATGCTCATAGGATCAATTTGGGCTATTTATACTAATAGCTTATTAGTTACGATACACACACACATGCACACCCCACATCAAAACACAGACGCACAGACACAGACACACACATACACACACACACACATATATATATATACGTATGTGTGTGAAGTTGACGATAAGTTGTATCCGAATTAAATTTATTTCACTAACATTTAAATACAACAATTTGTACCTCATCGTCATCAGTTTCTTAACATCCGTCGTTGGACATGACTTTCCCAGGAGTTGCCACATTTTTTATTGTAGGCATCGCTGAGCCAGCAATTTTTGAATTTGACTAGCTCGTCTCTCCATCTAATACTCTATCGGCCTGAGTTGCACATGTAATCTCTGGGAATCCATGTTGTTATTAGCGATTTCCATTGGTTGTCTGCAATTCAATGGCTGGCTATATCTGGCGATATAGCCAGCCCGTTACCATTTGAGTTTTCAAATGGACTCTATGGCGTCCCTGACTCTTGTCTTTTGCCAGATGTGTTGTGCTGTCTTTCAATGTGAGGTTGAGCGTAATTCTTCTAAGTGCAGTTACCTTGGTTCTTAATTTACGGGTCTGTCTCTTGGTTAGGTTCCATGTTTCAGCTCTATAAGTGACTATTTGTTGGATTCATTGGTTGTTTATCTTCTTTTTAAGATAAATGCGACCTTCTTATTCTTGCAAGCTTGGGCTTACTCTGTCAAAGGCTGCCATTCCCGGGTCATTTTTGCTTGATTTCTTCATCTTTTGAGGGTCTCATGGAGATCCGTCGTTCAAAGTAGATGTAGTGTTCTATTTTCTCCAGTTCTGTGTTCTCGGCTTTGATTTTAATGTTCTTATTTGCGACGAGGTTGTTGTACTTGATCTTTGTCTTGCTGAAGTTCATGTGTAGGCTGACTTTCTTGCTCTCTTCATTTAGTTCATCTCACATTAGTTGAAGGTCGTGTAGGTTCTCTACGAAAAGCGAAATGTTGTCTGCAAATCTAAGCTTGTTCAGATATTCGTCGTCTATTTTGATTCCTTTACTCTCCCAATTTTGCCTTCTGGGGATCATTTCGAGACAGGCTGTGAAGAGTTTGGGTGAGCTGGTATCACCTAGCATACCCTTTTTTTGGAGCTGGAAGGGCTCCAAATCTTTATGTAGCCTGATGAAGGAGTTGCCGTGACGGTATAAATGTTGCAACACAGCATGTAGAGTGATGGCCTCCATGACTTTAGGAATTTCCACTGAGTTGAAGGCTTTTTTATAGTCGATAAATGCTACGGCGAGTGGTAGTTCATTTTTTGCTGCTTTTTCTTTCAGCTGATTTATCAAATGCAAGAGGTCCATGGTCGAGTAGCTTCTTCTAAAGCCAACTTGCTCTCACCTGGAAGTCTACTTTTGGGCACAACTTGGAAAGGAGGACCAGTTTCCTGGTGATGATTTTACCTGTTTTTTTTGAGTAGGTTGATGGTGATTTTGCATGGTCCGGGGGCCATTCCTTTCTTTGTCAATTTGATGGCTTGTTTCACCACCCAAGGGGTTACTTCTGGGAATTCCTCGAGTAAATTGAATACGTATGTTATGATATACCATATCTACAAAATAATCACACACACACACACACACACACACACACACATATATATATATATATATAGATAGATATATTTATATATATATTTATATATAATTACTATGAAATTGATCCGACTGGGTGATTATAAATTGCGTTTGATGATGTAGAATCTCCTATTTGAAATGATCTCCCATCTTACACAGTTAATGTATCACTCAGCCAAGACAACATAAATATAATAAAGAATGAAAAGAAAAGTCGGATTGATGCAGGAATCGAACTTGCGACCGATAAGGTAGCGGCTTCGTCGTTGCGATGCTCTTACCCTTGAGTTTAACAGCAACCGGTATTGCAAACGCTGTGTAATTGTAGGAGCTCATTTCAAATAAGAGTTTCTATCTAATACTATTCTATTGAATCATATATCCATTTCTTAATAAATAACTGTCGTGTTGGAAGAAACGAATCGAGCAGACATGGACGAAGAATGGACAAGATAAGATACCAGAGTGAAAACTGTTATTTGAGCCTCGGAAAAGGAAATCATTTCAAGTAAGAGTTTCTATACACTAAAACGCAATCGATAGGTGCACTCTGGTGGATGAGAAATATATACAATAAATAAATGTATCGCTTAAATTCCCCACTGACCATCCAGTTCCATGGAGTAGAAGGGATACCAGCCTCCTGGTCTGAAGCTAAGGTTTCGATCCTACTTTGTGGTACTGAATGGGAAAATGGATAGTCTATAGCCACACAAGAGTTTCAATATCACAAAACAGCTTTCTGTGGATGTCATAATGATACACACACACACACACACACACACATGTATATATATATATATATATATATATATATATATATATATATATTGATAAAAAGGTATTGCTCATAAGTGTTGGAACATACACAGAATCTAATTCTATTTTTTCAAGGTTACTGGAGTCGTAATGGATTTTGAGAAATGGGGATCAAGATTTACTCACTTGTCAAGCAACTCTTCAACATAGTAATGTGAGTTCCCTTCCTTGATCTCTTTGATTAATTCATTTTTCAAGATGAAAAGATTTCCTGAATCCATGCCAAAATATAACCATTTCTTTCATACCGTATGGCCAATCAGTTCCTGAAATCCCATTGAAATTCAGTCAGAACTTTTAGAGATATTGAATGGACAATGAAGTTGACAGACATGAATGAATGCATACACTTCTTCAATTTTGTTGGCACAGATAAAAAAGGGTTCTGAATTTGGCTGTGCCAGGTAACCTTGTTTGTTCATTGACTTTGATATCTATTTGACTTAGATAATTTAGACTCTCATTTTGTTTCGATTAGAGAGCTCATATTGGTCAATACAACTTCTTAAGCCATTTTTTGTTTCTGTTCTCTTTTACGGAATCAATATTCTTCACAGAACACCTTTCAATCAGAAAACAGCAGTCCATTAGTCTGTTCCAAACAATAATAGATAATAAAGTGTTTTATTCCCGCTTTTGTTGGCACATGAAGTGTTTTTTTTCCAGTCATGTTTCAGTTTTACATCTTATTTTCAATTTTTTTTCCTTCATTTTACATCTTTGAAAAAATGTATAAATCTTTTTCCTTCTATCCTAGGTTTTGATGTAGTTCAAAAGCAAAAACAATCACAAAAAAAAAATCATGTACTAGAAAAATACATTTCTATAAAAACTGTTTGATTGTCTCTCTTTTTCCGCGTATCTTTTTTATTCAAACTCCCAAAGGCAAACCAATTCGATGAGTGTCCAGAGTAAATATTTGCTCTCATAGTTCGTATTGGTTTTAAAAGGATACACATCAACCGATAAACACTGGATAAGAGTTACACAAGAAAACAAATTATCAATACCTGATTCGTCAACAAGAAACGGGCTTAGCTTCCTCAGAATTGCAAAATGTATTTGCAACATCAGAATTGGAGATTTAACTCGTTGATTATTTGAAAAACAAAAAAACAAAACAAAAACAGAACGAACAAAAAACCCAGTGAATATGAACAACAACAACAACAACAACAACAACAGCAACAAAAATGAATTCAAAGAGAAGCAAGCGTGGTTGCCGCAGGATCAAAGCCCTATTTCTACTTCCTAGGATATTTCTAACATATATATTTTCGTAGATACTTTGAGCTTATCAGTTTAACACAAAAAGAGAGCCATCTACCAAACAGAAAGTCGTGATTTCGAATCGTGGTGGGGGATTGTGGATTTTATTTATCGCTTTGGTTTAATATGGTGGGATAGATAAACAGTGAAGAGTTCATGTGAAATTCACAATGCCCTTGTGTAATTCGAACTCATGACTAACTGATTTATGACCGAGTTAAATTGACGATTATCATCGAAAATCTATCATACAGATGCCTACGGGCTCATTCTATTCTAATCTATATACGCGTTTATACGATTAAACGTATATCTTAATACTTGTTTATTTATCATTTATACAATAAAAAAGTTACAGTAATCATCTCCGACTGGGATAGAAGATGGAGTGGGGTTTTTCCGTGCATCAAACATTCTTGTTTTTCTTCTTCTTGTTACGACGGTTACGGTGTGAAAACGAACTCAACTATAGTCTCTGACTTAGTCTGCAGTTATCAGATAGTCCTCGGCTGAATTAAGTGATAATTGTTTTAATCATTGTTTGTGGTTGTTTTGTCATCCTATTGAACCGTTTCAGTCGAATCCGCCCCCCCCCCTGGCCTTCCTCGGGTGTAGTTGTTCTAGACCTTTGTCGAATCTTGTTCCGGGGGAAGTGAGGATGAAGAACTGGCACATTCTTGATATCATACACGTCATGTCCGGTGCTTGCGTCTCTGATTCCTTTGACTTGTCTCCTGCTGACCTCAGCACCAGCATCGTCATTGGTTTCCACGGAATTGTGGCCAAGGTTGAAACGTCAGAACCTAAATTCAATCGAAGGGGGCGCTCATTGAGACACCCACCGAAGTCATCTCGATGTTTCAAATAGTTTTTGCGCCAATGTCCGAATTTTAATCAAACTTTCGAGCATATTTACTGAACTGGTCGGTTCGATTGAGTAACCCAACAAGAGAGTTCACTCATGCGTGGTAAAGTTTGAGTAGTTACCAAGTAACATCTGGGTAGTCCAACGAGTTCTTAGAAGATCTGTTCAGTCACTCGATTGTCGCTCAATAGAAACCACCACAGAACCAAGGTCTTTTGGCAGCATTCAGTTTTAGAGTGATCAATTAAAAAAAATTGAAAGAGGGACGATGGCTGAATAAGTTATTTTTCCTGAAGCCTTTTGTTGGGTTATGATCCTTGAAAAGTCAGAAATAAAAAAAGAGAAACAAATGTGAATGCTACCAAACGCAAATCAAGCACCAATATAGTATAATCTTACATTACAAATTGAAGCCGCACTAAAAACGTATTGTCATAAACATGACAAGAAGTAAATGTTGGAATTTTCAGCCCTCTACATCCATTGATGTCTACGGTATGCGCGATACATTCACAGCCAGCCAGTCAGACCAACTTGAAAAATGAAGAAACCTATGTTGGCAGTTAGGGTTGACAGTTCCTAATAGTCAAAATGACTGGATACCTTTGGGCAGATCTCATAGCCTTGGGTGCGTCTGTTCTAATTAATTGGATCATTACTAAATGATGGTATTAACGAAGGGGAATTCAGATTAATGATTTGATGCTTGATATAATACATGAGTGTGCAAACTGAGAACTATGCAATGTGCACATGAAAGAATCATACTGAGCCTCACATGGAGAGACCACAAGACAGCATGGTACATCCAGGAAAAGGCAAGAGTCAGATACATCATGGAATCCATTGAAAAGCTCAAATGGCAGTGGGCTGGCCATGTGGCAAGAATGGTGGACAACCGATGGACATTGCGACTCATGACATGGATTCCCGTGATCATATGCGCAACCGAGGCCGGCGGAATATTAGATGGAGGGACGAGCTAGACAAATTCAGAAAGTACTGGCTCCACGACGCCTATGATAGAGAAGTGTGGCGAATCTTGGGGAAGGTTTATGTTCAACGACGGACGATAAAAGATGGATGATGATGATGATGATGATGATACATGAAGCTCATCTTGAAGCATAATTCAGATATATATAATAATATAACATAATTGTTCTGTATACTAGGTTTCAGCCGATACATTCTTCTATTAACAACCGGTGTATACTGCATAGAATATTCTCTAAATAGAATTCTTCACTCTGTTCCCAATAAGACAAAATCCGTTCAAGATCAGGACATCTATTCGAACATAACTTGAAATAAAGATGAACATTGTTATCCAAATAATGATAATTGATGGAATATAGCACTTCCTCTCAATCAAGGCAAGAAGGCCGGAGAGCGCACCGTTCGAGAATTTGCAATAAAATTAACAGAATATAAGTTTCAACCATCAACAAATTTTTTTGGTGTATTTTATATAATCCTAATCATTTACTTGTTTCTTTTTTCATCGCAACTCTGTATGGTGTCGTCCATAATCAGCTTCCAAGATTAAAGGGATGCCAGTTCATGTCTTGCCCTCATCTTCATTATTCTTTGTTACTGGTTTACGCTGTTTACTCACTACTGTAGACGTAACAGTGTTCTGTGGAACCCCAGGGTTCTTTTCGGGATTCAGCGAAACAAACTGATGCTTTTTGCAACTCAGTGATGCTATTCAGTCAGTAGCCAGCCATATCTTTCCTCAGCAAGCTTCACCCTCACTTTTTCATTCGATTGTGCATTGTCCAGTTGCGTTTCTACCGGCAAAATATTTGCATACATATGCAAACATTTATGCTGAGGGGAGAAGTTCTTTTTTTGAAGGGTTCCCTAGAAAAGTTCCCCGAGTAGGTAAAGTTCGAAGGCTAACACCGTGAACTGGTGATTTGCGTGGGGAGCAATGGAATGCAACTATAAACTATAAACAAAAGAAAATACCAGTAAAATATTAACCAAGGTTTACGATGCTTCATCAAAAAAAAGAAAAAAGATGGACGATGATGAAGATATAAGTTCGAATAGATAATGAAAAAAATCCAAAGTGAAATCCATATATATGTCCCAGCTTATTCTCCAGGACCTTGCTGGTAATACTTCCCCCTATTTGGTACTTGCAAGAGAAAAAAATCTCTTCAGAACTCTTGTGAAAAAAACTCCTTTGTTTTGTTGACAAGTCTTTGACTCTCGATGATTTTTTAAATCAATAACTTTTATGGTACTGTACGGGGTTTCAAATTCAAATAAAGGTTTTCACCCGTCCGTGTGAAACTCATAGTAGTCTCATATAACCTGCACATTAATTTCTCAGCTTAAAATTCTATTCAAGAGTCTTATGAAACCAGTGTTCGATCGTTCAGGTGATATATTGCCAAGTAACTGCGATATCCTCACCAATGGATCTCTGTAATATTTTTGACATGAACCAAGAAAAGACTTAACTTGTGAGATTAGTATTTGCACTTCAGCACACGGGTGCAATATACTTGAGATATTGGACATTCATAAGGTGGAGGTGGAGCCGTGAGGTGGAGTTTTAATATTTTTCCGGTCTCTCTTTGCATAGGGGATAGTGAACTTATCAGGTTTTTCAGGCTATTCTGATTTCCGTATATAGCCACCCTTGATCATGCATCTCAGAAAACGAGTACCAACATGATTTAAGTTTTTTTTATCAATTCTTGTCTTTTTTGTCAGTTGCTACCAAGCGATTAATCCTCCTCTAACAAAGGGATTTAGATAATTTCAATAAGAATGTAAGAATGGGTCTCGCTTTGTTACCCTTTGTTGGGAAACGAACTAATAAAGGTAGGAAATTGAAGACTGAAAGGAAGGATTTGATTGTCTTGAAGGTTGTTTTAATGTTTATAGATTGAACATCCGGTTCTATTTCCCAATATTTTACTTGGATAATTTCACTATAATCCACTTCTGTCTTGCTAGAAACCAATCACAAGAGCCCCGTGAACAGTACATCTCGTGAACACGTTTATTCTGTAAGTTTTTCGAATCGAACAATACTTGAACAATGGTTGGACTTTTGAATCCGTCTCTTAATGAGCTCAGTCTATCGTGATATTTATTATATCATAACCCTCCCATGGATATAACTGTCAAGAGAACGCTATAATCGCTTGGGTTGGAATGATTCCATTGTCTGCGCTGTAACTCTTTCCATCACCTGAAACCCTGTAATCCAGGATCAGAGAAACCAAAAATAATGCTCTCTTGTCACAATGAGAGTCACTGGTTTTAGCGACATGGGCTAAATTTATCCAAACCTTTAAAAATGCTAAAAGCAAACTGATTTTAGTAAAGTTGATACGGAACAAGGTAATTCAAAACACGTGTTATCATCAAATGGGTGTTATCATGGTAACCTGTCAATCAAGGGCGTTCGGTGAGGACCTGGAGTTCCACCCAGTTTTTGCCCTTTTAGCCAAAGGTTACGTAAACCTACTAGTTGATAGCTGAGTCTTCAATCGTCATTAACAATATACTTTCAATTTTAACATAAAAAGTAGATTCTAGATTGTGCTACATTTTATTCCATGGGAGAAAAGGAATACTAATTATAATCCACTTGTCAAATTTTGGCTGGAAAGTTTTTGGTTGTGAAAGATCCTCCTCCTCCTCCTCCCCCTCCTCCTCATCATCATTATTCTTTTATCGTCTGTCGTTGGGCATGTTGGGGAGTTGCAAATCCCCTCTATCAGGGGCATCACGGAGCCAGTACTTTCTGAATATGTTTAGTTCACTCGCCAATTCATATTCTGCCGGTCACTCTTTAGCATGTGATCTCTAGAAGTCCATGTTGTGAGTCATGATAATCAGCAGTTGTCGGACATTCTTGCATTTAGACCAGCCCAATGCTATTTGAGTTTTTTTTCAATGGATTCTATGATGTATTGGACTCCTGTTTTTCTCTAATATATCATACTGTCTTGTGATCTCTTCCTGTGATCTTGTGCATAATTTTTTCAGGTGCATATTGCATGGATCTCTGTTTTAGGGTCAGTTATTTGGTCAAGTTCCATGTTTCAGCTTCATTGGTGACTATCGGAGGGATGCATTGGTTGTATACCTTTGCTTTTTTGAACAAGTGGGATTTTGTTGTCCTTGAAAGTTGAGCTTATTCTGCCGGAGGATTGCCATCCTAGAATGATGTTTCGCCTTATGTGAAAGTTCTTTCCACCGAGAATTACCTTTGAAATTCCATGCATTGAATACCTAGAGGTATGCTGCACATCCTGAAGGTTAAGAAAAAACTGAATACAAGAGTTTGTGAAAGACTATGTACTTCAAATGATAAAATCTATATTTGTTAAACTCTTCCATCGGGTACCCTCTAAATCATTGATGTCACCAACAACGCTGGTGACTGCTTTGAGGCTGGATCAGCTCAGCTTGAAGAAATTTCAACTGACTTCGCCAACATCTTTTCTGCTGATCTTCGAACACTGAGTGGGCGTTGATAGTGTGGGTGAAGTGAGACATGCCTGAGGAGGGTCGAGGCCTTGCAACAGTCATTGTTTAGGATGAAATAGGCATACCTAAATTTTATGACCAAAACTCGATGGATACACAAGTACTTGCACGATTACCAAAATTAAGCAGCCCCAAGCCAGATCAAGACCAAGATGAGCGACCAATTTGGTATAATAGGTAATGTACGCAATTTGGGACAATGTACAGAGAATCTCCAGTGGTTATATAATTTATCCTCCTCCTCGGAGACCGATCTTTACGCCGCTTAGTAATGCAAGGCAAATTCCTCCCCTACCCCCTAATTCATTTGACTGACCCGGCTACAAACGACGAGAAATTAATAAATGTATAAGAAAGACGTGACAAAACAGCAACGATAGCGAAAAAAGAAGAAAAAGAGATAAATGGCTGAAGCAGACGATATGTCTGAAGCCTTTTTATTCCTTTGTTTGTTTCCAAGATTTCATAATAACCCCCGAACTATAAATCAATGTCAGGATTTCTCCCCCACGCGAACTTCATCCGCACAATGGCTTTCATTTTCCGTCCTTTTCTTCTTGATATAATAAAGACTATGGAAATGTAATTATTATTTCATCACGGTTTGTAGCTTTGTATTTTGACGTCAATGGTGGCTTGCATTTTGATCTTCTCTATTTGTTCTTACACGTTCTCTCGAAGTATGACCCTTGTAAAATATTGATGATTATCCCAGAGAAACTAGGAACGGGAGGTCAGGACCTTTCTTTGAGTTATTGCCCCGATCATCTAATAGAATTTCTGTACCAATGAATCACCCGATGACTTACGAATTTTCAACTCAAGAACTTTTAGGGATTGGAAGATTTTCAAAGAAAACGTAAGAATAGATTGCGTTATATATATATATACATACATACATACATATACATATATATATATATATATGTATATATATATATATATATATATATATATATATATATATATATATATATATATATATATATATATATATATATAAGTGTTAATCCCTGGGAACAAGAAAATCCATTTAGTCCTGAAAAGAGGAGTATACAACCTATACATCATCCTGATAGTAACCTTGGGATCTGAAACATGGAACCTAACAAAAAAGATGGCCTCTAAGAACTGAGAGCCAGATTATGAGCATATGGAAAAATAATGTCCAACAGCGTGTGGAAAGATCATGAGACTTTTCAGTATATTAGAGAAAGGACAGGGGTCAGAAAAATCTTAAAAACAGTGGGAAAAACTTAAATGGCGATGAGCTGGGCATGTTATAAAAATGCTGAATATCATGTCTGACAACAGGGATATCCAGACATCAAATGCGAAATTGTGGTCGGCAAGAAAAAAAAAAAAAAAAGATGAGAAGTTTACCAAGTACTGGCACCACGATTCCCATGATAGAGGGGTTTAGCGAATCCTGCGGACGGCCAGTGTCCAACAACGGATGCTGAGAGGCTGATAATGGTTAAGTGTTATGCAAACTCTCCCGTATTGTTATTTACTTGATAGTGTACAAAAATGGTAAAGATTGTATATCAAAATATCATTGAAGATTATGGCAGTGTGATGTACACGAGAAATGATGAGAGAGCGCACTTCCTCTACAATGTCTCGCTGCAAAACAATTTTTTTTCGATTTTCACTTCTTTCCCTGAAAAGCGACCAAGTGACATAAAGTTAACTTTTATTAGCGTATTTGAATTCTATTAAAGGATTTTTAACTGCAACGGAAATCGATAGTTCCATGAATGCAAGAAAGTATTTCGTTCAGATAGAATTTGAAGAGGATAATAGCACTCTTGGGAAAGGAAGGATAGAGAAAGTGGTCAAACAAAGAGGGATACTTTTTTAAAATCATCGCAGAGCGTCATATAATTTTTTTCGCTTTACTCATTTCCAAAAATTAAAAAAACAACAACTTTGACGTACAAAAATGCATTCGTGATTAAAGAATCAAAAACATTTTTTAACATGTCTCATATTAAAAGCGTACAGTTATTGGGGAGACACACTGATACACACTTGGATACAAACATATGTGTAACAAGGCCCAAAAGAAACAGCAAGTCTTCATTTTCAGAGAGTATTCTTATAATTCCCAAAAGCTTTACATTTATCTTTTTTTTCATCAATTCGGAACAAATAGTCTCATTATAGAAACAAACGTTGCCTAAAAGCGGTATTAAAAGAATTTTGTCGACAATTTCACAGGTCTTGTACGGAATCTTTTCCGTGTTTTTGGAAAAAAAACTAAAAAATACTTGTTAAAGCGGAAGAGTTAATAGTTTCAAATCGTGAGTAGGACATATTTTTCACAAGCGAAATTGTTACATCTAATTGGTAGAGTCCAAAGTAACGAATAGGAACCAAGAAAATCACACTCTTCATTATATAAGTACATGAAGAAAGGAAGTGAACAAATTGACTTTCGAAGCAATTCACCGCTTCAAGTGCGGATTCGAGAGTCGTGAAATTTGTGTTAACTTTTTTTAAGTCATTTTCCTATTTCACATGCATACACAAATACACTTGTATGTAAACACACATATACACGCCTACACATCAGCATCAACACGTTCACACACAAACATGTATACACAAATTCACATACATACACACACCTACATGCATGCACGTGAATTTGAATAACCAAACAAATAAACGTACATATATATTGAAAAGCTTAGCTTAGTAAGTACGATGAAAAGACCTGCTACTGGGGTCGGTCAATCTTTCACCCGACTTGATCCCCCCTATTCTCAGAATGTCTGTATCATGTGAGTGTACCAGAAAATAATCCTTTATCACGATATGTGTAACTGACAGTTTTTTTCCGTGCGCTGTATTGTGGCACTTGTAGTTAAACTGCTAATTTGAATTTCAATGCAATTACGAAGTCGAAAAGGAAACATGAAAAAATTCAGATCTTAATCAGATAAGTAGTGAAAATTTTTACTAAAATTCAATAAATAGTTAATGTTTTGTAATTTCAAAATATGTAGGTGTATTTTTACGATAGGGTCATTTTTGCAAATTTCTTGAATGAAAAATCACTGCAGTCGTCTCGTTTGTTATTTCACGAAATCTTAGCAAAGATAAATGTGTTGTTTTTTTTTCATAAAAAACATATTCGATTCGACAAAGTCTTTAATCTTTGTTCTTACTAATGGAATAAAGATTCTGACGATAAAAATAAATTCTATACGACTTTGAAGTTGTTTTTTATAAGGTTGTGTCGACTATTGAAATGCTATCGAAAAAAAACTGTCATTGCACGCAATGCATCATATGATTACAGTGAAACGTGTGCCGATAGTCGACATCTCAAGACATTAATCTTGCTAAAATTTCGTGAACAAACAAACACGAGACGTCTGCTGTTGCAGTAATTTTTCATTTCCAAAATTTCTGAAAAATCGTAACCTGCAAATACACCTAGATTAAAAAAAAATTACTGAATATCAAGTATTTATTGAGTTTACGAAAATTATCACCATTTATATAGTAAATAACGGATTTTCCTATGTTTTTCTTTACTATTTTAATCAGTGGTTTGACTCTGATTCACACAATACAGTACAAGGAAAAGTGAAAGAAGGAAACCGTCTGTTGATTTGGAATTTTCAGTCGAATTGCCTCAGGATATCAGAAAATATCAATATTATCAATAAGGTAATCTTTGGTTTCGTAAAGCAGAAAATCACCAGCGTGACATCAATGAATTCACTAAAAGTGAAGGTATTACATGCTAACCACAACTCTGTAACGAAGTTGCGTAAAGAAATCTGTATAACTTTCTTAATTTCAGCCCATGTTTCCATACACACTCATGCACGAAAAATATTTTCTGTATATGTACTTGAGTATATCTATCCATCTATTTCTCTCCCCCTCCTCCTCCTCTCTCTCTCTCTATACATATGTATATGTATATATATATATATATATATATATATATATACATATACACATATATATATATATATATATATATATATATATATATATATATATATATATATATATATACATATATAAATATATATATATATATTGATAGATAGATACACACGTATATGTGTGTGTGTGTGTGTGTGTGTGTGTGTGTGTGTGTGTGTGTGTGTGTGTGTGTGTATGTGCGTGATGTCCCCAGGTATTGAGAGTCTTCTTCGAAATTGAATCAGCTGGGAAGCGGTCAGTTTTGCAAAAGGCGTAAAGTGTTCAATTCTCAGAATAGCCAATAAAATTTCTGGCCGAAAACAATCGGTCAGACGCCCGCCTTTATATAGCCATTATCCGACCAATTGTCTTTTTACAGAATCGAAGCCCCTCTTGACCAATTCTCTAAGGGTTACATGTCAGTGAGCTGAGCTACATTCAGCCATTTTAATGGAACTTTCCACAAGATATTTAATTATATTCACCACACACGAAACCGTGGATAACACTGCCAGCGACAGCGATATTTTATTGTAGAAGAATATTATAAGTCTTCTTGTGTAGGGAGAACTCCTACTAGTACGGTTGTTTTTTTTATTTTTCGTTTATCCCTGTGGATTCCTTGTGCAGCATAGGACCGCTATCAGTTCGTCGTAGTTTCAGTAGCAAATAGGTTTTAGTTGATAGAGTCAGTAGCACCAGGCCCAACCCACCTGTACGCCTCGACCTAGGAATAGCTATAACGATTTCCAAGTTTTCCCCTCAGAATAACCAATTTGATGGACTGTCCAATAGAGCTAAATAACTCGAACTACCCTGCTATTTACCAATACCGAAGAAGGGAAGTGGATTCATGCCTCTCCCAATGGCATCAGAGTAAATTGAACATAAACAGCTTTGGCAGTAAATTCGAACTGTCTGCTGATTTATTTCAAGTGTCGTTAACCGCTTTGTCACACTGAACTTCCCGTACAATAATCAGCGTGCTCGTATCGCAAAGCATATACAATGGGATCGATCCTCACCGAGTGCTTGTGGAATGCAGCCTTTGCTGCTGTGATGTTGTACAACAATGACATTTTGTATTATATACACACAAACAAAACATAAAACATAAACAGCGTCATGTCACGTTGGTTAGAATTTGAGCTGCACGTGCTAGAATGAACGTGTATGTAGTGTGCTTGGTGATTTGTTTCCAAGTCAACAGACAACGATCACATGGAGAAACTGCATCCTGATATCCATGGCAATCGTTGCTTGACTTCCTGTAAGGATTTACAGATAGCTTTATCTCCGAAAATTCGACGGACAGCCACTCAACTATTCCAACAGATCACAGGATGCATTTTCTCAATGTTATCATCGTCAGTTGATTTTAAGAAAAAAAAAAGCCAGTTTCACTGAATACGGGTACATTTCAGCACTTGTTGTTCAAATATCAATCAGCAGTGTGCAGTGTAATTTTTTTCCACAAAAGGTCAAAGCCAGTTCTATACATTATAATCGGTAGCTGATGGTAGTCCTCCAAATATTCCATTGTAAATCATGTCTTTTATTTGAGAAACATCAATTATCCAAACATCATCATCATCATCTTCATCATTAGCAACCTTTTAGCGTCCGTTGTTGGACATTTACCTTCCCCAAGACTCACCAGATCTCTCCATTATGGGCATTGCAGTGCCAATACTTCCTGAATTTTTCTACATCGTTACTCCATCTTACTTTCTGTCGGCCACAATTTTTTATGTCTTTTCTCTAATATACTGTGCTGTCTTATGATCTCTTCATGGGAAATTGAGCATAATTCTCTCATGTGGACGTTGCGTAGTTTTCACTTCAATAGCCAATCTTTTGGTTATGTTCCATGTGTTTGCCCCATAGATGGCTATCGGGAGAATGTATTGGTTGTATACCCTTCTTTTTAGTACTGGTGAGATTTGTGTGTTGCTGAAAGTCGAACTTGCTGTACCGAAAGGTAGCCAACATTGTGTGATTCTTCGCTTTTATCACTCCTTCTGTTGATGTCTATATGGACACTTGCTGCCCTTGGTAGATGCTGTGGTCTACTTTCTACCGCTCTGTGTTTTCGATTTCGATTGTTGTGTCTTGGTCCCCAACATGGTTTTCTGTTCAGCACATTTGCTTTCCTGAAGTTGTTGTCAGGGATCAACTTTCTTCATAAATTTAGTTCGTCTAGGATTATTTGCAGTTTGTGAAGGTTCTGGGCCGAAAGGACGATATCAATCCCCTGTAATTATGTTCAGAATTACTACTTTTTATGATCGGGTCAGATGTCCGAGCAATCACTTATCAACGAAAGAACAACGTCCAGATGATCGAGGTTCTCTCTTTATTGACCAAGGTTTTCGATAAGCCGTTCTCTTTTCCTATTTGGTGGCCTGCATCAAAGTTTTGAATATAAACCAAAAACGTTGTTAGTCGGAACATGACAGAAAAAAACCTCACCGCTCACTATTTTACTCACTAGAATATTGTACTTGTTCAGCGATGGCTTGGATATAAAAGCTAAAACTAATTCGGCAAAACTGACGCCTGTACGATTGACGAATTCACACCACGAACAATACAAAACAAAAAGGCTAAGTTAGTCACTCAATTGAAACTGTCACATGACCAATAACTTCAGGCAGCATGCCATATCATCATCATCATCATCATCATCAGTCTTTTAACGTCCGTTGTGGGACATACACCTTCATCTGGATTCGCCACAATTCTCTAACGTGGGCGTTGTGGTGCCAGTATTTTCTAAATTTGTCTAGTCCATCTCTCCATCTTGTATTCCATCGGCCTCAGTTTCGCAAGTGAACTCTGGAGATCTATTTTGTGAGTAATGATGTCCATAGGTTGTCTGTCATTCTTGTAACATGGCCTGCCCAATGCCATTTTAATTTTCTTATCGATTCTATGATGTCACTGACTTCCGTTTTCTTCCATATACACTATGCTGTCTTATGGGCAAACACTCCCCATGGTTCGCACAATGATAGCATGCCATTTCAGGGGTGATCAAATAAAAATCAAAAAAGGAGTGATCATCGAATAAATCACTTCTCTTACCTTTCGTGGTGAAGAAAGTCCAAATTTTCAAAAATAAAACAAGAATAAGCGTGAATGCTGCCGGACCAAAATAGAGGGGCCAATCTAGTATACATTCAGATCGTAAAATATCCCCCAATCGATTAAAGGAGGATTCAGAAAAATAAAAAGTTTTTTTTCCTAGACGTAATAAGGAGTAAGTAGCCCGTAGTCAGACTACTTAAAAACTGATTTAACTTATTTTGATAGCTTCAGTGACAGCTTTGGTGACAGTCTCTAATAAGCCCATTTCGAGTTGTGCACATTTGGAGATAAGAGAATTTAAAAAAATTTAATCGATTGCATTCATTTTGTAGCGATAGCATAAAAAATATCGTCTGGTCTGCGTTATTAGATTTTATAGCTTGTTTAAATTGATCGCAAAACTCTGCAACGTGCACATGAAAGAATTATGCTGGACCTCACATGAAGAGACCACAAGACAACACAGTACATCCGAGAAAAAAACAAGTGTCAGGGACATCATAAAATCCATTAAAATTCTCAAATGCGGTTGGCTGGTCATGTTGCAAGAATGGCGGACAACCATTGATCCCCCGAGATCACATGCAGAACCAAGGCCGGAAGAATATTAGATGAAGAGACGAGCTAGACAAATTAAAGAAGTATTGGCTCTGCAACACCCATGATAGAGAAGTGTGGCGAATCCTGGAGAAGGTCTATGTCCAACAATGGATGATAAAAGACTGATGATGATGATAAATGGTATGGTAACATACCACTCACAAGCTATTAACCCAGCCTGATTCCATATATCACAAGTTTCTCAACATTTCAGAGTTCTTCGACTATTTTTTTCTCGAGTTTTTGCGGTACAGCACCTCAAGTGCTTGAAATCTTGATAAGTTTCTCTATCTTTAGGTGCAGTTGAGGAGCCCCCAATGGAGGGGAGCCTTCGAAGATATTTCGAATAGTCATTCATCGACTGCATTTTTAAGTAACATTTAATAATAGCAAACATCACTAAATTTTGGAGGTGGGGCTTCCAAGGTCCTGGTCTTCAAACCTCTAGCTAGGTCACTGTCTTTAATAATTTTCCTATATCCGCTACGTGACTACATGGTAGCATGTGGTATCATCGTGGACCATCAGATCTGGAGCCCCCAGGATGCATTGAATTTGGACATTTTCGAATTCCTGAAGCTTTTTGATAGCCCTTCAAATATGCACAAAAAACTTAGCATAAATGTTTGTTATTTTATTTGTTTAGAAAAACAAAAACTCCAAACCAATTTGACTCGGATTCCGGTCGTTCGCTGTGATACTTAAATCTGACCTTCAAAATCAGAAAATTGCTGGCCTTTCGAAATCCACTGAATATGCAACAAATTGTAGAATTGCACGGGGACATTGGTTAGGGAGGCAGAGGGCTTGATTTGTTCGGACGTCTACACTATTTTGCCTGATTTACGGGTGGGGTGATTGCACTCTCACCTGCCCCCCAGCTCGTTCGCCTATGTTCATTACTTAACTCCATAAACATTATTTTGTCTATATTTTGACATTTGGCCCCCAAACTGTTTGCGACCGTCAACTCCTTATTTCCTATCCTCTTGCTATTTTCTTAGACGTACACACTTTCATAGATGTACAGTGAGAGAAGTTTCAGTTACGATGATTTGGTTTGAATGAATATCAAAATGTGAACAAAAGAATCTATTTTGTTTATAATCTGATACAAGAATGATTTTCGGAGTTGTATTCATACACATGGATATGTCTACGTATGTCTTCGTTTAGTCATGAATACGCGTACGTAGAAGTTTATGTGGATGACAAGACAATCCCTCAGAATAAAAAGGACAACGCAGTAGATTTAGAGTGGAGATTCTAGGATATGGCCAGAAGATTACGGAAATCTCAAATTGTGAAAACTATAAATCATATTTTAATTGCATTTTTATCTCAATTGCAGACAATAATATGAGCAATCGTACGAATAAAACTTATTGGTATAAATCGACATGATATATATATATATATATATATATATATATATATATATATTGTGTTGGTCATAAATTGCGTGTAGCAGTCGATTATTCTTTTTCTAATTGTTTTTATCACATATTTTGAATTACAATATAAAATTCAATGTTGAGGTTTATTTTCCGAATCAAGTAGGGAAAATGATGACTTTCAAATGATACCCTCCAGCTTCCTTGGAAAGTATATATATATATATATACATATATATATATATATATATATATATATATATATATATATATATATATATATATATATATATATATATATATATATATATATATATATATATATATATATATGTATGTATGTATGTATATAATGTAACCGTCTTGGAGATTTAAAAAAAAGGCAGATATATTAACATGTCACCCTAGCAGTGTTGATCACCTCCCTTTCTTACTGTAAAGATTATGTCATACATGTAATTCGCTATTTTATACAAGGTGTTATGTGTATTGTACATTGATGTTACTTTATTCTATAGACATATCATTTATTTTTTAGAATAGGCCTTCTTTTCGTACGTTTGTCAAAAACATAATTAACAATAAGTAATCGGTTGATAAAACAGACGTGAGTCGCTGTTTATGTCAATTCTTTCCCCCCCTCTCTCTCTCTTTCTCTCTCTCTCTCTCTATATATATATATATATATATATGTATATATATATATATATATACATATATATATGCGTATGTGTGTATATATATATACATATACATATACATATATATATATATATATATACACATATATATATAATGCGTGTGTGTGTGTATGTATACATATACATATATATATATGTACACACATATATATATATATATAGATAAAGATAGATAGATAGATAGATAGATAGATAGAGAGAGAGAGAGAGAGAGAGAGAGAGAGAGAGAGAGAGCTAGATAAAGAAGTATGCAAGCATACATATAGATTTAGATACAAGTGGTACATAAATAAATAATAGCATAATATAAAAAACAAATGTTTATAAACAAAACCTCCTCCAATTTTAATGCACATAACCCAGGGGTAAATGTTATTAGTTTTCATCGACGTTTATAAAGTTAAGCTTCCAAGTGAAAGTTGGGTTTACAACTAATTATCAAGCTGAAGACTCGACAGACCCACTGTTATCAACTTGGCACCAGATCTTAGAAGATAACTTCAGAGATTTTGCAGCGTCTGTGTCTGATCTGAAAAGATCATCTTTGCGAACGCATGATGTTTGGGCTCATCCATATATATATATATATATCTATATCTATATATATATATATATATATATATATATATATATATATATATATATATATAGATATCTTAGACCCCTGTCATGCAAGGTCGACTGTAGCTGAACAACTTTTAGTTACTGTACCTGAACGCTGTATAGGGAGACGAAGTTATGCCCAAGTTTAACCCAACGCACGACCCTAACGGCATCCAAAGAAACGGAAATGTGAATTCTGTCCAACAGGCAGGGGTTAGTCATTCCAGCTGGTTACTGCATCTAGTATTCCATTTTTGGTCACTAGGTACTGACATGGCTAGACGTTGCTTAACTCGATTACGCTGATTGTATGTGAACAGGTGTATCCAACATGATTAGGTAGTAGTGTTTAAATATTCACGGAACAAATTTTATCCCTTTATGCGCAGAGAGAAACAGAATTTATTGCAACGTATTGAAATGAATGGGGAACGGCCAAGTATCCTGCAAACGCGTAAAAGAAAATGTATACATTACATCGCTTTGCCGAAACTATATTTTGTCACATGCTCACAAAACACTTTTAAATATTTGAAGATCCACGATAAATTATATTTCCCTCATCTCATTTTATCTTTCACAACATACCTATATAGATAATCTTCCTGTGTATCCGTCTCCCTATGTTTGTATAAAGTAGGTTATATATATATATATATATATATATATATATATATATATATATATATATATATATATATATATATATATATATATATGGCTGTTTGTGTATTTATTTGAGAAATGGACTTATTTTGTCGGACACAATGAATTATAAGTTAACTTTCATTACAAAGAAACTCATTTGAAATAATCTCCCGTCGCTACACAATTGGTACATCACTCAATTTAGACAATGTAAAATAAAAGAAATTCAAAGAAAGTGGGGTTGCTGTTGGAATCTAACCTGCCATCGGTAGGGTAGCTGCTCCAATGTTGCAATGCTCTTACCAGGCCAAATAGATGCTTTCAACACAAATTCTCAGTTTGCTGCGTTACCAGCGGCTGTTTAGCTCAATAGTAAGAGCATCGCTACGTTGAATTAGCTACCCTACCAAAGGCCGGTCCAATTCCAGCAGCAGCCCCGCTTTTTTAAATTGTTTCTTCTATTGAGTGATAATCTCACCGTGTAGCAATGAAAAATAATTTCAAATAAGTTTCCATCCAATATAATGCAATTTATGATCGATATATATATATCATTCGTCTACTTACATCTTTATATATCTATACGGTAAGGAATTGGTATGCACATGTAAATATACGCATTTACACACATAGATATGCACACATACATATCTGTACACATACATATCTGTACACATAAATATCTGTATCTGGAAAGCACCCTTTGTATATATATATATATATATATATATATATATATATATATATATACACACATATATATATATACACACATATATATATAGATATGTATATACATATATATATATATATGTATATACATATATATATATATATATATATATATATATATATATATATATATATATATATAATCTGTTCATTGGGCAATGTGGGCGTGTTCATTTCTTAAAGCGCTCCTGGTCATGTTGTTTTGACTAGATACTTGAAGATTGGCACAAGTACTTCATCAGATTCTTTCTAAAAACATTTTTGGAAAAAAAAACTTTTTTAAAGTTTTATTTCGACAGGTCTATTAATACCATCTAGATCCACCATCTAGATATTTTAAGATTTTTTTCCCACTCTATTTCAGTTGATTTCCTCTTGGAAACGCCAGTGATGCCATAACTATAATCATTTTTTTCTTCAAATTACTTCAAAATTCGACGTTATGGTTGCTCAATTATTGACTATAGTAGCGAGTTTTATTATTTTCAATGTTTTTCTTTTTCTTTTTTTTTTACTCCGGATTATACCACAACAGGCTTGTTTCACAACTAAAAGCTGATTTTTTATGATATACCAAATTTTGGATAATTCAAAGAGCGGAAGCAAACTGCAGTATGGACTTATTCTACTTTTGTAAGTAGTGACCAAACACTTTATTTCTACCACTCCATTCGAATTTTCTAATCGATGGAAATGGTTGATGCTAAATGCTAAAATTTATTGGGTGAGAAATCTTTTCCGTGGCCAAATTCTCTGAGCCGGCATAGTATCTTTAAATTGAAATATTGCAGTTACAAAGAGAATCTATTATCAGTCGTTGTACTTAGCAGATGATTTCATCATAGGATTAGAATAAACAAAAGACAAAGATAAGTACACTGCCAGGAGAGAACGACCATTTTGAATGAATAAAGTGGCTTGATTTTCAATTTCCAGCTAACTTTATGGCTAAAAATGTTAGGAATACAGTAGCACGAGACTGGCTTCAAGAATGGCTACAATAGTCGAGAGATGTTTTATTACCTTGATATCAGATGAATACGTTTAATAGAACTACCATATCTTATATCTGTAAGCCTAACATTGGTTTGCAATGAAATAAAGGTAAAAAAACAAAACAAAACAAAACAAAACAAAAACAAACAACTTAATAGCATTTATTTTCATTATTGTGTTGATATCTGATCAGTACGTTTAACTGAGGTTTTGGACCATATATATAACATAGATTTATGGGTAATCCGACTATACGAGAGTAAAATGATAATATCGGAAGGCTTTCTAAGACGAACCGTTATTTATCTCGATGTTCTGCACATAACAAACTTCTTCAAGAATATAAGGTGTTACAAGAGTAATCGAAGCTGCGACCGATAGGGTAGCCACCTCAAAGTAGTGTTGCTTTTACCATTGTAAAATGTAATGCAATGATGGGAGCCACACTACGTTGAAGCTGCTACCTTATTGGGCTGTGCCAGGGAAGCAACAAAGTTGTCCTCCCCCTGAACTTCAGCAAAATGAATGCCATGCACAGCAAACATGTTGAGGAGAAGGACACCACGATCGAAACCGAAAACGCTGAGCTGAAGGAAGTGGACCACTTCATCTACCTTGGACAATGAATCTCCATGAAATACTTGAAAGAAAGAGAAATCAAATGAAGAATCAATCTACGTTACCAAGCTCCCGGTAGAGCAAGCTGGACTTTCTAAAACAAGGAAAGAAGGTTATACAACCAATTCGTCCTCCCGATAGTCACATATAGAGCGAGACGGGGAACCTATCCAAAAGATTAACCCTCGAAGTTAGAACCATGCTACGTGCACATGAGAGAATCATGTTAAACCTCACACGGAAAGATCACAAGACAGCAGAGTATACAAGAGAAAAAACAAGAGTCTGATATATCATGGAAAGCATTAAAAAACTCAAATGGTAATCGGCTTGATATATTGCAGAAATGTTAGAAAATCGCTTGATATCACCATCGTTTGCGAAAGAAAGTACGATGGCATGACGAGGTGAACAATTCAGAAAGTACTGGCTCCGTGACGCCAATAATAGAGAGGTCTGGCGAATCTTTGGGACAGACGCCAAAAGGCTGCTGCTGTTGTTGATCATGGTGATGAAATAAGTATACGTAAAAAATTCAGTACTTCGCCATTTCTGAAGCCATTCATTGACAACCATTAGCCACTTCAGGACATTCAAAATCGTTGTTCTCATCTAGCAGGGATAAACTAAAGTTTACAATTAACTGAGACTGATTTTTATTCATCTGAGAACAGAAAAAAAAAACAAAGTAGGAGCAATCTGAATGCTTTTTACAGAAATACCCTGAATCGAAGCCTATTGCATTAGATTTATGATGAGGATTATACTCTTTGATGACTTATCTGACCAAGGTTTATTTTTTCCGACGCTGACTATTGAGAAGCTGTTAATCATAGCTTCCGGTTTCACAGTTTAACGGCATTGCGCATTGAATGCTCTTCCCATCCCTACTGATAAGTGGAACCACCATAGCCTCATATTTCATTCTCTTGTGTAACTGCACTATGATTCAAAACAAGCGTACAGGACTTCTTCTCTAACTACCAATGGCAGATACGACGTGAAAATGCACTTTTGAGCAATGCCAACGTCTACTGATTGGTAAGACCATCATAACCATTTTTTCGTTTGCTATATTAACTACTTTCATGATTAGAACAGATGATGACAACAGTTTGCGTTAAAACAGTGCTTACGTCTGATGTTTCATGGAACCACGGTGGCCTCTTTTTCCTTATACTGCAGAAACTACAGGATAATAAGGAGTTCATTGATATGTAGAAAAGGAAATTAATTATTCTAAAGTTTACTCGTGGAGGAGTAACAATTTTTCTCCAGAAACTCACAATGCATGATTTCAGGTTACATGATCTATATCTATATCATGGAATTCTAAAAAACAGTAACAAATATTGGAATTGGAAGAATCTTTTGATCTAAATTCTACTTGATTTAGAAAGAAAACAAACCCAACGGACTACACAAACTCAGACTACAAGGGTTAACGTACTTAGTTAACACACACGCATACACACACACGCACACACACGCATACACACACACTCACACACACACACACACACACATATATATATATATATATATACATATATATATATATATATATATATATATATATATATATATATATATATATATATATACAAAATTAATGATTGTGTTATCCACCGACAGCTGTTTCGTTGTTTTTCAACTGTTCAGTATGGCTACGGATTCAATATCCTTCCCAATACTGCTAAGTGAGGGCATAACCATCGCTCCAGACCAAGAAGTAGATTCACTACCCCTGCCCTACGCATAATTGAACGGTCAGTAGGACTGACTTTAACGATAAATAGAGTTACACATAATTCCCCATCTACCAGAGTGTTAAAGTCCAGAGTTAGATAATATATATATATATATATATATATATATATATATATATATATATATATATATATACGTATATATATATATATATATATATATATATATATATATATATATATGTATATATGTATATATATACATATATATATATATATATATATATATATATATATATATATATATATATATATATATATATATTCCTATATATATATTTGAACTATAGAGAGTGAGAGAGACTCGGGTATGAAAGTGTATGGAAGTTAGGTTTATTTATCTGAAAATGTTTTCATTGATAGTCTAGACATGTTTCAGGAGGTATTCCCATCTTCAGTACTGTGTGTGTGTGTGTGTGTGTGTGTGTGTGTGTGTGTGTGTGTGTGTGTGTGTGTGTGTGTACGTACTTTTGGAGGTTATAGGTTTAATGTGGAACATGAGTCCAACATCAAGAGTTTTGCTTTATGATCGAAAAATGGTATCCTATCTGCTTGGGGTATCCTGTTGTGTGAGACAAAGTTCAGTTTGTAAATATATATATATCTATATCTATCTATCTATCTATCTATCTATCTATCTATATATATATATATATATATATATATATACGCATTTACTTCATGGCATAGTTACATGTTTTGCTTTTTTTGATATATTAGATAGTATATGGGTCTGAAAACCATACTTCAAAAAATGGTTCCAGGTATGATAACCTTCTATAACATAATCAGCCAACATTTTAACAAGTAGTAGACTTCGATACTTTCAAAGTATAAAACATTGCTGTCTAACTAGATATCTCGTCCGATATATATGTCTCGATTCTTGCAAGTTTGATACTGACACAAGTAATCATTAGTTGAGTTTGGGTAGAATTACTGATCCTTTCCTTAATTTCCTTAACTGCAAGCAACACTGTTAGTTTTGAAAGGGTGACATCGAGCATTCATTCTATATCTTGACAGTCATTCATAGCGATGGCTTCTGCAGTATCTCTCTCTCTCTCTCTCTCTCTCTCTCTCTCTATATATATATATATATATATATATATATATATATATATATATATATATATATATATATCAGATCGTTTGATATATAGATATAGATACAGATCTTTTTGAAGAAGGCTGTGGGATTTGACAAAGTGGAGGAATGGCTTCAAAGGATTTAAGAACAGTAGTAAGAGGATGCAAATTATAGCGTATTATTCCAAAATACAAAAACAGAATACGTATTCCGAATGGAATAAAATGTTCCCCGAAAAGGCTGTAACCAGTATTGCACTCTCTAAAACCACGCAAGGCAGATGGAATAAATAAAACGAAGCCAAATGATGAAGAAACCATTATCGCAAATGTTTTTTTCCTTCAGGAAATAAATATCCACTTGGCGGTGGCAGCAGCCTGTCAGAAAATTATATACGTGGCCGAATTTCAGATTCCTATAAAGTTACTATCTATCTATCTATTGATAGGAAACATAATGCAAAATGGTCACCAGAACTGACAACGTAGGTTTTTTCAGTTTTTGAGTAGGTCTTACTGACTGCTGAAGTATTACACGTATAAGCCGCACAAATGGAGTTTGAGGGTGGAAAATTTGAACATTTACTTCTTATCATAGTTAGAAAAGTGTTTTTTTCGTTTCGTTTTGCCCCCCCCCCTTCCCAAAGAAATTCTTACTTGGAGGAGGGTGTTCAATTTGCAGTGTGAATCCATGCTAAATTGGTCCCTAGTTTGTGTCCAGCAGTGTTCACGCTTTTTTTTGTTGTTGTGAATATTCAGATTTTATAGTTACCATTGTCCAACAGAAGGAGATAGTAGTAACTTATTGAATGATCATTCGTTTTTCCAGATTTTTAATTGATCATCTCCAACATGGCATGCTGCTAAAAGTCCCGTTGCGTTGTCTTTCGAGTAAAAAACGTAACTTCTCTCTCACTCTTCCCCCCCCCTCTCTCTCTCTCTCTCTCTCTCTCTCTCTCTCTCTCTCTCTATATATATATATATATATATATATATATATATATATATATATATATATATATATATAAAATTTCATGTTTCTTCAAAGTCATGCATTAATGGACCTCGTACAAAAGAATTCAATGAATATTGGTTTGGAATAATGATGAGGCAATCATGCAATTATGTAAGAGAAAATAAGTAGAGAATATTCCATTGCTTTTGAAAATATTTATGGCCTTGTCTATCGAATGAGTATTAAGAGGTGCTGGGCCAATAAGTCCACAGTCAGTCATTTATTCTATCTATCTTTTAGAAATCGACAACAAAAACTATCAACAGTCAACATAAGTTTATTCAGTTTTTAAGTGATTCTTGCTGACTGTTTACCTCTCTCCCTCTCTCTGTTTCTCTGTTTCTCTCTCTCTCTCTCTCTCTTAGAAATCGAAAATCAAACCTATCAACATTCAACATGGGGTTTGTCCGTTTTTAAGTGATTTTGGCTGACTGTTTTTGTCTACCTGTCAGTTTGTCTCTCTCTGTCTCCCTCTACCCCAATCTATCTATCTATTTATCTATCTATCTATCTATCTAAATATTTATCTATTTGAAACTGACAGCTAATACAAGCAACATATTCAGTTTGTTTCAGCAGTTTTTTAAGGTAAGTGGCTATCTATCTATCTATCTATCGATCTATCTATCTATCTATCTATCCATCTATCTCACAGGATGTACCAATAGAGCCAGACAACTGCATATTTTTAATCATCCCTATAAGTTTCTAGTTCTATTCAATATAATTTCATGATAGATCGGCCAGATAATTTATATGCAGCAGCATTCATGAGTATTTTGTTAGTTTGTATTCTTAATATTCAGACTTTTTAGTGATCACTGTCCTACAAAAGGGGGCAGAAGTAATTCATCTATTGATCATAGCTTTTTAAATATATATCTATATATATATATCTATATATATCTATATATCTATATATATATATATCTATATCTATATCTATATCTATCTATCTATCTATCTATCTATCTATATATATATATATATATATATATATATATATATATATATATATATATATATATATATATATATATACGAAAATGCATTTGGTTAAATTGTTTACCCAAGTTTCTATAGAGTTTGAACGGTCTTTTCATATTCTTTTATTTGATTTCAGACTTCAGTTCATTACTTCAAAGCTTTTAATAGTGTAAATAAATGTTTAAGTCTTATCAATAGCATGTGATGTTCACTTGAAAAGTGATTGGACTCGTTTGAATGAATGAATGCATTGTTTCAAATGCTGCGTAGGAGATATTCTATCAGCAAGACATTTTTTACTTCCAAATGGAAGTGTATGCTTTTATGGAGATGGAAACAAAGAAGCAGAAAGATCACAGTGTTCTTTATATAGATTGATTCTTGTGATAATTGAGAATCCAACTGATTTCAAAGGATTAATCCTCTTTGATTGCACATGTTCTTTTCTCGATTGATATTGAGTTCAGACCACACACACACACACACACATACACACATACACACACATATATATATTGCTCTTCCATAGGGATAGAGTACTTTGGTGGATGGGGAATTCAAACTAAAATGAATATATCGCTTAAATCTAGCCTTACTGACCGTCCAGTTCCCTAACACAGAGGTAAAATATCGGCCTCCGGGTCCGACGCGAAGATTTCAATCCTGCCTCGTGGTACTGGATGGGATAATGGATTGTCTATAGCCACACTGAAGAGTTGTAGTACAATTAAACAGCTGTCTGTGGATAACACAATGATTTATATATATAAGATGCTGAGAGACAATAATGATATTTGACTATTCACACATTGCCATCGGCTAGTAGACTACAAGAGTAGCCCGGAAGGTATCCAGCCACGTATAATAACTAAAAGAAATGACCTACCTAGGGCAACTGTATCTTAGTCCCCTTCAAAGAATTGCTTTTTGAATCCAACATCCTTATATCGGCATTACTACCCCAGCTTCTTCATTGCGTTCAATTTTGTACACAGTATGAAATCTCTTTGGGAAAGACAAGAATTCAAAGAAAGTCAGTTCTAGATAGTGGAGATTGGGCTGACATACCCGGGTGACTCGAGGTTCCCTCATCCCAAACACAAAGTTACAAGATGTTGCAAACAGGCTTGCCTGGTCAATGTGAAGGCAAAAGTCGCTGAATGGTGTCTCACTGACGACAAAGTAACTTTACGGGAGAGTGTTTGCTAAATTACATATATTATTGGTCGTCATGATGTTTAAAATGATCGGATTCTTTCCGGACAGACATCGTGTATGCTAGCTCAGCTCCGGAAATCTTCTCCGTAAGACTGCATTACGTGAAGGTCTGGGGTCGGAATTGCTAAAGGCCTGCAGTCTGGCTAAAACTCAAACAGCCTGCTGTGTTCGCTGTAAGTGAAACTCATGATGTTTATGCAAAAGAAATGGAAACGATAAAAAAAAAAATCAAAGGCAGTTATTTCCCGCATCCGTCTCTCAACCCCATCCAAGCGCAGTTCGCAAGATTGTAACAATTTTCAGCCACAAAAGATCGATAAAAATAAATTGTTGTGGAAACAGATCAATACTTTAATACAGATTTTATTGAAGCAAAAAATCGATGGAACCGGTTGCATCATGACAAAGGAACAGTGAAGCCGAGAATACATTGCCATCACGTCATGTGAACTCATGCAGGCTCGCGAGGCTTCAAAACCATGGAAATCAGCTATAGGATTCAGACTAATGTCGCCTCACCTCACGTGATTTCACATGCAGTCACCAAATATTACACGGCATAAGGCCTTCCAGAAGTCTTATATCTTAAACAAACCTCAAGATATTACGCAAACAGCAAAGGTGTGCAGAAACAGAAAAAATATGAGTCGTAAAGTCACATGAGCCGACCAGCAAGGGTACGTGATATCACGTGACATCATGTAGTTTGCAGTCGTTTCAGTGGTGAAGTAGCAATTTCAATAAGTCTTACCCAGGCATGCACACCACTGACACACACATGATCTCACATGAGTTCAGGCACAGTGAGAGCAATGTGTTCCTACCTTAATATATGTTGATACCTAAATTGTCTCTTGATGAAAAGAACCTAACATGGAACGACAGTTAGAATGCTGATCTTACAAGCTAATGATAATGGGTTCGTTTTTTGCTTTTTTTTTCATTAGAGGCTCGATGGATACGGCCTTGAGCCAACGTGGGCCTTGTCTTATAATATAAAATAAGAAGGAGAAAAAAACCCAAAATGCGAGAAAAAGGTAGAAAACCCTAGCACAGCACACCATACTAGTACATGCAATTAGTAGTACAAGAAATTCTTTCCTCATTGTATGATGAAGAGGAATTCAATAACGCTTGTAATTACTTTAGTTATGCCTAAAAAAAATGGCATCTCAGTTCTGTACGAAATGCTAAAGAGGAAATGTACCAGGCTATTACACGCACTACCACCGTACTGCACGGGCTTATCTTGCGTGCAGTAGCAGGCTTTCCCGTGTACGCTGTTACCCTCGTACTGAAAGGTTTGGAGCCCATTGGTCTAGAAGATTGCGTGATGAGTTGAAACAGCATATTTACCACCATAGGATTGAGCAAACACCTTAATTCAATTGATAATTTCAAATCATTTGAAGCCAAATTTTTTATGCCAATATCTCATGACAAATTTTTCTTATACAGGAATTTTTCCATCACTGGAACATTTTGAAAGTTAAAAAAAATTCTAAAAAAACATTTTTCTTTTTATGTTAACTCCGATTCAGACTCTTCGACTTAGCAACTACTTTGTTTATTTGAAATAGTACCTATTCAAGTCATAACGTAGTCGACTGGAAATTATTTGTTTCTGCAAGAAATGTTTCCATTTTTTTCTGAGTGCAATACTCTAGAAGAGTCCTTGAAAAAAAAGCTGTTTGGCTCCGTGCCTATATTTTGGTCATTCAACACAAAACATACAATGGAGAGAAATGGCTTCCAGCTACCAAACGAATGGTTTCTCATCAACCCTCGCTCATGTTAAGATAACAGCAATCATCATAGTATCAGTGACCAGGGTCTTTTTACGCATTATTCCATTGCTATTTCAAACTCAACTTATCCCAACATAGTCCATGTTACCGTTAACTCCCTAATAGCAGTATTCATGCTGCAATTTAGAATCATCGAGAGTAATATAAAGTAATCTGATATTATGAGGGAACAAATTGAAGTAATAAAGTGGCTGTTTCTCCTGAAACTCAAAAAAAGGCAACGAATCACGATAATAACGTGTCATGGTTTGCAAGACAGATTCAACTTCATGCATAATTTTCATTGAATACGTCTTGCTTTCAAAAATAGGGAACCTTCACAGAAGTGTGTTACTTTTGGTTGAACTTCTCTTCATCAGACTCGCACTCAAAAGGCAGTTCGTAATAGAATAATACAAATTCATCTAAAGATGTTATCGAGAGAATAGTGGTTCAATTTCCTCATTTCTCATCATACTGTCTCTATCTTCACTCAAACTTATTCAACGTCGGTGATAACTTTCTAGTAACAGTAATAGATCTGTAATTTTCAAAATGAAGTACAGCAAATCCTCAAATATGGAGAGCTCAGAAGACAGCACGGTATATAAGAGATAAAAAAAAAAAAACAGGAATCAGAGATGCAAAAAAAAAAAATCAATTTGAAAACTTTAATTGCAATGAGCAAGCCAAGTTGCAAAAATGTCATGCTATCACTGGACATCACGATTCACAAAGTGGACCCTTGCGAATCATATACAAAATTGTGACCTGCAAAAAATAAGATTGCGTGACAATTTAGGCAAGCTCAGGAAATTTTTGCGACGCAACGTCCACGATCGAGAATTCTGGTGAATCTTGGGGAAAGTCATTATCCACTGACGGAAGTTGAAAGGCTGCTACTGTTGGTAATGACGATTATGGAGATGATCACCGGATGATAAGGTGTCCATTAACACTGGAAATCTGTTAAATCCGAACTCAACCTACGAGCCTATTTCTACCATTTCTTATTTCATTTAATGCAAAAAGCTTTCACACATTATACGGTAGTGTCTAACATAAAATGATTGAGTTATGATAAAGAATACATAATAATTATTTACTTTTTTACAGTGCAGTGACCAAAACGCCTATAAAATCTATCATGGAGACTCATACTCTCATAAATAACATATATATTCGGCATAATAAAAATATTGGTTTTTATAAAAGAAAAATGGAAGCTAATTTATGCTATTTCATTGATGTTGAATAGAAAGAAATTAAAAACAAAAATTGTTGAAAAATGTCTGTTAAATCCGATATCCGTTAAACCCGTGTCTGTTGAATAGTGGTTTTTCAATATTTTAATTTTGTGGAAAGTATATAACCAAACTGGTGAAGTCATTCCCACTGAAGACGGCAAGATCTTATGGCATCTCGTCTTTGTCCTAAATTTCACCTACTTATTTGGAGGCCCAAGAATATGATGAAAATAGTAAAAATTTGTACGAAAAAATGAGTCGAATCTGGAAAGATTTATTTTCGGACGACTCGGAATACTCAAGTGTCTTCATTCAAAGACAGACAGTTGTCTGAGATTTTGATGAAATGACTGTTATTAATAAAAGGTCTGGCGAGTCACTCAATTGAGACCATCATGTGATAAACATCATTTGGCAGCATGTCATGATGGGGCTGATCAATTGGAAAATAGGGAAAATGATTCATGAGGAACTGATTGGGTGATGATCACTAAAAGTCTGAATCAAAGAAAAAACAGCGTGAACACTGCACAAAATAAGGGACCAATTCAGCAAAAACTTACATTGCAAATTGAACACCCAACTAAAAACTCTCTGGATGCGAATTTTTAAAAAGTAAAAATAAAAGTTTTTCTGGATATTATAAGGAGTAAAGCTCCGATGGTGCTTCCGGTAAGTGTGATGTATACATACATAGACAGTCAGCTAGACTGACTTGAAAACTGAATAAACGTATGTTGATAGTTTCTGTGACAGTTTTTGTTGATGGTTTCGGAAAATAATTATTCTATCGAACTGTACATAGATTTTAGGATGAAATAAAAGAATTCAGTCCGTATTCCGAGTGTGAGATAGAAGACAATGTCTACACACTATTGCAGCAATACTCAAGTGTTCAACTTGTGCACTACACCAGATGAAATAACTCGCCTTAGCAAGTCGTTGGTCTAGTGGTAAAGACGAGATAAATCGTATGATCAAATCATCAATCCAGTCACACAGACGAGGAGGAGGAGGGAAGGTAGTAAAAAGTGGAAAAAACAGGACCTGGCCAGAGACCTGAAGAAGGTGTGGAACATGAAAGTCAGGGTAGAACCACTGATAATTGGTGCCCTCGGAACAGTACCAAAGACACTGAAGACGAGATTGGTGGAACTAGGGGTGAAAGGAAGGATTGAGACTAGACCACAGCACTGCTAGGGACTGCACGAATACTGAGAAAGTGGTACAAATATGAGATCTGCGACCCTAGCTGTGAGCAGTGGCCTAACAGAGGAGAGAACACACACACACACACACATACGCAGGCACACACACACACGCACACACACACACGCACACACACACATACACGCACACACACACACACGCACACACACATGATGGTGGAGGTACGAACCACAGCACCAATGTGGTAGGTGAGGGAGAGATGAAAGGAGGGTTGAGGACCGGGGGAGACTTACTGCTACTCAGCTTTCAGCAATAACCACCGGACAAATGGTGTGAAACTGTAAACCACAGCTGCGAACTGAGAGTGTGGATAGGAGGGCTAGAGACCCAAGGAAACTTGCTGTCACTCAGCCTCCAGCTGTGACCACCAGGCAACTGGTATGAATAATAATAATAATAATAATAATAATAATAATAATAATAATAATAATAATAGCAAGTGCCGCCTGTGCAATGAGAGACATGAGACCGTAAACCACATAACTAGTGAATGTAGTCAACTCGCTCAGAAGGAGTATAAGCACAGACACGATAGAGTTGCAACGGTGATACACTGGGAACTGAGTGAATGAATCGGATTCAACCATACGGAAAAGTGGTATCAGCACAAACCAGAGGTAGCCCTGGAGAATGGAAACCATAAATTACTCAGGGACTTTGACATCTAAACCGACCACCTCATCCAGGCAAGAAGACCGGACTTAGTAATAGTACACAAGAAGAGGAAAACCAGCCAAATAATAGACGTGGCTATACCTGCAGACCATAGAGTAGAGAGGGAGGAGAGGGAAAAACTAGAAAAGTACCAGGACCTAGCGAGAGAACTGAAGAAGATGCAGAACAGGAAAGTCAAGGTAGTGACAGGCATAGTAAGCGCATTGGGAACTGTCCTGAAGACCCTGAGGGCGACACTGGAGGAGCTCGGGATAAAAGGAAGGATTGAGACTGTACAGACCGCAGAACTGCTAGGAACCGCACAGATACTGAGGAAAGTGCTAGAAATATAAAGACTTCAACACTAAATGTTCACAGTGGCATAACAGAGGAAGGGAAACAAAAGTGCAGGTATGAACCACAGCACTGGCATGATAGGCGAGGGAGAGAAGAGATATTGGCTGAAGATCTTAGGGGACTTATGGTCACTCATCCTTTGGCAATGACCGCTGGGCAACCGGTGTGAAACTGTAAACCGCAGTATTACTGTGGCCTAGGAGGGAAGGGCTGGAGACTTGAGGAGACTTGCTGTCACTCAAACTCCAGGGGTAACCACCAGGAAACTGGTGTGAGATTCCAAATAACCAAACCATTTTACCGCAAAAAACGGGGCACAAATTCAAGATTTGTGTGTCGTAACCGGCAGGTGTTCCCTTGTTAGCCACCAGGAGGGACCCGGTCGTCATCCTGTGACTGCTGGCCAAAACTCCGGCTCGTGTACCCTTAATGGCCTTCAGGAGGGACACAGTCGTCACATAGCTACTGTTGGCCAAGACTCATATACCACTAACGACACCCAGGGAAGGCGCGGTCCTCACGGAGTGACTGCTATAAAAAACAAGAGGAAGAGATGGACAAGGGAGGAGAATAGACTAGTTATGTATTGTTACTTTAAAAGCAAGCCTTCAGTGCGATCTTATAGGGAGCGTATGCTCCGAATATGGAGGGAAAAATCTGATGTGGAAGTATCGAACCAACGCCTTGCTGACCAAGCAAAGCAAATTCAAAAGAAGAAATGGCTGTCTGAGACTGAACTACTAGAGATTCGCATTAATGTAGAGAGAGGTTCAGGTGACACATCTGAAGAATGCCCCCCCAGCACAATTAGTACCAATAACAAAACTAGAATAATTCCCCATGAGACCCCCACAGTAAGGTATGTATCAGAGGGTGATGACGAGGCACCTACGGTAGAAGAGAACACCAAAATACAAGCTTTGAAAGAGATCATGCTAGGAGAGAAAACAACACTCCCCTCCCTAAGAGACAAAGACAGAAAGAAAGTCGGAGAAGTGACCGAGCAGGTCAACTGCCTCTTACAGCACATAGAAACAAACACCCTCCTAGAACTCAACAACCTGATTTATGCAGGGGCGAAAATGGTAGCACAAAGCTTTACAACACAAGATAGGGACCCGAGCAATAATAGGGAAGGGAAACCCAACTGGGAGAGAAGGTTACAAAGGCAGATCTCCCAACTACAGAGAGATGAAGTACTGCTTAGAAATACACCACACACAGACAGACCACGAGTAAGACTTTATAACAAATACAAGGTAACGCAAAAAGGCATCGCAACTGTAGTCGAAGAGTTACACCAAAAAAGACTAGCCAAAGAGGCAAGACTAAAAAGATACAGACTAAGAACGGCCCAATACACACAAAACCGCACATTCCAAAACAATGAGAAAAAGTTTTACCGAGATTTAAATGGGGAAAGAAGGCAGGACATGAAACCAGATGCCACAGAGGCCAAGAACTATTGGAATAGCATATAGGGGCACCCAAAAAGACATAACGTAACACCGCAATGGTTAGGAAACATGAGAGAAGAACTAGGAGAAATAGACAAGGGAGAACCAATAGTACTGAATGAAACCACATTGAAACATACTCTTAGGAAAGTAGCCAACTGGAAAGCACCGGGTCCCGACGGGATCCATGGGTATTGGTTCAAAAAATTTACCACGTTACACGGCAGACTCACTCACCTACTCCAAAATTGTCTGAATGAAGGCAAAGCACCAGAATGGATGACTAAAGGCAGGACCACCCTCATCCAAAAAGACCCGGGAAAGGGGAACATAGCAAGCAACTATAGACCAATCACTTGCCTACCACTTATGTGGAAAATCCTGACCGGGCAAATAGCAGAGAGAATATACATGTCAATGGATAGAAGGGGGCTACTACCAGAAGAACAGAAAGGGTGTAGGATAGGAACCAAAGGGGCAAACGACTTACTCTACATAGACCAGATGATCTTAAAAGAAGTAAGGAAAAGGAGAAAGAATATCGTAATGGGATGGATAGATTACAAAAAGGCATACGATATGATTCCACATAGTTGGATACTCGAATGCCTTAGAATGTTCAAAATTAGCGAACCGGTGGTTAAATTCATTGGTAATTCAATGAAAGACTGGAAAGTAGATTTGACAGCCGCAGGGGACAAACTAGCCGAGGTAGGGATAAAAAGGGGGATCTTCCAAGGAGACTCGTTGTCCCCACTATTATTTGTTCTAACAATGATACCGCTTAACAGAATCCTGAAAAACAGCAAAGGATACCACTTCTCTAAAACAAAAGGAAAGGTCAACCACTTAATGTACATGGACGATATTAAATTGTTTGCGAAAAACAGGGGAGAGCTTGAGACTCTGTTCAACGAAGTAAGGGAATATAGTGAGGACATAGGAATGGAGTTTGGGATAGAAAAATGCGCAATCATGGTGATGCACAAAGGAAGGCTTTCAATGACTGAGGGAATTGAACTTCCGGACAACAACAAGATTAGGGCATTGACTGCACAAGACCGATACAAGTACCTAGGTGTCCTTGAATGTGACACGATAAAACGGGAAGAGATGAAAGAGAAGATTAAGAGGGAATACCTTAGAAGGATAAGGAAAATATTAGAAACCAAATTAAATAGCAGAAATCTAATAAAAGGAATGAACACCTGGGCTGTGTCAGTAGTTAGGTATACAGGACCATTCCTAGGATGGACAAAGGAAGAGCTCCAATCAATGGATAGGCGAACAAGGAAACTTATGACGATGCATAAAGCATTACACCCTAAGGATGATACAGATAGACTATACGTTAAGAGAAAAGAAGGTGGTAGGGGGCTCATCAGCATAGAAGATTGTGTCCAGAGAGCTAAAGTAGTCCTAGATAGATATGTGCAAACAAATAGTGAAGAAATCATAAAGAGCGCGAGGGATAGTGCAACAAACAAAGTAGAAAGCAATGGAACGGTACAGCAAACTAGAAAAGAAAAGTGGGAAGGGAAAAAATTGTACGGCGAGTTTAAAAGACAGATAAAAGATATAGCAGACGAGAAATCATGGACGTGGTTACGAAAGGGAAACCTTAAGAGAGACACAGAATCGCTCATCATGGCAGCCCAAAACAAAAGCATAAGGACAAACTACATAAAAGCAAAAATGGACAGAACTCAGACAAACAGCAAATGCCGCATGTGCGGTAAAAGAGATGAGACAGTAAACCACATAACTAGTGAATGTAGTCAACTCGCCCAGAAGGAGTATAAGCATAGACACGATAGAGTAGCAACGATGATACACTGGGAACTAAGTAAACAAATGGGATTCAACCATGGGGAAAAGTGGTATCAGCACAAGCCAGAGGCAGTTTTAGAGAATGACAACCACAAACTACTGTGGGACTTTGACATCCAAACTGACCACCTCATCCAGGCAAGAAGGCCGGACTTAGTAATAGTAGACAAAAAAAGGAAGGCCTGCCAAATAATAGACGTTGCTGTGCCTGCAGACCATAGAGTAAAAAAGAAGGAGGGTGAAAAAAGGGAAAAATACCAGGACCTAGCAAGGGAGTTGAAGAAAATGTGGAACATGAAAACCAGGGTAGTACCGGTCATAGTGGGAGCACTAGGAACTGTCCCCAAAACGCTGAGGGAGAGACTGGAGGAGATCGGGATTAGGGGGAGGATAGAGACCGTACAGACCACAGCACTACTTGGAACTGCACGGGTACTGAGGAAGGTGCTAGAGATATAAGTACTGCAACGAATCGTAGCTCTGTCATGATATGCGAAAGAGAGAGGAGACGTTAGCTGAAGACCTGAGGAGACTTATTGTCACTCAGCCTTCAGCGATAACCACTGGGCAACCGGTGTGAAACTGTAAATCGCAGAATTACTGCGACCTATGAGTACTAGGAGAGGAGGGCTGGAGACGGGAGGAGACTTGCTGTCACTCAAACTCCAGCGGTTACCACCAGGCAACTGGTGTGAGATTCCAAATAATAATAATAATAATAATAATAATAATAATAATAATAAGTTAGGTATACAGTACCATTCCTAGGATGGACAAAGGAAGAGCTCCAATCAATGGATAGGCGAACAAGGAAACTTATGACGATGCATAAAGCATTACACCCTAGGGATGATACAGATAGACTATACGTTAAGAGAAAAGAAGGTGGTAGGGGGCTCATCAGCATAGAAGATTGTGTCCAGAGAGCTAAAACAGTCCTAGAAAGATATGTGCAAACAAATAGTGAAGAAATCATAAAGAGCGCGAGAGATAGTGCAACAAACAATAAAGTAGAAAACAATGGAACAGTACAGCAAACTAGAAAAGAAAAGTGGGAAGGGAAAAAATTGTACGGCGAGTTTAAAAGACAGATAAAAGATATAGCAGACGAGAAATCATGGACGTGGTTACGAAAGGGAAACCTTAAGAGAGAAACAGAATCGCTCATCATGGCAGCCCAAAACAAAAGCATAAGAACAAACTACATAAAAGCAAAAATCGACAGAACACAGACAAACAGCAAATGCCGCATGTGCGGTGAAAGAGATGAGACAGTAAACCACATAACTAGTGAATGTAGTCAACTCGCCCAGAAGGAGTATAAGCATAGACACGATAGAGTAGCAACGATGATACACTGGGAACTAAGTAAACAAATGGGATTCAACCATGGGGAAAAGTGGTATCAGCACAAGCCAGAGGCAGTCTTGGAGAATGACAACCACAAACTACTGTGGGACTTTGACATCCAAACTGACCACCTCATCCAGGCAAGAAGAGCAGACTTAGTAATAGTAGACAAAAAAAGAAGGCCTGCCAAATAGTAGACGTTGCTGTACCTGCAGACCATAGAGTAAAAAAGAAGGAGGGTGAAAAAGGGGGAAAATACCAGGACCTAGCAAGGGAGTTAAAGAAAATATGAAACATGAAAACCAGGGTAGTACCGGTCATAGTGGGAGCACTAGGAACTATCCCCAAAACGCTGAGGGAGAAACTGGAGGAGATTGGGATTAGGGGGAGGATAGAGACCGTACAGACCACAGCACTACTTGGAACTGCACGGATACTGAGGAAGGTGCTAGAGATATAAGTACTGCAACGAATCGTAGCTCTGTCATGATATGCGAAAGAGGGAGGAGACGTTAGCTGAGGACCTGAGGAGACTTATTGTCACTCAGCCCTCAGCGATAACCACTGGGCAACCGGTGTGAAACTGTAAATCGTAGAATTACTGCGACCTATGAGTACTAGGAGAGGAGGGCTTGAGACTTGAGGAAACTTGCTGTCACTCAAACTCCAGCGGTTACCACCAGGCAACTGGTGCGAGATTCCAAATAATAATAATAATAATAATTTGCAAACCAATGGGATTCAACCACGTGGAAAAGTGGTATCAGCACAAGCCAGAGGCAGTCTTGGAGAATGACAACCACAACCTACTCTGGGACTTTGACATCCAAACTAACCACCTCATCCAGGCAAGAAGACTGGACTTGGTAATAGTAGACAAAAAAAGGAAGGCCTGCCAAATAGTAGACGTTGCTGTACCTGCACACCATAGAGTAAAAAAGGAGAGTGAAAAACGGGAAAAATACCAGGACGTAGCAAGAGAATTAAGGAAGATGTGGAACATGAAAACCAGGGGAGGAGACGTTAGCTGAAGACCTGAGGAGACTTATCGTCACTCAGCCCTCAGCGATAACCACTGGGCAACCAGTATGATACTGTAAATTGCAGAATTACTGCGACCTATGAGTACTAGGAGAGGAGGGCTTGAGACTTGAGGAGACTTGCTGTCACTCAAACTCCAGCGGTTACCACCAGGCAACTGGTGTGAGATTCCATAATAATAATAATAATAATAATGATAATAATAATAATAATAATAATAATAATAATAATAATAATGATAATAATAACAATAATAATAATAATAATAATAATAATAATAATAATAATAATGATAATACGTGGAATACAGTGGAATCACAGATAGTCTTTAAATATATACATGGAATACACTTCAGAGTAAATGTCTGTAAAAAAAAAAATGTTTGATATATATCGTCTCTCTCTCCTCTCTCTCCTCTCCCTTCTCTCTCACCTCCGACTGACGCGCATAGTTTGTTTTTTTTCTTTCCACGCAGGTGCACCGGCTTCAACGATAATTTGAAAAGCGTTATTCTCTCACGTACACTCTTATTGTCCAACTAACGGGGTCTACAATGTTATTGTTCTTCTGACAAAGTCTACAATAATCATGTGACATTCAGTTGGCCACTGTTCTTCCCCTCTCTCCCTCCCCCACTTACACAGCCAGCTCCAGTCGACCATTTGGGTCTCTGCCATTTCGCTACTTCCTAAATACCCTCGCCGTTTCTTGTTCGTGAAGAAAAATGGACGCCTCTGTCATTCTCTCCAGTCGGACAATGTGGCCGATGCTAAGGGCCTATACAATCAAGCCTGTTGCCTCTTCCTCTTCAGCCCTACACTTATGTTACTTTTAAAAGGCAACAGCTCCGCGGACAGTCGATTGTTTTGTTTAGGAAACAATAAAAAGCAAAGCCACCATATCATGACTGCCAAAAAGACCTTTTCTTAAATGCACCGAATGACCTAGGAAAAACGTACCTGATTGCCCCAGATTGTACAAACTAAAACGAACATGCCTGGCTACAGCATGGGCAAAGTCAGTTCCCACTTCTATTCTGAAGATGATTACCACAACCTTATTCTTTATTATACAAATAAATGAAAATTGAAAAAAAAAATTCTTCTGGTGAAAATGCATTTATTAATAATAATGAAATAATCATAACTACTTTTTGAGAATAATTAAAACTTGTCATCTTGGCTTAGCCTGCAAGAGAGCCGATTTCATATTACGTTATGAAACGTAGAGAAACGATGATTTTATAAATCAGTTTAGTTTAACCTGACGGAACAGAACCCCCCCCCCCAAAAAAAAAACTCTGAAAAGCGTTTTCTCTCCTAAATTAGATTCAGGGTGTCCTAGTTCGTGTAACGGTAGGATAACTAAGTCAATACCAGCCTTTGACTGGTCCAGGAATTCCACAAACCCCATTAACTATGTATATAATTCTATTTTAACTTCGATTACTGACAACACACTCACTCTCATTTGCAATGTATTTCTGAAGCAAAATGATTTACAGCTATTTTCTCAACAAATCTATCTAAAATATGTAGTATATAGAAATCAATGAAATCCGAGATTTAGGCTGGATTGAAAGTTCCCATTGGTACGTAAAAGCAATTTTTGCCTTTTTTATCCAGGTTATGCTTTCATTTGTAAGTATAGCTTTTCTACAATATTCCACTATATTTCATCAGATAAATGTCTTTCTGAGTAATTTTCGTGAGTCAAAAAGTTATTCCGTCCACAAAATCGAACTGAATGAACGTGGCTCTATTTTCATTTATTTTCCGGATATTGTGTCGATCCATTAGTTGTATTCACTTAGTTTATTGTTGCTCTACAAAATTTGTTTTTTAATTTTTTCAAAATTCAGTTCTTGATCGATTGATAATTCTGGTTGGTAGTTCATTGAAGAAATTTGGTTGGTTGTCTTTGAGTAGAATATAGGCTCCTGTATTTGAATTTGTACCTACTCTTTCATAGATATTCAATTTTTTGTTAATATATATTTCATTATTGATTTAAATTTCTTTATTTTTATGTCAATTTTATATGTTATTGTGATTCTTTTTAATAATTCTCCGTATGCATTTGGTTCTACCTTTATTTGTGTCTAGTGTTGTCAGTTTTAATATGAATCATTCTGGATTTCTAGACATAGGTTCATACTGGGATGATGGATTAGCAGAAGTTAGAGATTTTAATGTTCCCAGAACAAACTAAAAAAAAAAGATAGTTAAAGCAAAAAGTATTCGGTTGAAAGAGGATAGCAACTTGAATAAATACTTCAAGACCCCCAAACAGTTGAAATGATAGATGCTTTTTATGCCTAGAGGAAAGATTAGAAACTTTATTATCTAAGGACAAAAAGAATTTGCTTAATCAAAGAAGAGAAATGCTTTCAAAATGTCATCATATTGAAAAGTTCAAATCAAAACCACTAACATAGAATCTACGCATCATGGGATAATGATCATTGGTTTCATTTCTTTATCTATTCATTTAATTCTGTCAACTTTTTTATAGTATTGGTATTATTTCATGACACATTTTATAAACTGGTAATAGTGATATTCATAACAGAAATCTTTCAATTGCTTACTAAATAGCAACAGGATATAATAATATAATGTAGAATTTTTTTCAGTATAATGTCTTATATATTCTCAATACCGAGTTAATATTTACTCATTTGTCCATTATATTAGATAAATTTAGATGTGTATTAGAATCAAAATTAAAAATGAAGCCATCATGATATCAATTTTTTTCAATGGGAGTGAATTCATAGCCTTAAGAATTCGAGAATTACTTCGAAGGCAGGGATTAGCACCTATCCAGCAGGAAGATGGGAAAGGCATTTGTGAAGCAGTGGACGATAAACAGCTGCCTCTCATATATACATATTTATATATATATATATATATTTATATATATATATATATATATATATATATATATATATATATATATATGCTCTCTCTACTCAAACACACACACATACATATATATATATATATATTTATATATATATATTCTGAAAATAGATCAACTACAGAAAATACTTGGTATCGATCAATTTGTCATTCCTTTTTTTTATATGATTGCGCCCAATTTAGCGATTTGTCAAAAGATATCTAAATCTTTCACGAATTATTTATGATTTTTCTCCCTTACCGCTGGTCGGCAACAAACTCGAGAAAAGTGCTAAAACAAAAATGTATTTTTCGTGAGAAACGTAGTTCAACCGTCAAAGCTGCTTGCGTGTTCTAAAGAGAAAAGAAGCAAACGATACAATAAATAAAAGTAATTCATACAGCAACTGACAGCCGATTTAGTCATGGGAGAAAAATTAGAAATTATTTTTCGCTCAGTGTTATAGCGATATGAATCATTTTTGCATATTTTTAGTGATAAATGTTATTGAGATGGTGCTAATGGCTTTGAATGGCGTGTCAGCGGTAGAAATTACTTTAAAAGGATTATCTGTATTTTGCAAGGTGCATTCGGCAACCGATTACTTTTTGAAAGTTAATTAACTTAATAACTAATCACTTAAAGAAAATAGAAAAAGAAAACAGGTCTCGTTTGTCTCTCTAGAGAAACTGTCACGTGACCGCAATCTTTTGACAGAATGCCGTGTTCGGAGCGATTAATTGAGGAATTGAGGACAAGGGGAGACCAATGTTACTTCTCTTGATGATAGATCACAAAAAAATGTTGGAATTTAAAAGAGAAAGAAAAGAAAAAACGAACTAAAATCAAGCTTGATCACTTTCGGGCTCACACTATGGGACAAATTGAGCTAATATTGGAGATTTTACTTACCGCTAATGATTCATTGAAAAATTTTCGGAAAAACAAAGAAAAGAAAGGTTTTTCTGTACATGAGCGGTAGATTTTCAAATGTTGAGCCATTTAGCTTCATTTGTGCAGCCTGTGCGTAGGATTATTAGCCAGCTAGGCAGAATCACTTAAAAACTGAAGGAACCTATGTTGATAGTTTGTTGATAGTTTTTAATAACGTGAACAGCTGTAAATAAACAGTAATAGAGCTGAATCATGCTATTCGCATCTTGTAGCGCTCATTCTGGAGCTACCGACAGCTGACTTCTTCAGTAATTTTGGACTTTCTAATGTATTCGTGTCTATTTCAATAGTGTTGTTGCCTGGATAGCATCAAATTATTTTAAGATATCAAGGATCTCCCGGGAATGCTCCAAATGATGAGTGCATATATCACATTTATAATCCTCGATTTTATCCAGTTCGGTGGAAAGTCCAGATATTCGTTAATGCTTTTCCCATACTAATTCGAAACGTAAAGCAAACAAATAATAAAAGGCTGAACGCAAATTAAAAATACGACGCACAGCTTTAGAAAATACAACAGGCTAATTAAAAATACGACACGCAGCTTAAAGAATACGGAAAGCAAATAAAATATACGACAAGCAGCTTATAATATACGGCGAACAAATTGAAAATCCAGCAAGCAGCTTAAAAAATACGGCAAGCAAATAAAAAGTGCAACAAATAGCTTTAAAAAATACGACAGGCTAATTCAAAATACGACAAGTAGCTTGAAAAATACGGAAACAAATTAGAATACGACGAACAGTCCCTCAAGTACGACCAGCAAATTAAAGATACGACATGCAGTATAAAAAACACTGCAAGCCAATTAAAAATACGACAAGCACCTTGAAAAAATACTGCGCACAAATTAAAAATAGGATAAGCAGCTTATAGTACGTGGCAAACAAATTGAGATACGAAAAGCTGCTTAAAAAATACGGTAAGCAAATTAAAAATACGACAAGGAGCATAAAAAGTACAGGGAAGCAAATAATAGTACAACAAGCAGCTTAAAAAAATACGACAAGCAAATTTAAAAAATACGAGCGAATTGGAACAATCAACTCGATTAATCTATTAATGATGGCGGATATTTTCTCCGTTGTACGTAAGCTAGCTAAACAGTTGGACCTTTGGTGTCGGAAATTGGCACATAAGAGTATTTTGACTTGATGATGTACATGGAATGGGTGCTGCTGACATCTTAGGTCTGATATATTTTTTAAAAGATAAAACATTTATATATGAATGTGGATGTATGTGAGTATATAGTTATTTATGTATGTGAAATGTCAACATCATCATCATCACCATCATCCTTTTAAAAACTGTTGTTGGACATAGTTCATCAAGATTCACCTGATCAATTGAAGATGGGCGTCGAGGAGCCAGTACTTTTTGAACTTGTCTACGCCACACTTTTGTGGTTGTCTGACATTCCATTCAATAACGAACCTACAGCCATATAAGTTTGATATCTCTTCCCTTTGTTTGTTTTCTAGTGTACTTTGTTGCCTTGTGATCTCATTGCGTGATGTTAAACATGATTATCTACTATTCAAGTTGCATAGGTCTCAGTTTGAGGGCTGATCTTTTCATCAGATTCCATGTTTTAGCTCCACATGCGTCTCTCTAGAGGATAAATTGGTTGCAAACCCCTCTCCCTTTTGAAACTAATGGGTTTTTTGTTTCTTGAAGGCTGACCTTGCTCTGCCCGAAAGCTTGCCAACCGAATTGATTTCTTCTTCTTTTAAGTATTTCTTGGAGGTTCCTTGTCCTACGAAGATGTAGTTGTCTACTTTCTTAAGCTCTGCGTTTTTGAGATTGATCTTTGTGTCTAAGTCCTCATCACGTTTGTTGCAAATGACATTGGTTTTACTGAAGTTCACGTGGAGACAAACTTCCTAGCTTTTTCATTCAGTTCGTATAGCGTCATTTGGATATACACATATTATCTAAAGAATTATATCATCACGTACCTGTTGAACTACATCTTGACCAAAAAATAGAAGATGAATAGATGTAATTTCTTTCTCCCTGGAGTTTTCAAGGGAATTAATATAGGATTATACTCTTTTCTGCAAATCGGCTCAGAAGAGACAGACCCGCAAAATGAGAACCATGCAACATGCACATGAAAGAATTAGGCTCAATCTCACTTGGAGAGACCACAAGACAGCACAATACAACCGGGAGAAGACGTGAATCAGGGACATCATAGAATCCATTCAAGTGGCAATGGGCTGGCCATGTTGCAAAGAATGGCAGACAACCGTTGGACATCACGACTAACGACATAGATCCCCAGAGATCGGATGTGCGATCGAGGCTGGCCGAGTATTGGATGGAGAGACGAGCTGAACAAATTGAGAAAGTATTGGCTCAGCGACGCCCACAATAGAGAGGTTTATGTCCAACAACGGACCTTAAAAGAATGATGATGATGATGATGATGATGATGATGATATCCTTTCCTTATCTATGAACTTTTCATTGCATCCAACGATCAGGTTCAAAAAGTGTAACCCAGTTTTTATAAAAGAATTGGAAAATGTACTTTTAAGATCAATTAACTTTTCAGTGAAGGATTGGAAAAATATAAACATAGACTCTTAGCCTCTACAACTTCGAGTTAATTATAAAGAGGTTCCATAAAAAAATATCCAAGTCTGTTACATCAGGGTTGGCCAATGTAATACCTATCTTAATTGGAATGATATGTGATTACTCATTCAATGGAAACTGTCGTGCAAATAATGTCTTTTTTGAAGCATGCCGTGTTGGGGCTGAGCAATTACAAATTTGGAGAAAGGTATCATCAATGAATAAGTTTTCTTTCACCTTTTGTTGGGCAGTGTCCATTAAAAATATCTGAATTTTGAAAAGAATATAAGCGTTAACGTTGCCGGACACAAAGAGAGGGATGAACTATGCATTAATACATTATAAATTGAACCCCCAAATAAAAACATATTTTGCTGACGAATTTTGAATACAAAAAAACAAGATGCTTTTCATAGATATGATCCGGTGTAAATGTTGAAAATTTCTGCCTGTTAACTCCATCGCTGTGACGTGTACACGTCATATACACGTGCATTCATAATCACCCAGCCAGCCAGCCAGCCAGCCAGCCAACGAAACTAATTTGAAAAGTGAAAAAACCCGTGTTGACTGTTTTGGTGACAATTATTGTTGACAGTTCATAATAAAGGTGTATTTTCCACACAAAGCATAAGGTTCACACTAGATTAACTCGAGTTTTATCCGGTCCTCACTTCCGATATAAGTAGTGCCATCTAAAGTGAGCAAAATTAATATCAAATTCAAAGACCTGATTGCACCGGTTTTTGTGCAAATAAATGACAGAAAGACTTCTCGACATTTGACGTTTAATAGTTATCTCTCTTGTCCCAGTTTATTACAGGGGTTAGCACAGAAGCAATACCCAAAACTCTAACTATTGAGTTTTAAATCACCAAGATTTTTTACAATTTCTTGATATCAGCCCATTGTAGTGGTAGCTTAATTCGATATATATAGCCACAATTGAAACGTTCAGCTAAATGAATATAAAGACTAGATAAATAGAAATGGAATTCTTTTTTTTGCTGATGTGAATTTATAAGCAGATTGGTAATTATTGTACACTTCCAATTTTTGCAATAATATACTTGTGGTGAACACGAAAGAGCATCACGTATTTAGAATTAGAAACTTTAGAAAATTACACAAAATATAAAAAGATAATCACCTTAATTATCGAAGGCTTTTATGTGTATCAAATTGTAATGCATGCATCTTTTAATGTACGTTTGCACCCTTTCAACTTGCAAACTATGCATCTGCTGCACAAAATTAGGCTATTATCGACTTCAGCAGGTCCCAATCTATGTAAAACACGCATTGACTTTGGAAATAATTTCTGATATTCATTAATTTTTTTGCATTCTGAATTTATCAAGCCAACAGACCATCCAGAGCCGTTTTCAAATATATTTGTCCTTGGTAGAATACCGCTTACAGGGGTTGGTTGAGCCTTTCACATGAATTAACCTTAAATATAAATGAAAGAATATATTCGATAAGTGGTATTTCCCTCGGAAACTGTTTATGGGAAAACGAACAGAAATTGGTTCATAATAATCAACAGAGGTAGATTTATTTCCATTTTGCAGACCATGTGTATGCCCAGAATGTATGAACTTGTCTCTCTATGTGTGTGTTTGTCAGTTAATAGATATGTTGGCATTTTATGTTGCTGCAAAAGTTTCCAGCGTTTTTGACAGAATATTCGATTCATATGAATTAATAACAGGATTATTCAGTCATCAAAGTATTTTCCCAGGCTTTCTTCGATCTTCCTCTACCTGTCAGAGAAATTTTGCCTTCCATCATAAAAGAACGATTCCAGTTTCGATTCAAAGAGATTCTTCGAGAAATTTTCCGATGTATACAACTTGTTGGAGCCGTATCCAGATCCGGAGTTCTGCACGGAGCAAAGCTAATCAAAGGTCTCTTAGTGACCCGTATGGAAAATTACTCTGCACGTGGAAGAACCTATCCTTACGCCATAATTGCCAGCTGCATTGGATTAAATGATTCTAGGACAACTTCCACCGGATAATTGGCCCCCCTGAAGTAGTTTAGCAACAATAAAGCCACAGTTTATGGCGGTGGAAATGAAGTAGTTGGCTATTTGAACGATCTCAACGGTGGGAAGATTGTCCAGGGGCCAGTGTCATTCATCTGAAGGGAATCATCCGGGATGCAGTTGTCCTACAGGAGCAATTGTTCCTGGGTAACAATGAATGCAGCAAAATGAGCGATAAACTTGCTTTTGCAGAAAAAGCTCTTTTCTATTTCAATGCATCACTCAAGCGAGCCAATTGCTCACTGTAGCGCAAAATTTAACTGCTTCCCCACAAGGGCCGTCAATCACGCAAGGCAGGTTTAACGTGGGGGCCACACGCTATGATGTTGGTGAGGAGAAAAATTTCCGAGTCCCCGTGAAAAATCTCACAATGGCGTCAGAATACCTTCCAGGTTTCCATCCATAGTGTAATTGGGGAGTGCTGCCCAAGGGGTCAGAGTCCCCGGGATAGGGCTTGTTTATTACCAGCCCAAAGAAAAGAACATGGCAGAGGAACGGATACTGCACTGGTATCCCACCCCTGTATCCGGTGTAGAAGCAGTTTCTCCGGGTTGCATGAATCCCATGAAACACAGAAATCAAATAGATTTTTTAGGCAAGATTTTCCTCGGATCGTAAACATACGATTGTACAAACAATAAAAAGCACCAGAAACTCATATATATATATATATATATATATATATATATATATATATATATATTAGATTAAGGAGAGAAAACACCAGACTCTTCGTTGATCTAATCATTATTGTTTTAATCTAATTACTATGATAATTTCCGATATGACGCAATATTCAGCTGCTTTTCATTTCATTACCATTTATATGTTGAAATTATTTTGAAATACACACACACACACATACGCACGCATGCATGCATGCACGCACGCACGCACGCATGCAAGCGTATATATATTAGCTGCAGTGGAAATATGCTTCCAAAATTCAAGTTTTTAAAGGAACTTGAACGCCTACCACTTGATTGTCGAGCGATTTGAATTTCTACTGTAAAGTTTGATAGAATATGACGTAATTATAAGTTGAAATATAATTTGTATTTTATATATTTCTATTTATACATGTTTCCAACCAAAGAAATAATTCATTGACAGAGTCAAAAGCGATTTTTTTTCCTCTTTCAAACTTTAATTTGCGGAGATAACAATTGGGTCGTTAAACAATAATTGTGCCTGGATTATCTCCCTCGGAAATCACCATTTTCTCCCCTTCTCATCGCTTTTTGCAAGAGCTAAATTAAATCTTGCTCTCGGGGCAAGCTGTCGCCATGACAACAAATTTCAAAATTGTTTCCTAGATAAGCAATTACTATTGGAGCCCAGGATTCAATCGACAATGTTCCTCCTTCTCTATTTAATTACCAAGCGAAGTGAGATGCTTCGATGTTTTTGATAATAAAGTCCGTCGGTGGAGGATTGCAAAGCCGAACTAATTACCTGGAATGCAACTGTGAATGAAAACCTTCATTTATGATCGTTTTCCTCGGCGAACACACCTGTTTACTTTTTGACTTGAAGCTTTTTCTGGATATGTACACTCCTGGGAAAAATGAGCCAAGTTTTTTTCCAGTAAATTCTTTTGCAATCACTCACTGATTCAAACAATCATTGGTGAAAATTCAACAATGATATACAACAGTGTACGCAGCATTTCGTGCAGAGTGCATTTAACGTAAGGTTGTGTTTCCATTTTCTTCTTCTTCCTCTTCTTCTTCTTCTTCTTCTTTAGAAATCTGAGCCGTTTGGGCAAACTGTCTGGTTGTTGTTTACAGTGTGCAGCGACAATGTTGTTCCATTCATCTCTGACTGCTTTGTTCAGCTGATCAGTATTCTTGAAGTTTCTCCCCCAACCTTATTAGCTTCAAAATGCACTCATACGTTATCTATAGGGTTAAGATCTGTCGACTGAACAGGCCAAAACAGCACGAATATACAAATCCATTCATAACATGATTTTGTGGTTTTGGCCGAGTTAACTGGAGCATCATCTTCGACAACGGCATCTTGCCTTTAATTTTCCCCACATAACTCGTCTTGGCTTGAAAGCATCTCTTTTCGTAAAATATTTTGGTATTTCTTAACATTAGTGGATTTCTCCAACCGTACCAGGTCAAAAATCATACACCATTCACTAATTTCACTATCTCCATGCTCCATTGTGGTAGACAGGCATTCTTGGTTCAACCCTCACCACACATACGGAGACATCGTTTTGAATCATCGATAGATAGCTCAAAGCATGACTCGTCACTCAAGATATCACGCTAAAATAACCATAAAATATCCAAAAAGTTGCATTAATTTGAGTCGGTCTGTAACGTTCTTTGCACACCGCTTGAATGGAATTTAGCTATCGTTAGCTTTCTTGAAATTGTTCTTCTTTAAACATGTTGAATTGTTGGATATCTGGATGGTCGTGCAAGTTTTGATGAATTGTTTTACAATGATTCAGAAGGGTCGTTTTCAGCCTCCTGTCATCAGGGATTGTTGACATTTTAGGCATTTCACAACGTGCTTCCTGTGCCAGAGAACCTACCATTTTAAATGCGTGACCAAGTCTCTGAATTATAGACGATACACTCTGGATATCCTCAGATTTGAAAGATCCTGAATATCTGGATAAGACTTAACAATCAGCAATCCAGCTTTTGACTTCACAGTCGCATTAGATTTAGACTTTGTTAGAGACATTTTGAAAAAAAATGGGGATGTTACTCTCGGAACAACCCCTCATCAATTCAAGTACGTTCGGAATAATACTATTTCTGCTGTATCAGTACAAAGATTTTACATGTGGTTGATTATTTCGTAATTTGAGCGAGGATTTAAGCAAAAAAGACTATCAATGATTCAAACCTTGGTATATCTATTGCATATTATTGTTAGAAGGGTTGCCTGTATTCGATAAAACATAAGTGAAATCGCACGAAATATGAGGGAAAGTATGTGGCTCATTTTCCCACCAGTATTATATAGAATACATATGATTTGACTGCTAATCTAGTTGTGACCTCCAAGTAGACGAATTGATGCATTTCAGCCAGTTGTATTGAGATAAGGCACCATAAACAGGTTAAACTTAACGAGTGCCGGAAACCTGGATAATTTGCAAACTAAAAATAATTGAATGGGTACTGCATTTGTAATCACCTTATCTATGTCATAATGACTGATTTTTTGATGGAAATATTATTATATGCTAAGTATACATTAATCATCTGACCACAAGATGAAACCAACAATCTCCAAGAATTGTCATCGGATCGAACTTGCAACAGCAAGGGCCGCAGCCTGAGGGGGGAGGTCGCGATATGTGCGGCGAAACTTTCTCTTCGTGAATGAGCTGCTAATCGGTTAGTACTCTGTAGTCTGCTATTTCCCTCTGTTTATCTAATAATTTGCAAAGGCATACACACTTACTATATTCTAATCATTTCAGATTGCACTGATTTTGTCTTAAAGGATGGCCAAACAGTCTACAGTTCTATTTAGGACAACTTACAAGTGGAACGGCTCACATGAGTGTATCCGTCGTATACTCCCTAAGATTATATATATTTTTGGATCGACTGTATCGCACCGATCTCTTGGAGAGACACGGGTCTATATTGGGATTTTAAATTAAAAAAGAATGTCTTCCTAAATCGGAAAGCCTCATCAGATTTGATGTGCTTACTGAAGCATGCTTTCAAACCTATCTTGATTAGAAACAGTCAATCAAAGCTGCTGCCATGGTTTCTTTTCAGATCCAAAGTGATTCTGGATAGCTGGCTGTTCACCTATCTATACATGTGTATCACGCTAACAGGCTGCAGCAGGTGATGCTAAGAGAATGAAAATTCAAACACCCAGTCCTTATCATGTATTCGGAGTATTTTTTTTTTTTAATTTAAGTGAGAATAGACTTTTCATGAGGATTCAATTGTGCAAACCTAACCACCAAAAACGATGAAGGGTTCTACTCTTTTTCATACGTGCATGTCTTTGTATATCTATTTGTTTGCTTGTTGATTTGTTCAGGTGCTCTTGGTCACACCGTTTTGTCTGCAGACTTGAACACATTCCATTAGACCCTTTCGAAAAATGTTTATATTTGATATATATATTATGAATTATATATATATATATATATATATATATATATATATATATACATATATATATGATATATCAATCATATCTATCAATCTCTCTCTCTCTCTCTCTCTCTCTATATATATATATATATATATATATATGTATATATATATATGTGTGTGTAAGACAAAGGTTTCACTCAAGTTATTAAACAATAATATGTTGAAGATGGACTAGACACTCAGTATGAAAGAAGGAAAACAAATACAAATACAGAAAAATGTACACTGATCAGTATCCATGAGACAGCAAACGCAGTAGGAAATGTCCAGACTTAAGATGAAGGGATGAGATAAAAAAAAATCATTGTCGTGGAAGGGGCTGGCACAGGCCTTTGTTTAGCTGAGTATATGCGATCTTTGATGATGATGATGATGATGATGATGATGATGATGATGATGATGATGATGATGATGATAATGATGATGATGTTATATACAGGGCTGTTTGTTTGAACAAAACAGGAATTTTGCTTGCATGGCTTGATTTTGAAAGAGGAATTATTTTCCCCAGAGACTCATGATTCAGAAACAGCAAAGAATAAATAGTTACATGGCTTCTTTTGCTGATTTCAATAAAATCTGGTACTTCTTGCGTAAAGTTTCTGTTTCAACTTCCCAAAACAAGCCATATAAGCAAAATTCCTGTTTGTTAAAACACTTACAAGCAATATATATATATATATATATATATATATATATATATATAGAGAGAGAGAGAGAGAGATAGAGAGAGAGAGAGAGAGAGAGAAAGAGAAAGCCTCTGCATATTCATGACTTCACACACATATATTCTGACTTTCTTCATTATCTATAGAGACATCATACAGACATCATTAACAAGCCTGTGACCAGAATATGGCTTCTTGCAAAGGTTATACGTACATTGTAAAATTGAGCCTTGTTCCGTGTCATTAAATTACATCAGAGGATAGCAACCCGGCATCTACTTTGATCATCAAAGTGCCTCAGGCAGGGGCGATTCAGCAAAGATTCTCTGAATTAACATTTTATGGACTGATGTAAGCTTACAATTTGGCCCAAGATCAACATTCTCTTCAGGTTCGGAAGTTTAGCCGTCACTCTCTCCAAGAAGCACTTTTATGGCTTCGAAGATTGGCTTTGAAAAATTTCCGGTGATTCATCAATACAAGTCGAACGAATTTCATAGTTGCTAAATTTTTGGCAGCTTTTTGTTAAACTCAAGTCCAAGTCGGAGGCTGGAATTGACTTTGTTTGTTTTTTCATATCAATAGGAACAAGAAGAGTCCTCGTCCTAATTTAAGGGTGGCGATTTCTCACTGTTTGTATGTCCCGTGACGTTTAACTACACTGATGTATGAAATTAACATTTCGGCTATCTTACCTACTGAACCAAACTAACATCTTACACATCTACGGGAATTTGTGCTACAAATATTTCGAATGATTACAAACAGAAAAAAAAACTCTCAACTTGGAATACCAAGTTATTACTTTTTTGTGCAACGTTGGGATTCCCTGGCAGTGAAAAAATAAACTTCACCTGTATAAAATAACTGATACATCGATTTTTTTTATTGATATTATTTATCTATTTTTGCATTTTCACACCAGTTACCAAGTTGTTCACCACTGGAGACCGAATGACAGCGAGTGTTGTAAAGTCTCGAATCTTACTTTTCACGCTCCCACATTCCCCTGAAGTGTTGTGGACTTGGGGGTTATCGCTGAAGGGTCTTTGGGTCTCCAGCCTTCCCCTCACATCGTGCAGTCCCCAGTAGTGCTGTAGTATGCATTATCTCAATCCTTCTTCCAAGCTCCATTTTTCTCTAATGACTATTGCTAATACTACCCTGTCTGTCATGTTCCACATCTTCTTTAGTTCCCTTGTCAGGTCCTAGTATTTCCGTAGATTTTTACTCTCTTTCGCATCTACTCAGTAATGTGCAGGCGCTATCATGTCATTTATTGGGCAGTTTCTCCTCTCCTTGTCCACGTCTACCAGGTATGGACTTCTCGCTTGGATGAGGTGGTTAGTTTGGATACCAAAGTTCCAGGGTAATTTGTGGTTTCTATTTTCTAGGGCAGTCATTGGTTTGTGCTGATACCATTTGTATGTTTTGCCGAATCCTAGTCGTTTTCCCAGCTCCTAGTGTATCACTGTCGTTACATTGTCGTATACTCCGTCTGGGCTAGTTGACTATATTTACTGATCATGTGGTTAACAATCTCGCCCCTTCCCCCACATCGATGGTGTTTGCTGTTTTTTGGGTTCTGTCGATTTTTGCCTCCACATAATTTATCCTGATGCATTTGTTTTGGGCTTCAATAATAAGCAATTCCATTCTCTTATCATTTTTTCCCTTTGTTGTTCTCTATGCTGGTATTTTGTTGTCTACTTTTGTGTTGATCGTTACACTGCTTCAAAGGCTTTTAATGATGTCTTCACTATTTGCTTGCACATACTTCTCTAATCCTATTTTGGCCTTTAGGACACAGTTTTCTATTCTACCCTTTTCACTCATCACATACAGTATATTTGTGATGTCTCTTGAGTGTGAAGCCTGGTGCATTGTCATGAGCTTCCCCTCCAATGATTGGAGATCTTCTTTTGTCAATCCCCAAAATGGATCCATATATCTTACTTCCGTTACTGGCCATGTGTTCATTCTTTTTTCCAGGTTTCTCCTATCTACCTTGGTTTCTAATACTTTTCTCATTTCCCTAAGAAATTTCTCTTTCATTTCTCCTCAATTCACCAACTCACATGGAAAAACTATTCCGAACTCCATCACATTGTTGTCTCTGTATTCAGTGCTGTGGTCTAAATAGTCTCAATCTTTCCCTTCATCTCTAGTTCTTCCAATCTCGCTTCCAGTGCCTTTAGTACGATTCCGAGTGCACCTGCCGATACTAATACTACGCTGGATTTCATGCTCCACACCATTTTCTGTGGTCTGCAGGCACAGCTACGTCTATTATTTGGCAGGCTCTTGTTTTCTTGTTCACAATCACTTGGTCAGGTCTTCTCACTGGGATTGAGGGGTCAGTATCGATGTCAAAGTCCCAGAGTAATTTGAGACTTCCATTTTTAAGGAGGGTCCCCGGTTTGTGCTGGTACCACTTTCCTGCATGGTTAAATCCCATTTGTCTGCTCAGTTCTAATCGTATCACTGTCACTGCTTTACAATGTCTGTGTTCATACTTCTCCTCGACTAGTTGAATACATTCATTAGTTATTTGGTTCGCAGTCTCATCCTTTTCTCTGCATAGGGGGCACTTACTGCTCGTTTGTGTTCTGTGGACTTTTAGTTTGTCCTGATGCATTTGTTCTGAGCTGCCATAATGAGCGATTCCGTTTCTCTCTTCAGGTTCCTTTTTCGTAACCATGTCTATGATCTCTCGTTTGCAACATCCTGTATCCGTATTTCGAATTCTCCGTATAGTTTGTTTTATTCTCATTTTTTCTTCTTGTTTGATCTGCTGCCTCCTTGTTTTCTGTTATTTGTTGTTAGTTGTACTGTTTCAGGTGCTCTTTGTAATGTCTTCACAGTTTGCTGGCACATACTTTTTCTAGACCCGTTTTGGCTCTCTGGACACACTCTTCTATGCTGAAGTGTCCTCTGCCACCTACTTTTCTTTTTACGTTCAATCTCTCCGTGTCGTCTCTGGGGTGTAAGACCTTGTGCATTGTCATACAATTCCTTGTTCACCGGTTCATTGACTGGAGTTCTTCATTTGTCCATCCTGGGAATAGCCTTTTGTATCTTACTACTAGCATATATGTTCATTCTTTTTTATCAGATTCACGCCATTTAGTTTTTTTCATATTATTATTATTATTATTATTATTATTATTATTATTATTATTATTATTATTATTATTAGTAGTAGTAGTAGTAGTAGTAGTAGTAGTTCTTTTTCATTGATCAGGGTCCAGAGTGTATGTGCACATGCACTTACTGTCACTGGTCTAGGAAAAAGATACCGTATGTTCATCTTTTTATCGACTGTTGACTTTAAAAATTCATTGAAACCATCCGTGCAGATTTTTTATTTTTACTAGTCAACTAGGCCGTGCAACCAATGTTTATGTCAAATCTGTTTGTTATGTTTTATTAATTCCATGTCCCGACAGCAATCTACGAACCCTGATAGATATAAGAAGTAATAAGATTAAAAACCACAGGAGGTTTGCGCTTGGTTGGCCAGAGTTTGACCATCTATAACTCCACAGACAAGGACCTGAAAAGTGTACTGGTTAATTATTATATATGTGTATCATTTTGCACACATCAAAACACACACGTCTACTCAGCGTATGCGTATGTGTGTGCATACATACATCCACACACATACATGTACGTACTAAAGATCTGCTGTGTTTATGAGCTCGCAATTTTAGCCGGATAAAGTGACAAAGAAGCCTGCCATTATCTAACATTATTATCATTTAGAATCAATTAATTACCAAAATTGAACAATTTTGTTGAGGCTTTTTAGAAAAATTACTACATCTTGTATTATTTGCTCTTAACGTCACTCTTTTTTAAAGCAGGTTTATTGTTTTTTTTTTCATAGTCAAGTTATTTCACTTTGACGGAAGAGAATGAAACACATCGACTCTGCCTTCCGCTCATATTTACTCATGTGCAAATGTGTAATTGCCTGGGACATGTTTTGCCGATTAAGATCACTTCATTAATGCTAAACAGCAGTAAAAGAACGGAAAGAACCTTGTATTTTTTTAATAGAAATAACGACTGCTCTGAAGGTTGGCGAAAAATTAATATTGATATTTTCAATTTGTCAGCCGTTGTAGCCTAGCATGCAACTTAAAACACAACATTGGTTTTTGTCACACAACACCTCATAACATCGATTATTCTCCCCTGTTAGCCTTCAGTGTTTTGCTATGCCAAAGCATTTTTTGTCATAATATTCAACCCAGGAGACTTTAGATAAAGGGATATAGATTTATTGATATAATCTTAAACTAAACGAAAATGATCTATTGCATATTTCAATTGGACCACTGATTGTCGTCTATGTATCTTTAATGTTGAAGCCACAAGGTTACGGCTGATCAATTCTCCAGCCCTTGTTAGGTCTATTGCTTGAAAGAAGAGGCAAACCGTCTGTTTCCCAGCTAAGTAAAACGAAATATATAAAGTGACTATTGATATATCAATTCATTCGAGTGGCACTTAGTACGAAGACGTGATTATACCGACAACTAAGTACCCAGGAGTTTCAAAACCATATACCTGATGAAGACTGAAGAATGGATCAGCCGAAATTTTATGGAGACTAGATCAAGGGTACAAAGAAAAGATTCAATTGTCCGGACAAAATTAGGAGTAATAATGATTCTCCTCAAAATTATAAACTAGAATTCAATCAGGATCCAGCTTTTCTTGAGTCAAAAAGTCAAATGCAAAGTTTAACCTGACTTTCAGCCATAGAAACTACAAAAAGAATTTTTCGTCTTTCACAAGTCAAGGACATGGGATCCATACGTTCAACAACGTGTCCTCCATCCTTACGTCCATATCTGTCCACACGGTTGCCTCGATTACTTGCAACCTTGACCAGCATTTTCTCATTCACTCTACAATAAAATGTAAACTTGTATTAAAAGAGTCTGTCTTCCAAAAAAGGATGTATAGGAGTAGTAATGAGCGATTGAGCGTCCCAATGAGAGATCGCTCTAATCTAATCTGAAGTAGTAAAAGTAGCACTACTAAATACTTTTTCAAAGATATGAAAAAACTACTGAACACGTTTCAGTAGAAGACATCATCGTTTCAAATGGTGTGTGGGAGATACTTTAACTTTGAAATTGTAATTTTTTAATGTATGACCTTAACTAAGAAAAAATATACCCCTTTGCCAAAATGTACTTCGGGTATATCCCAAAACCAGGGATATTCGAATGAAATAACCATATTGACCACTGGTGACATTAAATGACCCTCAAATTCAACCTCCCTTTGCCTGCTACCTTCGATGTGAGGAGATGTACTCTGATGTGAGGAAATGTTGAACCACAACCTTGAAAATCAGATGGAAATGGCCAGATGTGCCTTCAAAAGACCACTGACGTCAATTTCACAAAGTATGTGATCTTTGCCATAAGAAAGTATGTCTCTACGTCCAATTTCAGTTTCGCTAGTGCTATATTGTCACCAAAACCTTGGGGAATCATCAATATGAACAAAAATTATCTTTGGTGACCTTTAATGATCTTCAAATAAATTGCAATCTTTGTCTTCATTTTTGCCAATGGAGATTATGTAACCTTGCACCAACTACACACACATATATGTATATATATATATATATATATATATATATATATATATATATATATATATATACATATATATATATATATATATGCATGTATATATATATATGTACATATATATATGTATATATATATATATATATATATATATATATATATATATATAATGAAGATATATATATTAAAAAAAGTCAATTTTCACTTCAGACTCTAGACCACATGACTTTAGATCCATTGAAGAATTTATGTATAAACAATGGGAAATCTGAAAATGGACCCCCTGGAGAGTAAGTAAATATCAAGGCCACACTTAGTTATTATAGTTACATAGTAAGTAAGAACCCCCCTGTAGAACCTTCAAGATTTTGTTTTGCTCAATTTTTTAAATTTTAAAACATTTCCCTTTTTAATTTTAAACATTTCCCTTGGTTCATTGAGTAGGCATGCTTAATTTGGTTGGGCAGCATCATTTTTAGGTACTTTTTATTATGGTTGCAATGTTGATTTACGTGTCTACACCATTTACATTTAGATAAGCTCTATCCCTGGTCTCGAGTATTCTTCCCTTATAAATAATACAACATTCGAAAACAATACACACACACACACACACACACACACACACACACACACACACATATATATATATATATATATATATATATGACAATTGCACCGGAGAGAAACTTGGAGTCTCTGCAAATAACTTAATTTTTACGTAGACATATTTACGTATGCTATATCACCGATACCGAGCACTCTTCATTCATAGATAACACAGCTATCAATTCTTACCCACACCAACTCACAAATGTCAGATACAATCTGTCATGGGTCATAACACAGAAAGTACTCACAAAACACCTACATCCACCTGATTAACCACCTTCTTATCTTCCAACCAATCGCAATGTACTTGAAAACATTTGTTCCCTGTTCTTCCTTCATTCCTTGACGAACTTTTGATTAGAATGAAACGTTGAAATAAAATAATCATTTGTTTTTAACAAGTTTTTTCAAAACATACATTGTCGGACTAACCATGATTCATACCAACACACACACACACACACACACACACACACACATATATATATATATATATATATATATATATATATATATATATATATACATATATATATATATATATATATATAGTGATGCTCTTCCAACTCTGGAATGGAACATTGATGGATGGAGAATCGTGCATGAGTAAATAAGTCGCTTAAATTGGTCCTACGGACCGATCAGTTCTGCGTAGTCAAAGGTAAAATGCCAGACACTGGGTCTGAAGCGTAGGTTTCGACCCCTCCTCGTGGAACTGGACAGATATAGCCACACTGAAGAGTTCTAATATAACGAAATAGCTTTCTGTGGATGACACAATTATATATATATATATATATATATATATATATATATAGCCTGTTTACACATCATAATTCTGCTAGTATGTGCAGAGACAAACAGTTGGAATTAGGAAAAATAAAGAGAAGTAGTCAGTAGAGAATCGTTTATACTTCAATTTGTCTTCAAAAGATCATAAACAGCGACAAAGAGAAACGATCTAGATCACAGAGGATTTACTCGACTAAATAAATATTTCTTCTTGCTTTTTCTCGATGGCAAATGGTGGACATAGAAAGGTCAGTAATACTTTTCTGTTGTTTATCTATCGATTTACGGTAGAAAAAAAAACTCTTGATGCAATGAAAACAAAGACTTTAAAACTGCATCTTAAGGTTTGAATTTCACAGGAACAAATATAGCAGAGCGAAATGATCCAAGAAGAAAAATATCTTGAAATGAACGATTTGTAGAACAAAAGATAAGGGTGGTTATTCCAACTTTTTTTTTTTTTTTGCTTAATCTATAAAAATGTTTTCGTGGGCAAAATGGTGGTGGACCTGAGAGAAAATAACGGAACAGATGTTTTTGAAAGATTTGTCTGGAATGATCGAGTGTTTTTTTTTCTTTCTCTTTTTATTCTTTTATTATTTTCTTTCCATTCGAAGCACCTCGACAATAGTGAGGCTTGTTGTATTTGCCAACAATTACCTTAATTTTAAAAAAATTCTTCACACATATAAGCAAATGACTGAATTTTCTGTTATAGTTCTATTGCTAACTCAATGAAATTCTCGCTTTATTGTGATCGATGGCGAGCGAATTCTATCTGTGAGTCAGGGCTTTTATCACGCAAAGGATTACTTCCAGTGGTTAACATGCGATGGTTTATCTTGCAATGGACACCTTTTTATCTTGGAATAGATAACCATTACACTTAATCACCTTCCACAGTGAAAGTGTTAAGAATAAAGGATGTTGTTAAAAATATCCAAATTCTTGGACTCAGCTGAAATCACCTTTTTTTAATTCTTTTGGCACTTTTTATTTATTGGAAGCAATATTGGAATTGCACCGATCTTTCTTTTTATCTCCAAGTTTTCAATTTCCTCTTTTCGAATTTCTTTTGTCTGTGTGTCACTCGGTGGCGTTTCTCTCCTCTCTCCAAACTGTTGAACTATTTTCTGTAATTTTCTACCATTTTTTATACTCCATCTTCCGTGCATTGTTTGTTTCACTCAATCAATCAATTAGTCTCTATATATTCATATCTATCGAGTAGTTCATATCTATCTATTCATCTCCGCTCATATCTGTATCTATACTTACCTATCCGTCTATCTCACTTTCTATCTATCTATCTATCTATCTATCTATCTATCTATCTATCTATCTATCTATCTATTCATGTCATTACATTTATCTCCATATCTATCCGTCAATCCATCTCTTTATATCGATATCAATCTATCTCAGTTTGCTTTCATTCAACTCTGACCAAATCTTTCTATCTGTTCATATCTATTCATCCCAGTATCTTTGGACACCCTGCACTCTCTAAGTCTGTTTGCTTAAGCCTCGGGCTGCCTTTGATGATTAGTTTCATTACAGGGTTTTAATGGAAATTTTATTGGCGCTTCAGATTTGTTGAGGAATCTTATTCAGTGCAATAGGCTTGTGGAAGAACTGATGCAAACTTTCATTGAAATTATTCTAGACAAACTGCTGACTTTAAGGACCAGTTGCTGGCATCAGAAAATATTTTGCTATTGGTTTTCTGAAGAAACAATCTTGAAAGAAAATGATGAATAGGTCTGGGTAGACACTCGTCTGTTGGAAGTGATTCATTAGAAGATTCGAAATGGAGGTGATCAATGAATAAGTCAATTCTCTCCTTTTTTGTTCGACCATAGACACTGAAAAAAGTCCTAATTTTCAAGATTACAGGTTGAAATATTTGCAGCACAAACTGAGGGACCAATTTAGCATAACATTTCATAGTAAGTTGATCCCTGCATAACCCCAAAAACCTTTTGGGGCCTACTAACTGTATTTGAGCGGCCCGTAAGTGTGAAACATAGCTAGTCAGCCTGCCAGACCAACTAAAACACCAAAAAAAAAAACAAAAAACTGTTGACTTTTTGGGTGGACGATTTCTAATAATTAGGCAGTTTGCGAACCTCAAAACTAATTTAAAGACAAAGGTGATCCCGATTGACGTCTTGATGATATTCCAGCCATGTAATTGCTATTTCTTGTGGCAGAGTATTACAGAGAAAGATAGACACGTCTTGACAGTGTTTGTAGAGAAATTGTCCATTTCGACTTTCGATGATAAAGCCAGGAACAAGTTATTATCTTGTGAACACTTAGTGGTGCGCACTAGTTTAACGCTTATTTCAATCTTTAGTATACATACAGTTGTAACAGATGCAAGTCAAGTGATATCACGAATCCTTGCTAGTCAGCTCATGAGACTTCACATCTCACATTTCTATTTCTGCACACATTAGGGAGGTGCATCATAGAGTAAGGTAGCATTTTCTCTGACCTAATCACGTTGTATTCGATGTCCGTATGAAAAATCCCTGAGTTGACGTGACACAAGTGTGATTCCTACATGTGTTCATGGTTTCATGGTTCGTGCAGTCTTGTTAGCTTGTATGAGCTCATGTGATTTGATAGCGGCGTGTTCCTGCTTCGAAAGCCAGGAAACTGCAACATCTGTAGGAAACCCATGTTTGTCGATCAATCATTTTGGCAGAGGTCTTCATGCAAGGCACAAGGCCAAGAGGAGAGTTGGGAAGCAGACCAAGAGAGATTTGGAATGATAATATTCACACGTTGACTGCCTTGGCCTTCGGTCATGGAGAGAAAGAGAACCGAGGAAAAGTTGGGAAGATTACATCCACACTTTGACTCTGTTGAACTTTAGAGATTCGCAGGAAGCAACAGAGAATCATGAATGATCGTCAGACTTGTATCAGATGTGACCAAATGACCCCGAAGCTTAGAGAGACAATAGTTGAATTAACATTCAGAGAATTTGGTTTGTCAGTCGAGGATTATGGTTGGGGACATTGAATTGTTAATTGTGTTTATAAATGTTATGTATTAGCAACTGAACCGGTGACGTTTGAACTGTAAGTAAACTCATCTCATGGTTAATCAGCAGAATTCATGTGCGGCAGAATACATCGACAAATGTAGTCAGTAGTAAGCAGCGATGAACAGCGATGGAGTTATTTCTCTATCCCCATCTCTCTCTCTCTCTCTCTCTCAATCTCACTCTCTCGATATATGGATACATTTGCATGAACATAAATAGATAAAAAAGAATCTATATTCATATATACACACACACACACACACACAAACACATAAATATGTATAAACACAAAACGATGATGTCATCTCTCTTTCCCTTTCTATCATTCATTCTATCTCTCCATCTCTCAATCTCTCTCCAGATATAT
>OY735212.1:17880746-17985746 GCA_963457665.1 Thysanoteuthis rhombus | reverse complement strand
TGACGTGTGTCTTTAAATCACGAAAACCAGTTTGTTTACAAGAGATGCAGTACGTATGATTCGAATGCATTGAAATTATCGTAAAGTAATGCATCTCCAAATGCACTTGATAACCCAGTGTTTCCAAAGTAGGCACTACCTACCCTTTAGGGGCGCTGGAAGACTCAAAAAGTGATTGTGGCATTTGAAGAGAAGTGTTGTTGTGTGGTGCATGAAAAAAGAATTTTAAAAAATTGATACCTTTTAGTCATGCTTCTTAGAAGCTGATTTTGCGGTAATGCTTTTTTCTCTGATTTGAATATATAATTCTTTAACATGAGGAAAGAGTACGTCCATCTTGCTACCAGTACTCAATGCAAATACTTGCGAAAAAATCAAATGTACTAAAGTGAATTTTCGAATTCAATTCTCACTTACCGAATCTCATACAAAAATTCAATGCCTCTTACGACATTATGCAATCTACTCACTAAATCACAATAGACACTTCAACAAAAACTGAATCAACATAAATTCATTGTGAAACCAGAAACTTACTGTTCAAGTTCAAAGAACTCTGCTTTTGCAAACTTCTCAGACATGAGATTTTATGTGTAGGAATTATACCAATGACATTATTGTGGATGCTCATAAAATATATCCTTCAAATTGGGACCATAGTCAAATGTAACTTGAAATACAGCGGTTAAGCTATTTCTATTATTCGGACTATCCTCATCTTGGTTGTTTTTCATACAACGTTTCGGCTGTTGTACTCTACGGCCTTCATCAGGTATAATCTGGTAGGTGTCGGAAAGTAACGAACCGCACTCTTTATCTCACCCATGGGGGTATATTGACCGCACTCCCCTCTTAACAGTATCATTATTATCATTGTCTCACACTGGGGTTGAAACTAGAACCATCAGATTACTTGCAATAATTTTGTCTGATTCTGTAACCACTATGCTATGTGTATAATAATACCTCATCTCAAAAATTCAGAGAGTGATTAAGCAACTCGAGTTAAATCAAATCAATATAATGAACGTAATTAGGTGTGAGCGGTGAAAAAATAATTATACCTTGAACAGTGCGGTTTTGTAGAGAACGGGGAATTGTGGAACAAATTAACTGCACTGAAATTAATGTTTTTTCCAGTGTATTTATACAACAGTAATTCAACCGTACTACATAAAATCCACACTAATTTAAATCGCACAGTCCAAGCTATGCCTGTATATGATATACTTCTAAAAAAAAAAAATTATTTTGAAATCTAAAATGAATGATTTCAGGTTTAGTTAGAAGGTTATCAAAGTTTGAGACACGTTATTAAATGATAAAATCTCGTAAAAATCGATTGATTTTCCTGTGGATATAAGCGCCATTTCAGAGTTTGGAGAGCAGATAATGATTGGAAAAATCCATGTTTGGATCCTTGCTTAAGAACAAAAGTCGATAGACTTTGTTTTCGAGAGTCGAAATCTTGTAAATAGATTGCGAGCTGTCAGTATGCTTGTAAATCAACGAACGAAAAAATAAGAAAGGGTTAATACGAATGCAAGGACACAAGATGGCTGTTCCATTGTGTGCGTGCTCATGCGTTCGTTTGTCGGCTGCTGCTATTGTAACTACAACTGCTGTTACTGCTGATTTCACTTCTAACTCGAAATTAATCCAATGATTTTTATTAACGATACCTTGTGTCAACCATTGAAATACGTGGCGTTCATATGACGTTGAAAACATCAATTCTCTTACGATCATCGTCATTGAGCATCACTGAGCGAGGTCATCGTGTGGGTGGGTGCTCAACTGGGTACACCAGGTGCTGTAAGGAGTTGGGAATCATGTAGATGGATTCCCATAGCGATTCCATTAATCTCTTGGGGGATCCGATCCGATCCGATCGATATTGTATAGCCTCCGATCTATCTCGACTGGCCTGACAGCAAACGACAAAAATCTCCTTTCAAATTACTGTGTGAACATACCTAGAACCCATGTTTTGATGCTGTATTCAAAGCGACTGGAATTTAATGGCAGTGATAAAAGATCTACTTATATCGGGACAAAGATCACAATTTGTAAATGTGCTTATTAAATCGAAAATCAAAGAGGTGTTAAAAATAAGAGAAGAGATTTCGTTCTTACTTTCTGCAGGGCGTCTGAGAGAGGGTTTAGCCAATGCATTGCACCGGGCCCTAGAATGTAGTAAGGGCGAGGATTTCTTAAGAACAGCGTATCAAAACTTCAGAGATTGAGTGATACGTCCATTTACTGGATAACTTGACTATTGTTCACTAGCTAGTAAATATAGTTTGGCTTGCTGAAAGGGTTATAACAGGGTGGCCAAATGACGAGGTTGTCCATGCCGTGTGTGAGATTTTGGAAGCAAAAACAGCTTTACATCATCTTAAAGAATACCTTCGGAAGCCCGTACTTTCAGGTATTTAATTTGGCGCCACGGCGAGGCTGTGAGCTACACGCCAAAATATTTATAGTTTACTTCCGCCGAAAGGAAAAAAATATATATATATATATATATAGAGAGAGAGAGAGAGAGGGCAAGAGAGGAGAAGGAGGGGGGCTACCTGGCATATCAGTAACTGTGCAGACCATGGAAACTGCGACCCGAGTTCAAACACTGGGTGAGGCTGTTTATGTTAATTTTGCACGAATGACCTTTGGAAATGCATGGATCTATCCAGCTTCGGGTGAAATAGCCTGACAGATCGAGATCTCTAGCTTCAGGAAAGCTACCAGTCTTGTAGAATGACAACTCTGATTTCATTCTTGGGGTGAAGCCCCCCTAGGGCGGTTTGACGCCCAGTTTTCCATCCTCCCGTCAGCTCCTGCAATCGAGCTGACGCCAGATGTATCGTGCTCTGAACTCCTCAGGACTACATCAGCGAAGTCGACTTGGCATCATAGGATCTCCAGGCATGAATCTTTGACAAGAAAACCCCAGTGTCGTTCCATTGTCTCTAAAGAGAGAACAGAGGCCACGGATGTATGTATGTATGTATGTATGTATGCATTTACCTCTATAGGAATAGAATCAGAGAATGAGTAAGAGGGCAAAATAAGATGACATTGGAAAATAGTCACCGTGGGCGAAACGTGCCATGACTTTGTGGAAGCTGAATGTCGCAACTAAATAAATGACGTGAGAAAAAAAATCAGAACAAGACAGAGAGCAATGCAAAGAGCAATGTCAGGAATAGCTCTAAGGAAAAAAAAAAGAACAACATGAGTCATAGAACAGACCAAAGTAAAATATATCATAGAAGTAATTAATTGACAACAATGGGGATGGGCTTGGCACATAGCAAGAAGAAAAAAAACTTTACAGATTGAAGTTCCCTCCCCGACTAAAAACATTTCAGTGAGTGTGTGAAAATATTTTGTCTTGACCTGAGAGGTGTAAATGCTCAACCCATTAGCTCCACTGGTACAGCATATACGTTTCACACTCACCGACACACATATACATACGTACATACATGCATACATGGCCTGATTACCAGTCAGGCAGATGTAAAACATAAGAAACCCATACTGACAGTTTTGGATAGCCAGACGGATTAAAAGACTGGAGAAATCAATCTTGTTAGTTAGGGGTAAACTGAAGAACTATATGCAGTCAGTTTTTGATGGTTACACAGTCGGACGGATTTGAAAGCTGAAGAAATCTATGTTGACAGTTTTGGGTTGCTAATTAGCCAGACGAATTCAAGAACTGAAGAAACCCATGTTGGTAGTTTGGAATAGACAGATGAGCAGACATTCAAAAATGTAGGCGCCCATGTTGAGAGTTTTGGGTAGCCAGGCAGATTTAAAAACTGAAAAACCTCTGTTGACAGTTTTGTTGACAGTTTTGGGTGATGGTTTCTATTTTTCTGGGTAGAAGTGAAAACCGGGTGCAAAAAGTTGTTCATTCAATTGATTAACAAGGATTATTTTTAGCTTTCTAATCAACTAGCGAGTTTCTATCCTCTCAGTAGAACTGCCTTAGGGTCCAAGATATTTGGACGTTTGCCTTGTACTTAACCTATTGGCTATATATATATATATATATATGTATATATATATATATATATATATATATATATATATATATATATATATATATATATATATATATATATGTGTGTGTGTGTGTGTGTTTCCTCCCTGTTCTACATTAGACTCTGACATGCTCTTATTTTACATTATCTACAGCGCTTGCTTGAGTTTCCCAAGTAACGACCACACACCAACAAACACTTCTCCTTGAGTCCCTATTTATTGCCTGTTTCCTGACTTGGTGCAGTGGTATGTTAATATTCTCTAGGTTCTGGGTAATGGTGTTAGAACAGTGTGGTCTTGATTGGCCTGAAGGACGCGTCCATTCAAGCTGTTCAAAGATGGCTTGTACAAGGTAACCAAGCGCATTCTTCTTAAGTGTATAAACAATGTTAGCGTTCGCTGGATGATCAGGTCTGATCTGTTTTCTCCCTTGGCAGATGGTATCATTCCTCACAAAAGGAAACCATTTGGCACCAAAGAGGAACCAATAAATTTTTTCTTCTGTTCTTTGTACTTGTATATACTGTTATAAACGTCAATCTCATATGAATGTTGAGTCCACTAGTTTTGGCAAAATATCTGCAATTGTCCTTCAAGCGCGTGCAAAAGTCGATAAAGTTCCTCAAGTAAGGATAACAGATGAGGATCGTCATAAGCGAATATATCTTTCTGTAATGGATATCACCTAATGTAGACAATAATTCTGCACTTAAAAATCTAACAAAAAAATCAGCAAACTTTCTGAAATAAAAAAGAAAATATTGGAGAAAAACCAACTGGAAAGCGCACATCCAACCTTCAAGTTGCTGTTAATCTCATCTATATAAAAAAAAACAGTGTCCGTCGTGTTATGTTTTTGTTTATTACCAAAAGTGTAGACCAGACACACCTTTCATATTTTGCATAGATAACCCAAGAATATGTCAGTATAATTCGGTATAATGTATATGGTTTAATCCAAACTAGTTAGATACAATAGAAAATTACAAAGTGTAGCAATGATCACGAATGTTTTCATTAAAAAAAAAACTTTTACTATTTTCTTTGACAACTTAATTTCGGTTTCATTTCCAAGAAAATAGCAAGATATCAGTTGCAAAAAGTTAAAATTACTTTTGAGAACTAAAAGCAGGTTTTAGACTGTTTTTAATGTCAATGTTTGTCATCCAATATTACTTTGATCACGCAATGATTGATTTCCACCCACAGAAAGATTTACACTTTGTAATGAGAAATATCACTTCAAAATTATAGTGACTATCATCGAAATAAGATTCGACAAAATAAGTTTAAAAATTACTTACTTCAGAAAATATTCAACAGCAGGAGCAGCCTTTTAAGTACGTAGTAGGACATGGACCCTCTCTTATATCCACAAGATCTCTCTTCCGTGGGCGTCACGGAGCCATTATTTCCCGAATCTGTCTAAATCATCGCGTAATCTCATATCCTGCCAGTTACAATTTCGGCCACAGTTTCACCTATGATCTCTGTCTTTGTCTAGAATAGCCTATTCATTGCCATTTGAGTTTTTTTAATGGATTCTATGATGTCTCTGACTCTCAATTCCTCCAGTATACTGCGCCGTCTTATGGTCTCATCATACGATGTTACGAGTGTCTTGTAGTGCACGTCACATGGTTCTTGATTTGAAATGCAATCTTAGGTTTAGGTTCAGTTTCACTGGTAGCTATCAGGAGAATGCATTGGTTGTATATCCTCCCTTTCAAAACTAATGGTATCATTTGGATCTTGAAGGCTTGGCTTGCTTCATGGACAGCTTGCCAATCTAGGGTTCTCTTTCTGATGAGGATTTCATGGAGACTGAAAATCATGAGGAGACTTACTTTTTTGGCTTCATTCATTGTTTTTCTCGCATTATCTTGAGTTGATGAAGGTTGCCGACAAAGAGGACAATGTTATTCATAATTCTTAGTTATTGGCCATCGATTTTGAAGGGTCAATGACTTCTTTTGAAAAGTCGAATGATTGCTGTTTTATGAAGAAAATTCTCCTGGGTTTCTTTTTGGTCTTAATTTGAATTTTGCGTCACATCAATCCCCGCTCGCTTACTACATTGACTTTATTGAAGATCCAGATATTTTTGACAGTTTCACACTTGTATTTTGACTTCCTTCCGTGTAGTCGCCATTGGAGCACATTGTCCAAACCCTAAGTAAGTGATGTGGATTGGCCTCGATTTGAACCCGGTAACCAAGCAGGAATCATCATTATCATCATCATCATCATTATCATCAGTCTTTTAACGTCCGTCGTTGGATATAGACCTTCCCCAGGATTAGCCCAAGTTCTCTATCATGGGCGTTGCGGAGCCAGTACTTCCTGAACTTGTCTAGCTCGTGTCTCCATCATAGCCGGTATATTTTCGACCGGCTGAACTAAGGGGAGTGTTAGACCATACCCTGTCACTCTGGCCTGTAAGCTGTGGGTAGGTAGTGTGTAAAAAACACAGAGAATGTTATAACTTGAAGTCAATTTCATTCTCCTTATTGGTTGAAGGAATAAAATCAGAAGAGATTTAAATTACCAGATTGCAAATGAGGATGTTACTTTTTCAGACTGAACTTAGTACGGCCCTGTTTCTTGTTTAATCTTTGGGTGATCATATATCTTTGTTATAACAAGTTTGCTTTCGACTCATTGCATTTAACAGCAAAAATCAGTTGGCGTCTATGAAATTATATGTGAGTGTCGCAAAGTCCTTCCCTGATTCCTTAGTTTATGGTCAGTGTTAATCGGGTGGATCGGAAAAATGTTAGCGTAGCAGTAATTTTCATGCTAGCCCTTAATCATTGGAATAAATACAAGTAATGATTGAAAAAATGCTCTTAAACAAGGTATATTAGCAAGTCCTACATCCCTGCCCCTGATTTTGAAATGATTTATCATTCAACATGCTCACGGCCAACAGGGTTTTAAAAGACCCTCTCAAATACCTTTGTGGACCCTCATGGGTTCATCATCCCAGGTCTTAAACCACTGCACTGGATAGTGGAGGGATGAGCCCCTCAATGAGACAAGCCTACCACTCGAGCTCCCTAAATCTACGGCTGCAACGCTGCACCTGTCAACTGGATATACTTAATCTCAGAACTTCAGACGACATAAAGTTCTTGGAATATCAAATCACTCTTGAACAGTAAGTCCAGAAGCATCCATTTGACAAATGTCTACTTATCAATAGTCCAAGATTTTTTCAGAATTGTCAGTATCAGCGATTCTTGGACAGCGACCCGTCAGTTTTTCTCACATGCCAGACGATGATAAAACATATATTTTCCTCCTCAGCAAACAATTGCCCAACTTTTTGTACGGAAGACTAAACAAGCATTCAGGTGCAAGAATAAACGGAGACGGTAGAGAACTCACCCTTAATTCAATCGTTTAAAAATACCTATAATAAAGAAAAAGTTGATTACTTGGCGTTTTGCCCACATTCTGAAATCGTTCTGTACTGTATTACAAGTCAATACTCCAAAGAATATGTCTACCGTCAGGTTTATTTACCCAAAATATACATAGTGTCCCTACAAAATCAAAAATATGTTATAGGATCCGTCCTTTGTATAAATGAATCACTGTACCGCGTGCAATTACCGGAATAAACTATCTAAAATGTTATCTAAAGTTTTCTAAAAAAAAAGATCTTTTATCTAAAATCATCTTTGAAGAGATATCAACTTATTATTTCGCCTTTGCTCGCCTAAAAAGATTAGAGAGATCACAGAAGGCGCGCTATTTTTTGAAAATAAAAATGACTCTTGATTGTGCCCAACAGCTGCTAATTTTCAAGCCCCCCAAATTGATCAGGAACGCCCACTTGTAGGACTGCTGTGTCTCGATAAGATTTACACTGAAACAGATATATAAGTGAAGACTAGGTAATGAGACAGGCTCTGGAGTAAGAGTGTACAGGGACTTTGTTATTCAATCAATTAATCCATAAATGGATTTACATGTTTCAGGAGGGGGTTCCATCTTCAGTAAGGTGTGGCGTGTGTGTTTGTACCTTTCAGTGATTAAAAGGTTTCCGTAGAAAAATGAATTAAGATCATAATGATGTATGGGAATTGGTTCTTTCTGTCGTGAAGTCTGTGTTGGTTTGTTCCTGGATATAATTGTAGCAGAAGTAGTACGTCTCGAAGAGGTAATTAGCTGTTAGGGTTGTAGGTGGTTTAGTATAAGAATGTGTGGGCAGGTTGGGGATAGTGCAGATGCTAGGGTAAAGATATATATATATATATATATATATATATATATATATATATATATATATATATATATATATTATTGTGTCATCCATAGACAGCTGTTTCGATGTATTAAATCTCTTCAGTATAGACTTTCCATCATCCCATCCAGTACTGCGAGGCAGGATTGAAACCTTCACTTCAGACCCAGAAGCCGATATCCTACGTCTGGAATAGGAAACTGGACGGTCAGTAAGGCTGAATTTAAGCGATACATTTATTTAAACAGAAATTCCTCATAGACCAGGGTGCTCTATTCCTATTGAAGAGCATTGCACATGCACCCCCCATATATATATATATATATATATATATATATATATACAACAAATATTTCGATCCTACTTCGTGGCACAGGAAGGGATGTTGGATAGTTTATAGCCACACTGAAGAGTTGTTATACGACGAAACAGCTGTCTGTGGATGTTGCATTTATCAATTCAGCACTTTTGAGTCGGGCACTCGTCTACTACTGATATAATGCAACGCACTTTCAACTCTGGGATGGGACTCTTTGGTAGATGAGGGATTATGCATGAGTGAATATATCGCTTAATTTGGTCCAACTGACCAACCAGTTCTGCGTTGGGCAGAGGTAAATTGTCCAAGTCTAAAACAAAGTTTTCGATCTCACCTTGTGATACTGGAAGGGATGTTGTATAGTCTTCCGCCACACTGGACGGTTGGAATATGACGAAACTGTTGTTTTTAGATTACACACTTATCAATTATTATTATTATAAATATTTTCATTTTTTATCTCTGAAAATGACAATTTAATTTTAGGGTCTTGCGTACGTAGTTTAGTCATATTTATATTCATATTTTTTATTTTATTCTTCATTAAGAGTTCATCAGCTGTTTTACCTATTTTTTTTTTTGTGGGGGGAGTATTAAAACTTCTTATATTACTGTTCATCGTATTCACATATGCATAAATGAATATAAATACTCAATAATTTTAACTCGTTTTGAAGTAAACATTTTCTCCTATTACTGTTCTGTTTATGTAAACATGGATTGTTTAACAATGTATGAGCAAAATTTTGAACATGGATTATTTTATGTGATTTGAAATGATTATATTTACAGTGAACTCTATTTAAGCTTTATTGATGAGATAGAAATAGAAATGAATTCATGTTTGTCAACAGCTTTAATGAAATTGCAATTTAATTTGAAACATATATATACATATATATATATATATATATATATATATATATGTGTGTGTGTTTGTGTGTGTGAATATGGAAAAAAATTTGGTTATACAGTATAACAATTCAAACAGTTCAAGGACTGAAAAAAAACTTTTCGAAAAACGCTATATTTATAACCTCGTAAAAGGAAAGATTGCATGAATGAAAAACTAAAAAAATAAATGAAAAATAAAAACCCAATATTCCTGAATTGAAGATGAATCAATGTCTGAAGCCTGAGACAATTATTAGTTATTAGCTGAATCTTGATGTGAAAATTCTTCTGCATAGTATTTGTTATCAATGGTGGAAGCCTTGGCGTAAGTGTTTTATTAAAGGATGGGTGTCTGTTGAAAATTAAATAACTTTATTGTAAAATATTTTCTTTTTCTATCGTTACGCCATTTTCTATCAATGCATACACACACACACTCACGCACACGTGAGCACTTGCATATAAAGCTATTTTACAGAAAATGAATGTGTAGTTTTGATTTCATTGAAAGCTCATTTATTCAAAGCAATGGAATAAAACGTTTTTTTTGCAATTAAAAGTTTGTAAAATCAGCCATTTTTCAAAAAATGAGAAAATTTGCACTTTTGACTTTTTTTTTTCAAAATTAAAATAAATACGTATTTTAAATTTAATGGAAATTCTATTTAATCAAGATAGGGATATAAAGCAACAATTTTTTACGATCAAAAGGTTATTTAATCGAAGTAAAATGAAACTTTCTATTACAAAAAATAAGCAAATTTCGCAAACACACACGCACATGCACATACGTATATATATATATAGAAAGAGAGGTGGACAGAGGAAGAATAGAGCGAGAGAGGGAGGAGAACAGAAACTTGTACACACACACACACACACACACACATATATATATACATACATACATACATATATATATATATATATATATATATATATATATATATATATATATATATAGTAGAATGTGGATTTGCTACACGGACTAGCTCATGTTTCTGCCCGCTCCGGGCCTCATCAGGCAAAATCAACATTCGACTCTTTATTTTCAACTCTACTCTAAAACAACCTAGCTTAAATAGTAAAAAGTTGTATGTATCGAACACTCTATGAGATAAATCAATTACATAACAGAAGTGGCTCTATATTATCAATATATTATCATATTATGTTATACTGCTAGCCTGATCTGTACCATGTACGATGTGCTATATATATATATATATATATATATATATATATATATATAGAGAGAGAGAGAGAGAGGGGGGGGGAGAGGGAGAGAGAGAGAGACTAACACATATTTATGCTACATTATCACTTAGAGAAATACACACACACTCTCGCTTATACACACATATATATATATAAATACACACACACACACATATACATATGAATATATTTATATAGAGAGAGAGAGTGAGAGGGAGAGTAACTCATTTATGAAAATATATACAGTAATATGCAATTATTACAAATTAAAGACTTGTAGGAAAACCTGCATATATATATAATTTGAAAGTAGGATGAGAAAAATGATTTTCGATTCTTCAAGATTTTCGTATGTCTTCTTATAGACAATCTCAAGTGATTGCATCATTTGTCTCAACAAAGGCAATTACAGTTTGACAGTTTCTCCGAAGAAATTACATAAAAGTCTAGACAGCTATTGTCACGAACAAATTATAGAGAAAATGTCAGCAGTTTTGACAGTGACAGCGACATCCTAATCAAAGGTGAATTGGAAACTTATGAAGTTGGTGAATACATTTCTAGTCTGAAATTGTCTTCCAGGTCCATAGAGTAAAGTTTCCATGTGAGATGTTCAGATATTCTTCTTTTTTCACCGTTTGATTCATCTAAACTTTTTGATATCCCTATATATAAACTCAGTAGGAAAAGACCAGATATAAAATGGATAGACGAGATAGAGTAGTTTACCGGTAAGACATGGCACGGAATTTTGCAATGATGCTCGTCATAGAAGGAGATTAAAAAGGCCTTCGTCCAGCAGTGGGACGTATAACGACTTTTGTTCATGATGAAATGAAGTACCGAGTCTCACTAACCTATCATCCTGTGTAGAAGCTAAGAGATTTTGGTTTTGTTTGCCTTGTCTGTTTATTTCTTTCGATAAGACATAGATGCTTGCAAAACGCGGCCTACGGTGACAATTTTAGGACAGTCAATTAGCATATAACCTAATATAGTTTGTGGAAACAACTCAATAACAAAAGTGAAATAAAAAGTCTTCGTCATTCTGCAATATACATTTGTTTGGAAATGGATCGCTTGCTGCACGGATTAGCGGACGAGGCAAACAATATCACTTGTAGCGAGTCTGATCGTATCTAAATCCTCCTCTAAGTCCGATCTTAGACAATGCAAGTAGAGTAACTGATTACAGCATTATACAACAGCATAATATCTGCAGTGGTTATCCAAACTGTGATTCCCTAATAGAGCTTTCTCAAAAAATCTTTTTTAGTGACTTGTATAAGACATTTTTTCAGGTGTAGTTTCAATGCTTTTCGGTCGGTCAGCCTGTCATTCAGTTCCACTTACGTCAATAATGAGAAAGAAAAAGGAAGGAAGACGTGTGATGTCATTAAAAGGTGTAGCATCATTAAAATAACATCTACTGTAATCAATTCTTTACCAGTTTCCATATTATTATAATAGACTGGACGAGGTTTTCGTTCCTGTATTCGAAGGAAATCAAAAATGGAAAACCTATTGATTTTTGAATGCATACTAAATCGAACAAAGTGGAGATTTTGAAGTAAAAAGCTTTAAGAAAAATCATAGTTTCTTGGGGGGGGGCAGTTGAACTTCAACTTTAATGTTAAATTGGAAAATCACTTCCCCTTCAATATACTTATAATGCATATACATGACTTCTTTCTTTTATATGTTTATATATAATTCTTTAAAGGGTCAAAAATGGAGCGAGAGTTTTCTCCCCATTTGAGTGGTAAAAATGATGGGTGACTCGACATTTCAGGTGTCGTAAGTGAAGGGAAAACTTTTTCGTACTGAAGGGATTAAAAAGGAAGGGAGAATCCTCCCCTTCTTCATGGAATTAATATCAGAGGAAAAATTCCTCTTCCCCTGGAAACTCTTTCCCTCCTTCAATGAGTCAGAATTGAAGGGGAAAAGGTTTCTCTTCAAGGGATCAAAGTGCAGGGAATTTTTTTTACAAGTCTTTTTTTATTACCTCTCAAGTATTCTACTCAATGTCAACGTATACATCAGCTAATATATATATGTATATTCAGATATTGTACATATCTATCTATCTATCTATCCATCTACCTATATATATATATATATATATATATATATATATATATATATATATATATATATATATATATATATATATTATATATATATATATATAGAGAGAGAGAGAGATAAGTAGATTTTGCTTCAACGAATGTCTATACATATACATATATATATATATATACATATATATATATACATATATATATATGTATATATATATATATATATATATATATATATGTGTGTGTGTGTGTGTGTGTGTGTGTATAAATTCATCTGATAAAGCAAAAACTGAATGTTACGTCGGTAGAATCTCTGAAATTGGTTGCAATCAAAACGTATTCCATCCGGATTTATCGATCTCTTCATCATCGATAATCGATTTTCATATTTAGTTCCCTACATAACCTTGTTATTCAATTATTTTTGGTTTGGAATCGCTTTTCCCTCGTGTATTTCGGCACGCATGAGGACCAATTTATTCAGGCTTTTAAGCATGATTGCTCTCCGGAATGCCCGTGGGGTCACACAGCATTTACTTTTCGAAATTACTTTGATCTTTTGTTCTGTTCTTACCAGAAGCAGGACTTGAAAGAGTTAAGCGGTCCATAACGAATCAATATTTAAAATTTAAAATTGTACCTATTTTTCCCTTGCAGTTTTTGGCTTTTATCATGTATTTTCCCCAACGTTTGAGCTGACGTCATCGTCGTTTCAAATTTCGATTTCGATCAACGAAGCATGAAAAAGCAATTATAATCGATTTCTTTCAAAGCTGCACCTTTGCACTTTCGGAGTCACGTGATTTGACGCAGTTACAAAACAAATCCCTCATAAAAAAACCCAACAAAACATTTTCCTTCTTTTCTTTTCTCTTTTATGTCGTTTCTTCCCGACGAAAACAATTTACTGTTTGTCGTGATTTAATGGCTACCAGAGGACACCACATAGAATCTTTCAAAAGAGGACTGAAAAAAAGTATATCTCCCGTTGAGAAGAGTAAATTATAGGTGTGAAATAAAGAATAAAACTCATAGATATAGAACAAAACACACTGCCACTAAAATATATAAAGGCGTAAAATAAGATGAGTCAAGATATTCATGTTTAGCAGAATACCAAAAATTTTCAAAAGATATGATTCCAATTCTGAGTTTAATATATATATATATATATATATATATATATATATATATATATATATATATATATATATATATATATATATATATATATATATACTAGCAGTGACACCCATAATGAGAATCATTTTATTTCAGATCTTCGTGCAATTCTCCGGAAGAATGATTGAGGAAAATTCTGATATCAAAAATATTAATTCTCATTGTTCAGCACTGGATATCAATTTGAAATGAGATAGGGTGACCTCTTAAATCTACTGCACATTGTGCATGTCACATATTGATATTTTGTGAATCCTCATGTCAAATATCTGGTCTATAGGCTTTTTGTTTCAGCAGGAAAGCAGCACAAACAAATAAACAAATGGAACAAATATTAGTCAACATTAACATTCACCCTGCCATATATATATGTATGTATTTTTCGATCTATTTCAATATTTTTGCTTAGCTGGTAATTTTAGTCCTCAACATTCATGACTTTTTAACTGCACTCTTATCTAAACGAGGTAAGCACTATATAAAACCTGCGAACTATTGAATAAAGCGTGTGCCTAAGTAAAATGCATAGGTCGAAAGGTCATGACTTAATAAGAAAGATGAGGATAATATCCCAAGTAATTGATTAGATATTACAGTGAACATTCCTAAATTGTTTCCGATTCTAGACTTTTGTTCGTGAGTTCCAACCGTACCAGCGTCTCCCTGATTTTGAAAAGACGATTAGATTTTAGTCGAACGAAAGTTTGGTATTTTATGGCATTGATCTCCCTTTGAATCCAAGTTTGCTATATTCCACATGAGAAAATGCTGTCGTTTTTAATTTGATCATGCAAATTTCAACTTTGAAGTAGCACAATCACAATTTCTATACAATGAAGATAAGACGCATTTCCTCCTTCTTTCATCATTTTGAAAAAAAAAAATGGCTAATCATTGTTGGCTTTGATCTCAAGGGTCAAATAATCCTCAATCCTAGCAAAAGACAGAATACAAATATTATCGCTTTTGTCTTGTTGCAAAGTGAATCCAACCCTGTTTCTAAATTTTTAACAAGGTTTCCTTAACATTCATTCGAGCAAATTATAATTTATAAGATGAATGTATTAGTGATAAGAAAATCGATAGCCACCCGCTATTTTGTCCTCTGCTTTCTTCCCATTGGACCCTGGGTTGAACACTTCTAATATTATTGGTTAATAACATTTATAATTTGTTTGGTCAATTCAATTTGATAACAATTATCGATTAACTAACTTCGTAATCTTGTTCATAACATTCCAAATTATAGGATAAATAAATAGATTGAAATATGGTTAAATTGAATTTTGGTGGGGAGACTAGATTACATGGTTGGGTCAAAACGTTAAAATCAGTGACATCTGGAAAGAATGACAGGTGTGGTCTCGTAAAAGAGAGATTTGAGTTACTTTTTTTTTTAAATACCAAATATGATGGCCAGAAAAACTAGGTCAGGAGGTACTTGTGTTCGCTTGATGTAAGTACCTATCAACAGTGGTCTGGGAAGGGAAAATCACCAACATATAATTAGGCCCAAGAATTATCGACACAAGAAGTGAACAGAAAGCTCTCAAACCAAATACGAATCAACAGTGAAGCTACTATGGCACTAATAGCAGATAATTTTAATCGAGATAAAAGAAAAAACGCACCACAACACATGTTGTTGCGTATTGGATCGCATAGCTGCAGCACTGTCATTACACTCATGAAAACCAACGTCCATCTGAATCGAGTGGACGGCGAATGCATACGCGTCATCATCCTGAGGAAGCGATAGCACCAGCGTACAATGTGGTAAAACAGGGAAAGCAGTGAGATCGTTCGATCAACGTTCCTTTGAGAAACGCTAGGCCGTACTATTCAGGTGGAAGGTACATCAATGTCTTCCAACTATCGCAACATCATTAAATACTTGCTTAAGTTCTTCGTGGCAATGGTCTTCTAAAAGATCATGCCCGTTGCCATACTGCGTGTTATATAAGAATAGTTCAAGGGACATGAACAGGACTCAACTGTATTGCTCTGGTTACAAAATTCCCAAGATCTCAGTTGGTACTTATGGGATATGTTTGGACCAACTAGCTCTGAGAAACTTCCATCACATAATTTGCAGTATCTATCAACCAACTGTTGACATTGTTGTACCATATCTCGGATTAAACTTTCTGATTTATTGTTCGAGTGAAAACTATACTAACGGGTATATGGACGACCAACTCTTATCAATGAAAGCGGTCATGATTTTTTGGCTTAATAGTGTACGTATGTTCAGATCAAGCCCCAGTGTTCATGTTTGGTTATATTACTACAACTGAAGAAATCTGAATATGCACATATGAGTGTGTGTATCCTCGTGGTTATGAACTGGTTTTCTCGACAACTGTCAATGGTATTATTTTCACTACATATATATTAGTCAGCACACAAAGCATTCCAGTGTCAAGTTTGTTCTCGGAAATATAATAAGAATACATTCGAGTCTCTACTGTGTTTAAGCTGAAGAACAAACAAACCGTCTCTTTGAGGGAAACAAAAATCTCATGGAGAAACTGCAAGCCAAGAAGAGAACAGATCAAACAACAAAAATGAACAAAGTCATTTGAAAGAAACGGAGAGAAGATAAAAAGGAGATACACAGTAGCGGTCATCGAAAGCATTCCTGGAAAAATGGGAAGAGTTCCATTGAAGAACTCCCAGAAAGCTCTCGAATAAATGGTGTGCTTGAAGAAAATGGAGACCCAACAACGCACACAAGAATCATACAAATATAACTTCATTCCTCCAAACAAGGGAAGCAAACAAGATATTCAAGTCACGGGAAACCTGTTTGAGGATTTCCCAGATGTTACTGCGTGCAGGTTGAAGCAAGCCATCATACAAACAATAAAAGGAATAGCTCCAAATAACATCTCAACCCACCTACACAAAAAAATAATCACTAAGAAACAAGCCATTCGATTCACAAACGGAATAAAGTATCAGATGATTTGAACAGTGCAGTCTTAATGTTGTTATATCCATAAAAAAGGAGAACCCGAAAAATCTAAACAACTACAGGCTAATAAGCCAACTGTATCTTTTTACCAATAGTGATCACCAAACAAATCACAAAAATATGAAGTTGAAACCAAACACGGGGACAAGTTTCTTGAAATTATCTTACGCTATTATGGCAAGCTGCTTCACACACCAGTTAGACCGACCCCTTTCAAGCATGCACCTTTGGAACAGGCACTGCCCTAGAATTCTTGATCAGGGTTATGAAATCTATGTTTTCTTTGTTTGTTTCAAACTGGTTCAATTTCTATCACGCCCCATTACAATATTCCATCATCTCAATGGATACATTTAAATTTCAAGTAAATATTCCAAACAACTTTATTATGATAATCGAATGAAGAAACTGGCAATACCGGTTACTCAAACAGAAGAAACCGTCACGTGACTATAATTTTTTGGCGGCATGTCGTGTTGGGGGTGATCAATTAGAGATGGAAGACGTCTGTGATCAATGATTAAATGACTTATGTTGTCTTTCCGTTGGGCGTCGATCATTAAGTAAGTCCGAATTGAAAGAAAACAAACAAAACAAAACGAACTGACCAAAAAAAAAAAAAAAAAAAAAAAAAAACAAACAAGCTAGAATGGTACTTGGTTCAAACTAAGTGATCAACTAACTTACATTGTATATTGACCCCCTTCCCCAAAATTTTGTGTGGAAATTACCAGAAAACAAATTTTTTTCTAGACATAATAAGGAGTAAATGTTAAAGAGATCAATTTTCTAGCTCCATTACTTCAAACTGTACACGTGGCATATATATACATAGGCAGCCAGCAAGCCAGCCATACCCACTGCAAAAGCAAAGGAACCTATACTGACAGATTTTGGAGACCGTTTTGGTTATCGGTAGTTATTAACTAATTTATAAATGCGTTTGAATTTTCTCAGGAAATGATAGCTTTCTAAACCGTTCAATTTGGGAATGATTTAGTAAATTCTTCAACCATTTTAGAAATGGATTGCAATATTAGCTGCCGAGCTTTAATCTACTACTGAAGCCATACAAATCCACACATGCATTACTTTGTCTGTTAATGGAACATATTTCGAAACCTATTAAAAACAAGTCTGGTTAGTCTCTCAATAGAAACCGACGAGTGATGATCATCTCTTTGCATATTGGACAAAAGAATGAGTGATCAACTGATAAATCATTTTTCCAACTGGGCACTGATTGTTGAAAAATTCCGAAACTTAAAAAAATAAACAAACAAAAGAACAAGTGTGGACACCGTCGGATACAAAGGAATCGACCAATTTAGCGTAAACTTATATTATCAATTGAATTTCCAACTGGGGGCCTATTTCAGGGATTTTTTTCAAAAAACCGAGCATAACATTATTTTCTAGACATAAAGAGTAAATGTTTAGACTTCCAGTCCTCTAGCTCCATTGGTATGGGTTATACTCATGACACATATATAGATTAATAAATAGACATCCATCCAGTCAGATCAACTAGAAAACTGGACAAATGTCTTAATTTCCAGTCCTCTACCCCCATTGGCGTACGACATACGTACAGATAATTAGGTAACTAGATGGACGCTTACAAACAGACGGACAGGCAGACAAACATAGATAGATAGATAGATAGATAGATAGATAGATATCCGGTTATCCAGCCAGACAGCCCGAATCCCTTGAAAACTGAAGAATACCATCTTGATAGTTTTAGTAACAGTTCCAGTAGGCGATTTCAAATATTTAATGTATCAAAACAAAATCTGCCATTCCTTTCCCATCTCTCAGAAGTATCTAAATGGGTTTGGATCGAAAAATGGAATCTGGAACTAGGGCAGCACACACGATGTGATTCCAGGGAACATTAAATAAATACGTCTCATTTAGAAGCCTTTTATCAGTTAATGACTTCTTTCTACTTCTCTTCTCAACGTCCTCCTTTGTTGAAAAATATGAATATGCGCTAATATCCATTCCTTGCTAAGAACAATACTCATCGACAATTCTATTAAATCAGGGAATAAGAAAATTTTGCGTTTTAACATAACATCAATCTCGTGGATTATTTCTGTAGAGAATAAGACAAATGATTCCAATTGTGACGTAAGGGAATTGAGAAATAACTTTACATCATCGCAGCTTTCTTAAATTGTTGTCTTTTTCGGAATAAAAAAAAGCAAAAAAACATCTGCTTCTTTGTTTCCTTCGTGAACGAAAGAAAAATGGCGTCAAAATTATCTTGCATCACCTGTTAATGTCAACCTTAGAGAGAGAAAGAAAAAACTGCCTGAAAGTCAGAGTAGAGATGTGCTAGGTAATTTCTTGCGAAAATCTAAGAATTTCAATTTCATAAACTTGGGTTAGCAAAATCTTAAAACACTTAGAAACATCTAGATTCTCCAGAGATATTTCTAAAACCTAGAAGTTGTCTTACAAACCATTATTAGATTGAAAATGACTTCATCCCGTGCTACGTTAATATTGGAAGCTGTTTGAAAGGCTCTGTGACCAAGTTTATCGTTGTGTGAGATTATTATACGCGGTTCTTCTTTTTTCATCTTCGATTTACTGTCATACAGGAATCAAACCGTCGTGCATCGGGAAGCTGACTATATGTTCTTCTACTCTTACCTACTGATTTGAGACTTCTATTTCACGAAGGGTGTCGTCAGCCCAATTAGCAAGAGCAGGGCCACTTTCTGTTGGATGCATGTTCGATCCCTGCACGACGCTCATTTCTTTATTCATTTAAGCGATCTTGTGCCGCCCGATTTGAAACTGAGTAACACTGGTGCCGAGCAAAAAAATGCTCCCATTTAAACTTCTTCAATTATTATCGCATTCTGTTGAATCTAAATTGAACATCTAACAATATATATATATATATATATATATATATATATATATATATATATATATATATATATATATAGCTCGATTCATATGCATTCTAAAATACTGCAACATAATTAACCTTGTATCAAACAATTTATTTCGTAGTGATCGTAAATGTATTACTATTATATAGACATATTATCTGGTTGCTCAGTGAAGAAAAAGGCGGGTTCAGTAGCATGCATTGCATTGATTCCAATTATGGACTGCCCTTAAAATATATTATATTTTCGAAGTATTGTTGCTCATTTGATTAAAGGACAATATTTTGACTCGTACAGTTAGTGTAAGATTCATTATAATTTGTATTCATTTCTGGTGATACATTTAATTTTTCATAGAAAAGAGCTTGACTGCCACCGAAAAGGAAATGGCGTCGAATCTAAGATCCTCACGAATGACACAGAATAAATTAGCAGCACATATGGTGGTTAATGAATCTTGTGCCTCGAAAGTTCTGTAAAGAATAAAGGGAGGAGCAAACATTTGTATGTAAAAAGGCACACTGGGCATCAACACACAAACAAGATCTAGATACTTCTTTGTTCATCTTGAAACCGATTGGGATATACAACGCAGCAATTCAACTGTTAGACAAAGACTGAAAGAGTCTGGATAGGTAAGTGCACGTAAGGTTGAGAAACCTCACTAAAAACTCAAATACTTGCCAGATTAGACTATTTCAATGATGAATGCAACATGTAATATTCTCTCAGCGGTAGAAATAATAATATTCGGAGAAAAAAAAAGTAAAATTTCCTTTTGTCAATTATGGAATAGGGTTTCATATCACTAGAAAGAAAGAGTGACCTGCACATCATTGATTTACTTTTAGATTTTTGAGAGTAAACTATAGCCGTTCAGACACACTTGTTACCGAACTCAAGGAATCGAATATTTCAGCAAGATAATGCCCCAGTCATGTTGCATATTCCGTTTCCAATTGGTTCCCCAGCAAATGATTCCACTTTCTAGATTGGCCAGAAAACTCTTCCGATTTAAATACAACAGAGAAAGTTGGCGTGAGGGGCCATTAGTGACTATCGGGAGGCTTCATTGGTTGTATACTCTTCTTTTTTAGGACTATTGGGATTGACTTGTTTATGAAACTTGCTCTGCCGAAGGCTTGCCATCCTAGGGTGATTCTTTGCTTGATTTCCCCTCCTTTTGAAGATCTCATGGAGATTCGTTGTCCTAAGTAGATGTAGTGGTCTACTTTCCCCATTTTTGCATCTTCAACTTAGACAGTTATGTCATTATTCTCGGTGTGATTGTTGCATATGATTTTATTTAAATTCATGTGTAGGCCGATTTTTTTGTTTTCTTTATTTAGTTAATATCGCATTAGTTGGAGGTAGTGTCGATTCTTTGCAAAAAAGGACGATGCCCTCTGCAAATCTTAGGTTGCTCAGATATTCACCGTCTATTTTGATTCCTCTATTCTCCCAGTCCAGGGTTCGGAAGATCATCTCGAGGTAGGCTATGAGGAGTTTGGGTAAGCTGGTATCACTTTGCCTCACTCCTTTTGGGGGCTGTAAGGGTTCGGTCTTCATGGAGCCTGATAAAGGAGTTGCTGTGATTAAATATATGTTGCCGTACTTTGACGTATACAGGGTCTACACCTTGTAGGATGATGGCTTTCACCTCGGGAATTTCTATGGAGTCGAATGCTTTCTTGAAGTCTATAAATGCTACAGTGACTGGCATTTTGTATTCTGCAGCCTTCTATTTCGGCTGATTTATTGAATGGAGATGGTCCATGGTCGAGTGACATCTTCTAAATCCAGCCTGTTCCCGTGGTTGGTTTTCGTCAAGCGTTTTTGCGATCCGGTTGGTGATGATTTTTATGAAAAGTTTGTTCATAGTTGAGTAAGCTCACAGTAAGTTGAATAGAAATGCTAGTTTTTTGTTGACGATCTTACCAGCTTTTTTGAGTAGATCGATGGTGATGTTATCTGGTCCTGGGGCTTTTCCTTTTTCTGTTTGTTTGATGGCATGCTTCATCTCCTATGGTGTAACCCTGCTATACACAAACCAAGAGACAAATTTAGCATAAGCTTATGTTGTAAATTGAACTTCCCTCGAAAAACTATGGGGTATTTTGACAAGAACAGAAATAGGCGTTTTTGTGTACATAATAAGGAGTGTTTTTTTTTTAAATTTTCAGCTTGCTTGATGCAGTGCATGTGCATGACACGCTCATACGGTCAGAATTATTTGAAAACGAAAGAAACCCATACTGATGTTAACTATGCAAGTGTTGACTGTTTTTGGTTGACGGTTTCTTATAGAATTCATGCAAAAACATCAATCCACTTACAACGTCGGACATTTTCTTTTCGAACTGAATGTCAAGAAAGAAAACATCTGTTTGAAACTAAAACTGCTGAAGTGTTGAAATCGACATCTCCAATTTTGACGTCATATTTCCAGCGTAATGCCTTGACGTAGAAATTGGTGATTATGATTTTCGCCTCCGTATACACACGCTTTGCTTTCCTCTTATAAAATACGAGTATCTCATTTTATAAGACAAAGGAAATTTAACTCAAACAGTTGAAGTGTCACGAATAATATCTGTTACCTCTAACTGGTTGTTTATTTATTGAGATGATTTCTTACGATTCATGGTAGGGACTGAAAACAAAATCAGTATATCAATTAGTTATGGACGTGGTCATGGGCATCTGCTATCGCTTTATAGGTTAGTGGGAAAAAATCTTCCCATGTGTGTGGTGGGTATACGTATTACGAATATATCTTAGCAGTCAACGTTACTAGCGAATAATAATACCATCTTCTGGTGCAGATTGCCATTAACAGAACAAATTTGTCTCGAACAAAATTAATCCTTTATATTAACCCTAAAAACTAACCCAAGACTAACCTTAACCCTGGTACTGACCTTAAACACTGATCCTAAACACCAACCATATTTACTGACCCAAATAACTAACCCTCACAAGAAGAGTAAACAAATGAATCGTTGGCATTTATTTGTATTATTGTGTTCATATTTCCTCACTACAATGTATAGTTATACTATTTTATAGTCTCTGTATTAGTCTTTGGGGTGTATATAAAGTGTTTAGCTATACAATTACCTGAAAATGTAAATAACAAGTTTTAGCGATTCATAATTGTTCTATGCGCGTATATCCAAAGATTACCTTAAGTTTTAAATTAAAAAAATTAATTGAATAATAACTTTCTTGATATTCTCTGTAACAAACAGTTGACAATAATAACAATCACAAACGTAAGCAATTCATATCCAATTCATTATTTATTTATTTGTATATTGTTATTGCATGTAGTCATTAAAAAGAATCCATGAATAAGTCATTTATCGTGATACCAGGATATACGCGTAAGAAATTACAGGGTTATCTTTGCAAGGATCGGTATTAGGGAACCTAAAGTTCTTACATTAGGTATATCTTTTTCACGATTCAAGTATCCAAATTCTAATTTTTTTCAATTATCAACTCACCTCAAGCTGTTCTAACGTGTTATGATTCAACATGGAATCTTGAGAGTTTCTGAGTTGCAGTTTTTCTTTCTGTCATAATAGGAAGATAAAGTGACCAAATTTTTCTGCATGACAAATTTGCTGACGTCACCAGAGTCAGAAAAAAGTGATATCATTCAAGTCGAATCTCAGCCGAATAAAGGTTTTAAACATCTACTTTTTATCAAGTTGGGGTTACATAATACAATTGTTATCACTTATTGACAATGCGGTTCGAAATTACAAAGCCCCTCAAACAAGAGGGAACTAGTAGGGGGGGGGGGTGTTTCGTTCCCACTAACACCAGCAGATGCCCATGAATATGAGCAATTTCAGAATTACTGGCTCTGCGACGCACATGACGAAGTGATTGCCAAAAATTAGGAAATCTCAATGTCTCAAGATGGACATTAAAGGGATGATTATTCGAGATTTTTCCTTTTGCAACGTTTGATCTGCCTCACTAATTCAGGTTTTCGTTCCGTTACAAAACACGTGAGAAATTTGCCATTCTGATTCTAAAATTCATAATATATGGTGAGTATCTCCATAGAAATCATCACGTGACCAACGTCCTCGAGCAATGGGCCCCTATTACGGTCAATAATCGAAAGCCCTTGACCACGACTGCACAAGCAACATATTCATAGATGACCAGCCGGCAAACCTGAAATCTGTTGACAGTTTTGGTGACAGGTCTGCTTGACCGTTTTTAATAAGCTTGGAATCTTGCAGAGACATTATGGCTCAGTTATATATATATATTTGATATATTTCCAGTTAGTTATATATATATATATATATATATATATATATATATATATATATATATATATATATATATATATTGTGCCATCCTCAGACAGCTGTTTTGTTGTATTACAATTGGCTCTAGAAAATCCGTTACCCCATCCAGTACCACAAGGCAGGATTGAAACCTTTGCTTCAAACCCAGAGGCCGGTATCCTACAGCTGAGCAACGGAATTGGACGAATTTAAGCGATTTATTCAATTTTTGCTTAAATCCCCCATCCACCAGAGTGCTCTATTCCTATGGAAAAGCATTGCATAATGCTTACAGTTAACGAGTTACCTCACTTAATGAGTGCTCAACGCCGAATAGAGATGCATTAATCATTGTGTCATCCACAGACAGCTGTTTCATTGTATTACAACTCTTCAGTGTGGCTATAGACAATCTGTTATCCCATCCAATGCCACGAGGCAGGATTGAAACATATATATATATATATATATATATATATATATATATATAAAACTAGGAAATATATAACACTTCCAAATTGAATGTGACTTTATCCTTCAGCATTAATCTTATCAAGATATTACTTTGCTTACTTCATTAATAATATAACATATTTTGTAACGATAATTCATTTAACAAATATTACTAATTCTATTAAAATCATCTAAATAGCATTTAATGACCTCTAGACGCAACCAAAACTAATGGGATTTTTATTTGAAATATCTGCAGACATATGAACGAAAAATGAATGATATTTAAACGAGTACAGATTTCTGGACCCTCCCTGTACCTGCTTTCTGAAAAGGAGAGAACAATTGAAGAAGTTGTACGTTGAATATTCGTTGATGGAAAAGGCAACAGCAGGTCTGATTAGTCAAACTTTAGAAACCATCATGTGGACAACATCTTTTGGTGGCATGCAGTGTTTGGGCTGATCAATTAAAAAAATTATAAAAGGGGTTGACCAATGAATGAGTTAACAAACACAACCCCACCCCTTTTAGGCTTTTATTGGATCACAAAAAAATTATAAAAAAACTAGCGTGGACATTGCCAGACATAGATTAAATAACCTGTTTCGAATGAATATACATTTTGATTTTACCTCTCACTCAAAACCTACATCTGGGGGAATTTTTGATGAAACAAAATAACCGTTTTTTCTTTTCAAGACATAATAAGGAAAAGATGTTAAAATGTTCGGTTTTTTAGCTCCATTGGGGCAGCTGTTAATCGGACATATACATAGCCAGCTAAAATACCTAAGGAAGCGAATAAACCTATGCTGACAGTTTTGGTTTACGGTTTCCTACAATACAGCCTTTGCATTGGTCAAAGTGACCAGAAAAGTAAATAGTTTCATTGCTTGCAAGATGCTATGCATAAGACCCGTAAGGCCAGACTAAATATGTGAATGGCTAATGCTATTCTCAATGGGGGTTCTCTCTTTCCAGGGAAAATAATAGCGCGTATAATGGACGCAGAGAAGCACGATAAATACGACCTAAACGACATGGACGTATTCATTGAAATGTGGTCATTTAGAAATAATTGAAAGGGTTATGATTTTATATATATATATATATATATATATATATATATATATATATATATATATATATATATATATATATATAACTGGAATTTCAGATTAAGAATGCAACACGGACTACAGATTAGAACCCAACGGTTGGGTAGCCCAACGGGTTCCAGCATCGTTTATATAAAGCGCACTCGACGTATGGAAGACAAGCTTGAATCTTGTTCGAAACACATTTTTTTTATTTACTGACAACCACAGTTTATTGACTTAAAAATGAATGGAGCAAAATTGTTTCAATATCAAAATAGTGGTTGGAAGACCCGTCACGACCCAGTCGAAGTCGGTTGCTGGGAATTCAAGGGATGGTCGCAGTTCAAGGTGCTTTCTAAAATTGGCATAGTTCACTGACGAGGAGCTCATCAAAAGACTTCACTGACGCAGCCAGGAGATCAGTGATTCTGGATGGATTCGGCTCAAATGATTGGATTCCTTCGAGAATGTGGATCGAGAATTTATTTTTGTAAGGTATCTGTCGGCTCTAAACTAAAATGGTGGGTGTAATTTCATAAGTGTCATAAGTGTTCTCCATTCATTTATTCGTTAATTGTTTTTATTATTCAACGGCTGTACGAAATATTTTCTCCTGCATTTCAGAATGACGTGGGCGTAATTCATAGCGTATTACAAGTGCCGTTCAATGGATTTTCACTTCATTAATTGTTGATTTATAGTTTCCTTTTATTTCTTAATTGTGATATGATAGTTTTCCTCTGCATTTCAAAGACTTTGGAGAAAAAGGAACGTAAAATTAAAGGTCACCAAGGAAAATCTGACTCGAATCGAAGTCTGTTTCTAAGAAGGCTGGGGTTTGGACCTGGGAGCGGGACTGCTGATGTAGACGCATGTAGACGAATTGCTGGTCCTCTCAGTCGCATAGAGTCGGATGATAAAGAAAACAAACCAGGTGGCTTTACCTTCCTTCTTAAAAGCAAACAAACACCAAAACACTTTTGTAATTTGATTCGTAGCTTTTAAGAATATTCTATGTTGACTGTTCGGTACATTTGGCATATTGAATGATATTATTCTTATGATTAAAAATTGGAATCACAAACCACCAATCGATACTGTAAAGGGTTTTGCAGTTATGCATGTGATTCAAGCCGCGTATAGACAAACCATAGCAAAAAAAAGTGAGATAAAGTTCTATCATTTCTTATATGTGCAAGTGTCTATGAGTTTGCTTATGTGTTTGTGTGTCCCGATGATCTTGACCATACCATTCTATCTACAAATTTGAAAATGGCATCAATACTCCACTACATCACTTCTGCAATCATTTTCTATCAATTAAAAAAAAAAAAAAATTTAATCTTTCGGGATCTTATCTTGACGGAATTATAATTAACATCTAGATTCTCCAGGATCTGAATGTTTCTAGATATTTTTTCACTGTACTTTTAATGTTATCCAGTGTCATGGATAGAATTTATTTGGACCATATTCATTCTTTGTTAAATTTTTTTAACATGACTTCAAAATTTGACGCTACGGTTGTTCAATTATTGACCATGATGGCAAATCTATCTATCTATTTATCTATATATAGGCCACGCGTAAAAGCCATGTCAATAGAGCTATAGAACAGGCAATTTGAATACTCACTCCTTATTATCGTTTTGTTCTTAGAGCCACGTCCTCCCAAAGGTTTTGTAGTAAAGTATCCAATTCACAATGTAAGTGTAGGCTGAATCAATCCTTTTGATCATGTCAAAGTTTCTATTGAGTGACTGACCATTACTTTCCCTTTTATGACGTCCAATCGAAAACACCGATACAGAAATTTCCTTCGTCGAGAAATATAATCCACGATTTGAAAAGACGAGAAACAAGCCGCTTCGAACTAGATTAAAAAGGTTTCGGCTTCCTCTGCTAGAGGCAGTGTTGCAAAACTGTCGGCTCCATGGATCTCTGGACGTATTGATTCTCAAGAGAATCGCGAAGATCGAATCTCTCGACGACAAAGAAAAAAAACAAAAACAAAAGAGAGAGAAAGAGACGAGAATCAACGTTGAAACAGAAAGTAAAGATTGAAAATCGGGGCTCAATCATAGGTATTTTGTTTCTTATCATCTTTTTCTTTTATTAAAGTTAGGCCCTCGAATCCTAAGAGAATGGAAACGAGAATCGAAAGAAAATTCAATATCCTACCTTGCTTTGTTACTATTATCGCACTTGTCTTTTTACTTTAAATCTCATATTCCTGCCATTCTTCCGAGAACTTAAAATGGAAACAGTGTCTCTCGCCCACAACGGGACACTCTATTGCTTTAATTATGAAAGAAGAAAAGAAGAAACCATGATAAAAAAAATGGAAAAAACCAAATCTATTTAGAAATGTCCTACATCGATTTTTGCTCTCTATATTCCTTAAGGTATACTTCCTTGTCTCATTCAAAAGGCGTCAGATGTGACTGGTATTCCAATCATATTAATTAAAAACTGTCAATACAGGTTTCTTCAGTTTTTATTGGGGGCTAGCAGGCAACGTATATTTTGTGTGTACTGAATGTACCAATAGAGCTAAAAGACTGGAGATTTAATATTTACTCAATATTATATGTAGAAACAGAAAGGTATATTTTTTAAAAATCCCCACAAGTTCTTAGTCGTTGGATTCAGCTTACTAAGTGAGTATATGTCAAATTGAACCCTCATTTTGAGTCCGACTCCGCTTACGCTTATGCTTTGAGAATTCAGATTTTCTATTGGTCCAACAAGAGACGAGAGGGAGAACTAATTTATTGATTACCTTTTTTTGCTAATTTTGTAATAGATCACCCCAAATACATCATGTTGCCAAACAATTATGGTCACGGAACAGTTTCTATTGAGTGACCAGCTTGACCTGTTCTGACTATTTTTTACATCCATCTTCATTTTTCAGTAGTCAAAATTGATATGATCTGTTATAATACGTCATTTAACAATTGTAAAAAAAATGATTGAATACGTTATGGGTATTATTTCGTATTAAACACTTCATCAAGTACCAGGGGAAGTTGCGTCGATAGAATACTTTATGTAACAAATACCACCATAGGCATTAATAACGATGAATTTGCACCAATATGTATTGTTTTATTTTTTTTTTAAAGATAATCCAGTGGACTTGTAAATCAGAAAAACACAACAAATATTCTGTGGCATGAGTTGCACGTAGGTTTTATGAGTTGCTTCCTTCACTCCCCGTACTCCTTCTATACCTGGACTTGGGACCCTGGCAGATGGACTGCTTCACAAGGTTGGAGGGCTCCAAGTGCCCTGCTATTCAACAATCGCTGAGGGCTTGTCGGCTCATGCCTTTCTCAAGAGCGTTGATGGTAACTATGTAAACAGCCTCAGCCAAACTTGAACTCGGTCCATCGAAACCGTTTTCAGAGCCCATAACCTTGCGCCACTCAGCGCCTCTGCGATGATTTATAACACTTGGATAATATTGAAGCATAAACGATGAAAACATTTTTGAAGATTATATTATTTGGAGTAAATACTTTCTCTTTTAAAGATAGAACTATTACAATTCTATTCCGAGGAATATTCACCAAAACGTGTGTATACTGACATACGATGACAACAAAAAGGGAATTCTTTTTTCTATGACAATTGAGTTAGAACGAAAAAATGTGTAATACTTCAAGTTCATTGGTCCATGTTGTGTTTTTTTTTCTGTGAAATGTTTTCTAGTTGTCACATTGAAAGTGTTACACGTTTTGGGTCCTAACTCAATTTTCAGGGAAAATGGATCTACCTATTTTTGTCATTGCTAAGCTGGATATTTCACTCTCAGGAATGTCATGGCACATCTATGTCAAACCCTAGCAAATAGCTGCATTTTCCTAATGCATTTGAAAGTGTTCTATAAATGACTACTGAGAGCAACTCGCTAACCACGGTCCTACCACTAACGTATTATAAATTTTGAAAGTGACTGGAAACCTTGAGTTGCTTTTATGATTTATGATTAAATTCATTAGAATGATAGAATTCTTGAGTCTGAATTATTTAAGGACTGTTTTTTCTTAAAAGTTTTATTATGTATTTTAATTCCACTCATGTGAATATAATTTTTTTTTATATTCATATTTTTGAATGACGTCTCTCTGAAGAGAAGAAGGGGCAGGGCAGATCGATTCCCCGGCTTCTACGTTTGTCTGATCGAACATGATTAAATATGGATGGTCATGTCCAAACACTTGTTTACTTCTTAAAATCTAATTCTTTATTAGAAACCATCCACCAAATATACATAAGTTTCTTCAGTTTTCAAGTTGATCTCGCTGGTTGTCTAGCTTGCTGGTAGGATATGCATGTAATATGCCTAAAGGCAGCACTAAAGAATCTAAAAAGATGACAATTTTAACATTTACTCCATATTATGTCTGAAAAAAAAAGTTTATTTTTTAAATAGGATTTCAATGGGGTGGGGTTCACTTTGCAATGTAATCTTATGCTATAGGTATTGCTTAGTTTTTGCTTTGCTGTGTTCTGGCTGTTTGTCTGAAAATTCACCACCGAACAAAAAGTAAGTGAGGTAACTTATTCACTGATCAGCCAATCTTCCAAATTTAACATCGATCACCCCCAACACAACGTATAGTTTTTATTGAAATACTTGCCATACTGCTTTTGTTTTATTTGTAATTTAAAAATAATATCCCCCTGAACAAACGTATCTGCAGAGTTAAATCGATTCTTTATTCATTAAACTCAGGTTTTAGAAGCATCTTCACCTCCCTTTAAGAGGCTCTGTCGGTCGGTGGGTCGGTCCGTAGATCTATCCCCATTTTGTTTCTCAGCTGTTTCGAGTAAGATTTACTAGAAATTTGGTAGAGATGTGTCTCTTGATAAGGTGCTTCTTACATAGCAAAGATTTGAGAGAGGCGACCTTGGTTCGGGGGCGTTGGAGAGCAGTGGTTTTGGCTCGTGTTGTATAAAAATCGGTCTTTTACTTGGGATGAATTACAAGATCGACCCGAGAGGCCCTAGACGGTAACCCATCTACGAACTAAACAGGCTCGACATTGCTTAACTGTGTTGATCATGCAAAGACTAGTGCGAATTCGATTTGCTAGTAACTATCTTGAAATCCTATTTGTTAAAATCATATTTCTGAGAATCTGAATTTCGTTTTGTTGTAATTGTATATTTTGAATAACGTTTGTTCAGAACAACATGATTAGCGGAGACGGGCCAATTGCTCGGTCTCTACTTTCGCCTGATGGAACATGATGAGATGTTTTTGGTGGATGGACATGCCTAAGCATTTGTCTATTCATTAAAATCTCATTCTCTGGATGAACTCAGGGTCAGAATAAGATATCCAATTAAAAGAATATCAGCGCATATAGTATGCAATGGATTCATTGTGTTCGAGAATCAATTTAAGAGATCGATCAACAAATTGGCAGTCATGCTAGAGTGTGATTATTTAAAACTGCTTGAATAAAATATCAAGTTATGGAAGTTTTACATGGCATCTACAGAGACACGCAAGAAGTAAATAAACACAAGAAGTGAAACAATCGTAGCCATAAATGGTAGCGAGGAATCGTTTATTTTTATGAGCATGTATGTGTCTGTCTTCCATCGCTCCTGGCCATACTGTTTTGTCTACAGACTAGAAAATTGGCATCAGTACTCCACTAGACACAATTTTAATAATGCGTTTTTAGATTTTTGGAAAAAGAAAAGTGTTTGTGTTTGATTATTTGCAAGTGTTGTTTTGTATCCGGTGCTCCTGGGCATACTGTTTCGTCTACATACTGGGTAAATGACATCAGTACTCCACGAAACCTCCTCTGAATATTTTTTTCGTTCGTTTGTAAGAGGGCTTTTTTGACCCGTTGGAGGCCTTTTATGATGGTTTTAATAACACCTAGTTTTTCTAGAATCTAGATATTTCAATCTATTTTAGATGTTTTCCGTCCAGTGGAAAGTGCTTGTGATGTCATAATTATGATTTATTCTGACTATATATTCTTCGATGGACTTTTTGTTACCTAACTTCAAATTCTGACACCACAATTGTTGTAACTTGATGACCATACAACAATCCTCATTTTGAATCCCCCTGTGAATGGATAGATTGTGGGGTTCGTGTTCGCGCTGACAAGAACTATAATAATTGCCATATATTTAAAAAAAGATTGTATGATGAATTTTTCCGAGGGTTCATCATGAAAATGATTTCAAATAATGTATGATTCAATAAATACATAGTCCACAGTCCCTTGCTGGAATCCAAAGCCCAATTTAGGCCTTCTGCGTGGGAAGTTTTCAGCTGATTTTATAGTACTCTAATGTTTGGAGAATGCACAGGTTTCAACGTTTCCATTTTTTAAGATATACTGAATGATCGATGAATCCTGCTGCAGCAGCTTTCAACTTCTAGAATAAAAAAAAAATGATAGCACACATTAATAAAGATGATATAACCCTTCACTGTTTTAGATTCATCTAAACTCATTTCATCCAAGTGAATCTAAGTTTCGTGCGCTTGCATTGAGGTCTTTAAAATGATGTTTTTCTGAACAAATGGATTGGAAAAAGTGGATCGATTCTTTGTCCACGGCGTTCATCTGATCGAACACAATCAAATTTTAAAAAGATTATTGGTGCTAATCCGATGAACTCATTAAGACCTCGTTCGTTAGATGAACTACAGGTCATGATAAGAATAAAGATAGTTCAGAAAATGACTGTAGTGAATATGCAACGGATTCACAGAGTCTGAAAATCAGTTTGCAAAATAGATTAACGCTAATGGTGATCTTGCTGGAATGTTACGCTTGGAAACTGACCAAGGAAAAAGATATTACGCACGCTGAACCTCTGATGCACATACTGTTCCGGTCAGTTTCATTGCAATCTCGGCTTTGACATACCTGACTGATCTCCAATCGCCATCATTCGAGATAGGCGCCAACATTGGGCAAAGACTGTCTCTACACAGATCTGGTATTCTCGCTATGTGATGGAGAATCAACAAAACCTGGTTATGTCGTCAGGTACTGAAAGGGTGCTCCGGGTTAGTGGTAATGTTTCTCCATTCGAGAAAAAGGTCTGACCCCAGGATGATCATTTGATGAGGGCTCTTTTGGAGGCATTGCTGCTGTTTTTGAGACAGGATAGTATAAATCTATCATGCTATAAACGTTTCTTGGGATCTACGTCAAGTGTTGTTCACCTACTCATGTGAAGCTAAGCTTCGTAAATATACATAAAATCGTTCTCTTCTTTTCATATTTGAGAGCTAAAATTACACGAATGATAAAGCTGCCCCCCAAAAATTTATAGAAAGGTAAATTCTCAATTTTTTGATATAAACTTTCTTCCCCGTGAATCTGATTTTCCTTGAATAGTTTTATTCTAATTTTGATGAATTAATGTCATAGACGCTCAATGTTGGGGCCATGCAAATGTTTCCAAGTTCCTGTACATTTACAAATACCGAGTGCGGATATTAAAAATCCTGTTGGAGCTTCCAAATCTGAAGTTATAAATATGATCAAACTAATTAGTACGATTGATATACAGATTCAATCTCTATGTCAAACTCCAATTTGGAGGCTACAGTTGATTTGTTTTCCCATCGTAAAAAAATGAAAAAACAGGAACAATCATCACCCAATTTTGGAGATTAAACACTCTATTCTTCGTCTGTCCTTTCATTCCAAACCAAACCAATATATAGAATTAACTTTTCCGTTCAGAGAATGGAAATAACAACTGAGTGATCGGTTAGCGACCCTTTTATCGACTGAGCCAAATTGACAAATCTTACGTATCTACGAGAATTCTAATCTTTTTGAAAAATAAATTATATATGCCATGATGTACTGATTAAGAGACTGACGCACTGCTTACTGCGCCACAGAGACATAAAAAAATAGAAACTGGCAATGCGATCACGAATAACTACATGAAAATCAAGCACAGGAACAAGCTGGCTTTGGGAGTAACTACTCCACCGTGGACTACGTCCAGTCGATAAATCAAATGAAAGAGAAAGCAGCAGAATACAAAATGCCAGTCGTCGCAGAATTTATCAACTTCAAAAAGTCCTTCAACTCGAAGGAAATTCCCATGTTCATTGAGGCTACTACTGTACAAGGTGTTAACCCCGTATGCGCCAGACTACTGCAACATATATAGTCACAGCGACTATTCTAACAGGCTACACTAAGATTCTGAGCCTTTCCAGCTCCAAAATAGAGTAAGAGAAGGTGATACCAGCTCAGCTAAACTCTTCACTGTACGCCTTGAGTTGATTGTCCAAAACCTAGACTGGGAGAATAAAAGAATCAAACAGACAACGAATATCTGAGCCATCTGAGATTTGTAGACAACATCGTCCTTCTCGCAGAAAACCTACACAACCTACAACTAATGCTAGATGAACTAAACGAACAAAGCGAAAGAGTCGGCTCACACATAAAACGAAAGTCATGTGTCACAATATCATCGTGAATAAGAACACAACTGTTAAAATCAGAGATGCAACCCAGGGGAAAGTAAACCACTATATCTACCTACGAAAACGAATCTACGAAAACGCACAGAAGAAGAAGAAATCGAGAATCACTCTAAGATGACGAGCTTCCGGCAGAGCAAGCTCAACCTTCAAAAACGACAAGATCCCAATAATCCTAATACTAAAAGAAGAGAATACGACTAATGTATCCTCTAGATAGTCACTTATGGAGCTGAAACATGAAACCCAACCGAGACACAGAGCTGCAGAACAGTCCACGTGCTGCGCATGAGAAAATCATAATCAACTTTACATGGGGGGGGGGTCACAAGACAGCACAGTATATCAGAGAGAAAACAGGAATCGGAGATATCATAGAATCCACTAGAAAATTCAAATGGCCATGTTACAAGAATGGGAGACAACTGATGGACATCATGGCCCACAACATGGATCCCTAGGGATTTCATGTGCAACCAAGACCGGCAAAATGCATGATGAAGAGATGAACTCTACAAATTCATAATTCATTGGCTCCACGACGCCTATGATAGAGAAGTGTAGCGAATCCTGGGGAAGCTCCATGTCCAACAATAGACTATAAAAACTGATGATGATCATTTACGATAGTATTTGCGATTAACTTCATTCGGAAAATTGTCTCTCCAGCTGCCAGGCTTGTAGATCCAAATAAACTCATTTCATCGATGTGAATCAGGTTTTTGATTTGCTGAATTTATATTAAAAAAAAAATGTCTCGTCCTAAACTGGATTGATTTATGGTCCATGGCCTTTGTCTGATCAGAACTCTATAAGAATTGGTCATTCAATAGAAACTGTTACGTAACCAATATCCTTTGGCAGCATGACACATCGGGGTGATCTATTGAAAAAAATAGAAAAGGGATTGATCAATAAATAAGTTACCCCTCACATCTTTCGTTGGACAGCGGTCACTATAAAACACAAGCTTTCAAAAAGTTCGAGCGATTTCTGACAAGCACAATTGAAGAACCAATTTAGCATAAACTTACATTGGAAATTGTCCCCCCAATGAAACCTATGGGTTATTTTCCAAATACAAAAAAGTATTTTTTCTAGACATGATAAGAAGTAAATCTTTGAATTTCAGACTTCTAGCTCTATTAGCACATACTGTGCGCGTGATACATACATAGCCCCAAAGATAGAGAGACAAGTAAGACCAACTTGAAGACCAAAACAACAAAAAAAAAACAAAAAAACAAACTATGTTAAGTTTTTTGGTGACAGTTTTGGTTGACACTTTCTAATGTAATATATATATATATATATATATATATATATATATATATATATATATATATAGTTCGTAAAACTATCAACTCATCAAAACCTCTCGATTTGAATGAACTGCAGGTCAGAATAAGAAATCTAATTCAGTGAATATCGATGCACCTATGATGCAATGGATTTGAACAATCGATCCATGATAATAGCGGTCTTGGAGGAGTGAAACAATTCAAAGCTGAATGTGGAATAAAATATCAAGTCATTTTTATTTTATTAGATTCTACCACATTGAATGTAATATTCACAACCATTCATTATTTACTGCTTTCAAAGAGGATTCAACTCTATCCATTCAAGATTTTCACTGGGTTTAGGAGTGGTTTCCAGTGGTTCTCGAATTAGAAACCTTCGATCAAAACTGTTGCAAGAGCTGTCAAAATTAATTTCTTCAGTTTTCAAATTGACCAGGCTGGCTATGTATGTATGTAAATATGCACGTATGTATGTATGTATGTATGTATGTACACACGTACACACGTACAGGCCGTACCAAAGAAGTGTAGAGTTAAACTCTCCTATATTCATTCCTTAACATGTCTACAAAAAACTGTATTTATGTTTTTTTGGAAATCTGCCTAAATAAAGTTTTAGTTGGGGATTCACTTTGCTGTGTAAGGTTCTACAACTTTAATCTACAGTTAGAGCCAGCATTAACTTTTTTTCTTTAAAGGTCCTATTTTTCTCAGTGATCGAACGAAACGTGAGAGAGTTCATTCATCGATCAACGCCGTCTTTTTTTTTATTGACCATCACTTTGGATTGTTGCCGAAGGAGTTGGTCGAATGGCAAATTTTATCGGGAGACAAACCGGACCTTTGTTTCATTACAAGTCATTCTCTGTGGAAATATTTGCAGATAGAACTGGTCCAGAGCTAAAAGCATTCTTATAAAAGCTTTTCATTAGCTAAAAAAGACTTGAAGCGAAGAAGAAATTTCGATTGATCTAAATGGAGAAATTTGTAAGTGTTCGCAGAACTCAGATCCAAATGACGGTGATTGTATGTAAGGTTTAGTCATCGGAGATCGTGGTGGATGGAAGCACAAGGGGCTCAAGAAACTACTTTGGCCTTTTGCTCTTTTTGCAAGAAAATTGGTGAACCGCAAAATTCTCAAAAACGGGGACAACCTTCATATAAATTCTATCAGGTAGCAATCTTTTTAGAAAATAAACCAAAGAAACTGGTAACAGGAGAGGAGTACATTGTTTCGAATGACGTGTAGGATATATTTCTATCTGCAAGATTGTTACCTCCAAGTGGTTATGGACAGAAGACCTAGATAATCATACTCTTCATTATATAGATTGGTATCTTTTTAATTTCAATATTTATAATTCGTTCTTTTGTTTATTCCTTTCTACGATGGCATTTGCGTTTTCATTTTTTTCTAAAAATTTCTCGACAAATCGTATCCTCATTTTATTTGCACTTGCGTCTTATATATCAGGAAATATGGTGAATAATTTTCATATTATCATTCTATTATTTGGAAGCAAGGGTGTATGAAGTTGACTGTCCCTCTTTCTGCAAAGAGAAAAAAGTCTAAAGGAGGGAAAGGGGGAAGTAAATATGGGGAAGAGAGATGAGTGCAATGGAAGGCAAGAGGGAAGGAATATAAAGAAAAAGCAGAAGAGAAGGTGAGACAGAGAAAGAGGGAAGGAGAAAGCAAAAAAGAAAATTTGGGGAGAACATAGTTAGGGGTTAATCTTTCTTGCATTAAATTAGCTATTCAGTCAAAATAGTTGATTAGTCCATATTATACGAGTATATCTAAACTCCTAACGAGATATGATGAATGAAAAAATATGAAGTGTGTACGTGGGTAGAAGTTGATCAAAAAATTAGGCCAGAAAGGAGAGAAAGTAGCATCAAAGTTAAGTTAATTATAAACACCCCACCCCTGATTCGAAATCTACAAAATCATGAAGGGTTGATCGACTTGACGATCAGCCTCTATTGAGGTTTGTGTCCTATTTGTATACGTAGAATTAAAGCTTCGGGTTTCCTCTACAAAGGTCTGGGTTCTGTCTGTGAACGTAGAATTAAAGCTTCGGTTTTCCTCTACAAAGGTCTGTTTTCTGTCTGTTTAGGTACGAATAGAACTTTGGGTAAAAAGAGGAGATAAATATCTCCTCTTGCAAGGTGGAGGAGGAAGAACACCTCCTATACTGCAGACTTAAAAAATAATTTTGTAGCCAGACAATCTCGGTACACAATGCCAATCTTTCCAGACATACGTAATGGATTCTTAAGTCACTTATTCTATGCATCCATTTGGCGTTTGGAACGGATAAATGGAATAACCTCTACATCTAATGGGAGAACGTATTGGTCGGTGCAAAGACACCGCCAAAACTGTTCAACATGCAGGCATAGAATTGCTTTTAGTGCTTTTCGTTCATAACGAAGCAGCAAAGCAAAAACTCTTATAGGATAAAATGATTTTGATCAGAGAAGAATTTTTCCTAAGTGAAAAGCTTGTGATCCCTATTATTGTGTTGTTAATGACATTAATTCAGACGTCGCCCCTCATAGTGCAGGTGTTGGGGTCTACATTATAACCAAGCTGTAATAACCAGGAATGCCAATATATATATATATATATATATATATATATATATATATATATATATATATATATATATATATATATATATGTATATATATATATATGTATATATATATATATATATATATATATATATATATATATATACATATATATGAAGTGAGAAAGATATGTATATGCATATATATATATGTATATGTATATATATATACATATATATGAAGTGAGAAAGAGAGAGAGAGAGAGAGCAAGAGAGAAAGAGAGACAGAGAGATAGAGATACATAAATGTTGTGTGTGTGAATATATATATATATATATATATATATATATATATATATACATATATATATACAATTTTTTCAACCCACAATTCAATTCCATCTTTGAACAGTTTTCTCCTCATTTCATATATATATATATATATATATATATATATATATATATATATATATATATATATATATATATATATATATATATATATATATATATTATAAATTGCATTATATTATATTGAAATTCTCATTTGAAATTATCATCCGTCATTACATGGCTAATATATCACTTGGCCTAGATTTTCTTTAATTGTTTACTCTATTTGCGATGTTTGCAAACAAGTGATTTATCAATCATATAATGATTGAAGATCATTACAAATTAGAGTTTCAATGTGATATAATGCAATTTATAATCATTTATATATATATATATATATATATATATATATATATAGACAAGATAGTGTATTTTTTCCAAAGGTTTCATAGGTGTTGATATGTTAATATGTAAATGTGTGGAATATAAATGTAAATGTGTTTGGATATAATGAAAGTGCGTGCACCTGGTTCACCAAAATTTGAATGAACAAAGGAAAACAGGATTAAAGTCTGGGGCTAAGTTTTATTTGTGTACTTAAAAATGATATGAGAGCTTGGACATGCATGTATATACGTAAATGTGTAAAAATTGACACGTATATAATTTTCTATTTCTATGTTTTTGTTCCCTTCCATCTTTTCTTTTATGTGCGTACATACGTCTTTCTCTTTCTTTAAATGTGGATACATGTGTGTATATATATATGTGTTTACATTGCAGGCTGCGTGTATGCTATTCACAGGTTATAATGAATACTTGTCAGCACAGTGTTAGTTTCAAGTAAAGATATTGTATATTGTTTTTTGTGTGCATCATCATCATCATCATCATCATCATCAATGTCGTTGGACATAAACCTTCCCCAGGATTCATAACACCCCTCTATCGTGGGCATCGCTGGGCCATTACTTTCTGAATTTGTCTAGCTCGTCTCTCTATCTAATACTCTGTTGGCCCTGATTGCGCATGTGATCTTTTGGGATCCATGTCATGAGTCGCAATGTCCATTGGTTGTCCGCCATTCATGCAACATGGCCAGACAATTGCCATTTGAGTTTTAAATGGATTCTATGATGTCGCTGACTCTTGTCTTTTCTCGGATGTACTGTGCTGTCTTGTGGTCTCTCCATGTAAGGCCCAGCATAATTCTTTTATGTGCACGTTGCATAGTTCTCAATTTGCGGATCTGTCACTTAGTTAGATTCCATGTTTCAGCTCCATGAGTGACTAATGTGAGGATGCATTTGTTATACACCCTTCTTTTTAGGATTAATGGGATCTTCTTATTTTTGAAGGTAGAATTTCCTCTGCCAAAGGGTCGCCTTCCTAGTATGGTTCTTCGCTTGATTTCTTCCCCTTTTGTGGGTCTCGAGGAGATTCGTTGTCCAAGGTAGATATAGTGATCACAGAAACACTTAATGAAAACCAACCACGAGAGCAAGCTGTTTTTAGAAAAAAACTACTTGACCATGGACCACCTGCATTCGATAAATCAGCTGAAAGAAAAAGCAGCAGAATATAAATTACCTCTCGCCGTAGCATTTATCGACTTAAAAAGGCAATCACTCGACAAGGTGTAATCAAGTATATGTTGAAGTGCTGAAACATATATACAATCACAGCAGCCTCTCTATCAGGCTACATGAAGACTCGGAGCCCATTCAACTCCAGAAGGGGGTAAGACAAGGTAATACCAGCTCACCTAAACTTTACACAGCCTGCCTCGAGATGATCTTCAGGAGACTAGACTGGGAGAGTAAAGGAATCAAAATAGACGGCGAATATCTGAGCAACCTCAGATTTTCATACGACATTGGCCTTTTCACAGAGAACCTACACGACCTCCAACTAATGCTCTTGTGTGTATACTCTCAATATTACGAACATATTGGTATAACTATGTATTTTGCCTGTACTTGTGTGTGTTTAAATTAAATATATACAAATCAACAATTTTATTCTTTCCGAATGCATTACGTTCTCCATTATATACAGTTTCTTGTATATAATGTCACTTCTTAGAAAGTATATTCGTACTTTTTATTACGGAAGTAATAACTTGCAAGAATTCGTAAGAGATCAATATAAGATAAATGAATGTTTCGAAGCAGAATAAAATATGTTGATGCATCGACTGATTCATAAATAGAAGAGAAGTTACTCTCAAACATGAATTAAATAAATTATGCTTCCATTAGTTCTGACGCAAATCTAGAATTTTGAGCAGGGGGTTGGCCAAATTCTAAAAAATGTAATTACTCCGTCTATTCAATTAGACAACGGATAGATAATACAATAGTATTTCTTAGGGTTAATTTATGAGTATTCGGGATTATTTAGATTTTTTTGAATCTATAAATCTTCTTCATCTAGAAATTATTTGAAATTGTGCTTTGCCAGGAAACCAGTACTACGGACTCCGAGACCTGCCTTGATTCGCTCATGTTGGTTCAATCGTCTTTTTTTGTTGCTTGCTGCAATGTACGAGACGATTGATTTTTCGACCGTTAAAATTTAATCTTCCATACATATACTATTTTTAGAAACGCAAGCGGTTAATTCATCGTGCATAAAAGATGAGCTCAAGAGATATGGGATCAAAGTCATAGTTTATTTTGAATTTCAGATACCTGCAGTTCAATTTAAAAAATATCACTGAAAGATTTTTGATTAAATCAACAAAAATATAAGATTCGTATAAGGCTACGGACCTATTGAACTACCAAAGTCAACACACACCCAGACGCATATATATATATATATATATATATATATATATATATATATATATATATATATATATATATATAGTACTCTACTCTAAAACAACTTGACTTTCAGAGTATAAAGTTGAATGTATCGAGCACACTAGGAAATAAATCCATCACATATCAGACGTTGCTTTATATTATCTATGTATTATTATTTCATGCTATACAGACCAGGCTCGCAGTATAGCATAAAATAATAATACATAAATAACATAAAGCAACGTCTTATGTGATATATATATATATATATATATATATATATATATATATCAATGCTCTTCCAAGTCTGGAATAGAGCACTTTGGTGGATGGGGAATCATGTGTTGGTAAATATGTCACTTAAATTCAGCCTTACTGACTGTTCAGTTCTGCGGGGGGCAGGGGTAAAATGCCAGCCTCCAAGTCTGAAGCGAATGTGTCTATCTTTCCTCGTGAAACTGGAGGGATAATGGATAGTCTATACCCATGCTGATGGGTTGTAATCCAACAAAACAGCTGTCTGTGGATGACACAATTATATATATATATATATATATATATATATATATATATATGTATATATATATATATATATATATATATACCAAAATACAAATCTATAATTCAATGTATGTTATGTTATTGGTTCATCTCATAAAGGTTCTCGATGTTAAATCATTTTTTAAAAGTAGCAGCGCCAAATATGATAAATCAATTGGTCTGCTGCTCAGTTGCATTTGTGTTTCTGTCTCTTTTTGGCTTCACCCGGAGAATAGTTAGATATAATTTCGGATTCCGGAAACGCTAAACGGGGGAACGTATTTTCCCGATAGTTTTCCGGGGTTGACTTTCTTATCTAATTATGTTTATAATCCCTTTGCCCTGTAATTTTGTTGTTGTTGTTTATTATTGTTTTATTCATAGTATCATGATTATTTGATTTTATTAATTCTGTTCGATTCTCTTAATTTTAGATTTTAGTTTAGGATTATTCACTCTTAATGTATACATCCAATGCATTTTCCCAATTGTCACTTAAGGAGCTGAAACATAGAATCTGATCAAGTGACTGACGTGGAAACTGAGAACCACGCAACGCTCATATGAAAGAATTATGCTCAACCTCACATGGAGAGACCACAAGACAGCACAATACATCCGGGAGAAGACAGGAGTCCGACACATCCATTAGAAAATTCATATGGCAATGGGCCAGCCATTCTGCAAGAATGGCAGACAACTGATGGACATCACGACTCACTACATGAATCCCCCGAGATCAAATGCTCAACTGAGGCTGACAGAGTGCTAGATGTAGAGACAAAGTAGACAAATTCAGAAAGTAATGTCTCCACGATGTCCATGATAGAGAGGTGTGGTGGATCATGGGGGAGGGATATGTCCAACGACAGACGTTAGGAGACTGATGATAAGGACTAAATGTTATTGCTTCATGGATTTTGTGGTTGTTTTAGATATCATAACGGTTAATTCATCTGTGAGTGATTTTTGGCTGTCTTGTACTTTTAACTTCTCTTCGTGTATTTGTTTCATCACAGGGGAAGTAAAGGTTTAATGCGTGTGTCTACGGCTGGTCATCATAAATTATATCAGTTGTATCAAAGTGTCTCTGAGGCTTCTTATGAGTCTTGTTGTTGCTCCTTTGCATACGTGCAGGCAACATACTTATAGGTGAGGGTAATTAATCCCGGAATATATATGATATTGTTGTTAGTCATCTATTGCTTTTAGGGTCAACACTTATATGGCATTTGTTATTTGTAGTTCATTTCCCTTTAATTCTTAGTGGCTTAACATCTATATGCCCTAGATTGTTATGGAAAAATTATTGTGATCCGTCTCATAGCATTGAATTGTACTTATAGTCGGTGGAGGTATAATAAGTAAGATGATCGATTTTAGTATATTCGAATAGATAATGCGTGTCTATGTCCATCTCTATCCACATTAACCGTGGGAGGTCTTAAATTGGTAATTTTGTCACGTTTCCATGTTTTCTAATTTCCAACCATATTATTAGGTGGACAATTAATCAGTGGTCATATGGGAATTTAGGGGCGATTATTATTTCTGTGAAGTGGGATATTAATGAAAAATTACGATTAAGTGTGTGTATCGGTCTAGTTTAGTTGTTAGTATGTTTGATTGTTTGATTAAAGTTATATCAGGTGTTTTAGTAGGAAGATAGAGTGGTGCCGACATTTGAGAGTTACTTTAATTTTTTTATTTAACAAATTCGTCTCCTCGGTAAAGGTGACGATTGCAAAGCTTAATTCAAACATAGGTAGTACAGAGTTTCAATATTCTAACAAGCGTATTTTTGATGTAGTTGGACAATATCATAGCGTCATTTGAATCAATTAAATGGTTCACCTTTAGCTGCTGTTTAAAACTTCTATTCTAAAGTATATTTTTCCTTATTTGGATTTCGTTGTGTTGATTAACTTAGAAGTGGGATTGTTTAAAAAGAAATGGTTTCTGGTCTTTTATGAGTATATGAACATCTTTCTTGTTATATAGGTTTCTTTTTTTTATCACTGATGTTCATTTTTTTGGGATGCTTTTATAAATAGTTTCTCATAGTCATTCATATTGGTTGCTATCTTTTTGTGGTTTTGGGTAATTCTGTTTGTTATAGGTTTGGTAGTTAATTTCATCGATGTTACTAGTTTTGTCCCCGATTACAAATATGTTTCTGGATTCGTTAGTTTGTTCAATTTCCTTTTTTGAATTTTCTCTGATATGTACTGACGTGTTTTCCGAAAACTGATACTCGTAATGGTGTTTAGTAGGCCTTTTTTGAAGCCTTCAAGTAGTTTATTCAAACATTATTGTGTCATTACATAATCCCTTTGGATAGTTTCTTTAAAAGTTTGATTGCAGCTTTCATTATTTTCTGAACAGGTTTTTAGTCGTCAAATTCTTATTGTTTCATGATGTATGTCTAAAAAAGAATCGTGTTCTCGTGAAGACATTTTGGAGTAAAACAAAGAAACCATCAAAAGCAATGACATAAGGCCTCCCCCAAAAGTAAAAAAAAAAAAAAAAATAGAAAGTGTATAAGGAGTACTGATGCCAATTGTCAAGTGACTAAACAAAACGGTATGGCCAGGGGAGATTGATCACACCAACAAACACTTGAACTAATAAATATGCACCCATACAAAAAAAAGCATAAAAACCTTTGATGGCCAGTGTGAAACAGATCTGTCGCAGAAAAATTATGCAATTAATAAGAATACTTAAAGAGCTCCATTTTGTAATATTATGCGTTCTGAACATAGAAAAACTTGTAAACAAATCAGAAAAACAGTAATATATATATATATATATATATATATATATATATATATATATATATATATATATATACATATATATATATATATATAAGCGAGAGAAAGGGTTATGTTCATGCCTTGTTTACACCGAATTGAAAAGCTTCTTCCTCTGATGTTGTAAGAAACGGTCCTTCGTGTGCAGGCGTCCCCGTGCATTAACCCCAGCCACTCATCATCCCTTCCCCCACAGGGCAAACTGTGTTGCCGCTTGCTAACCACTGAACCGTACACCTTATGGAAATGCACGCCAATTCGAAAAGGTTTTGCTGGCCGGTCATTTGAAATCGAAGTGGCGTGCCAACTGGCAATGGCCTGGTTTCCTCGTTCTGGACGGAACAAATTGCCATCAAACAGCACTCACCCCTTGATTCCTGGCTTCACATTTAAGATCTTTGCCGGTGATTTTGAAATCATGGCAACTCGGGCTCAAATTTCTGCCTTTGATTTGAGCCGATTCAAGTTGTACAAATCTTCCATATCCGCACCATTTATTACCATTTCTCATCCGCTCGCCGAGTTTTGAGCTCGTTCGACATCAGCGCTTTTATTCATGTCTACGTCGTCAAGAAGGAAACGGGTATTGATTATTGGGGACTTTAAAGAAATGCCGACAGTCAAAATCGGTCTTCTGGGATTCGATGAAGGTCTACATTACAAGTGAGAGTAAATCTACGCTAGGAGGTTGTTCCTGGAAAAGCCATTTTGGGGTTAGTATAGACGTGAATCTGTCAACAACAGCAACGTGGAATCTTATGTATATCGTCATTTTATTGCAGAGAGGTGAATTTCCTATCAAACCGATATAGGAGAACTTTAAAACTCAACAGAGGACTATATATATTTAAAAACCATAGATGTATTTAAAAGTACCTGAAGTATCACCTTCTCTCTCTCCCTCCACCCTCTGTTCCCTTCCCTCTTTCTACTATCAATCTATCTATCTATCTGCATGTATATAATACTTGTAATAAGTATTTGAGCCAACAGACATTTTGCTACTAGTTGCTTGGTTTTGAGAGTTATAAAGAGGAAAATCTATCTATCCATCAATCTATCTATCTATCTATCTATCTATCTATCTATCTATCTATCTATCTATCTATCAACCTGTTGGCAATCCTTCTGACAAATATTTCTGCTTTTATTTTGAGAGTGAAACTCACGAACATTACACCCCCCAAAAAATGTATGTACCTCTTGATTTGTTTCTACGTGATTTCCTGCCCCAATCCTGGAAACTGAACTACACCACCATCAACTATGATATCTGAATCATCCTACATTGGGTATGCACACACGGTGATGATTGTAATTTTTAGAACACCGATTCAAAAAGAAACAATTTAATGCAGATTCGGCAAAAATAGCTCAATTTTAAATGTAATGTTTTGAAAGTCCAGTGCAATTTAATGAGTAAAACAATCACTCGATTGTGCAGAATTAAGAACTTAGATTACGCAAAGTTTGCAGTCAAAACATAATTCCAATTACGTAAATAAATTCTGTATCTCTATTGACTGAAAAGAAAAGAACATTTAAAGGGAAAAAATAGTTTTGAAAACCGATTTTTTTCCTCTTTTAAATAGGCAATTTATTTCATAAAATCGTTTTCCTATGTTTGTTGATACAAATAAACCCCTTGACGATAAAACGAATTAGCCATAAAAACGGAGATAGAATCCCGTCCCACCAAAAAGAAGCTGCTCGTGAGTATTTGTCTCTCAGTTAACGTCGATCAGATTGTGGCAGCACACGGATGACGTCGATAAAACAAGAGCTTCTACAGTACTAAAGAAACTTATCATCACGTAAATTTACTCGGATGTCAAAAGATAGACACGAAACAAGTGTTAAGAGAGGTTTACTGACTTCGTAAGATTCAAATATTTACGCATAAAATTAGGAATAATGAAAATAATTAAGTTAGTTTCGACTGACTTAGTTGATTTGAAGTTAATTGATCCACCAATAGAACTGCACGCACACATTCACACACACATATATATGTACATATAACGATTCTGATCGAAGCAAGGAATTGATTCAGCTCGAAGATACCTTGATGGATTTTAATGAAACTTTGTAGGAATGCTCAGCAACATGGTGAAAGTAAGACGGGGGGATGGTGCTTCGTAAGATGCCGTACGCAATCACACGTACATGAACACAGAGGCTGATTAGAGAGAGGAGAGGGAAAGAGAGAGAGAGTAAGAAAGAGAGAGAGAGAAAAGAGATGGTGAGGGTCAGTGATAGTCATGGTTATGAGAAATGAGGTGAGGAGAGGAGAGGAGCAAAGAATGCGAACGAAGGCATCGCTTGGCGGACGATTTTGCAATTGTCACGTTCCGTAAGTAAATCTCAATATTGTGACGTTTCTCCTCGACAATTTAATTTCACCCAATCCATGCAATATAGAATGAATATAGTCATTAAGACAACGTGAATTTACGTGAAGTAGCATCAAACCAATGAGAAGAATGGTACTTAAATTTGGTGTAATCGATATCAGAATAGAGCTTATCTTTAGAAAAAATATACCTCCGATGCATTTATTTCGAAGTAAAATCAAAAAGCACATTGAACTACCAATCACCACCGAAACAAAAATAAGTTTAAACCGAATCTCACTTCTCGCTCCTTTAAGTACCAAAAGTTACAGACACCATGACGACAATTTCTACTTCCCTGACCATTACATTTGACCCTTCACTAAAAAAAATAAATAAAAAAATAAATGAATGAATAGATAAATAAAATAATAGAATAAAAATAACACAGTTGTAGGCTTTAGATATTCGACTCTTGGTTTGGAATTATAATTCCCAAAGAATTCCATGATTTATTTCAGTTCATAAAACTATTTTAAAAGTTAAACAAAAAGTAACGTTTAGGATTTTAAAGTACGGAACACCAAAGTAGCCATCGTTTTGTGTCATATGTTTACATTCCTAAAACTAAACATGTAGGGATTATCATCCTATTGAACCATTTACATTCACTTACATTATTCCGATTTGTTATCAGTATTTACGTGATATTGCATATTTTCAGCTTGTATCGAATAAGAATAATTGTACACATCCGTATGGTCCACGTGTTTACCGTATGTAACGAACCTAGTTCGGTAAATGAGAATAATTTTAGTTCAGGTCCAAGTTTTCAGTGCATTTATCGAGCTACTTTCGGTAAGTCGGAAATCTGTTTGGATGACAGCACTAGTTTGTTAAAGCCAAAGTTCATAACATTGAGGTTTTTTATAGCAAGATTTTACTGCACTTGCTAAAATCTCATTTTTCAACTCGTTTTACTAAAAAGGGTGCTCATCCCGGGCGGCAAAGTCTTGAAAGACGCCAGTAGAATGTGGTTACAGCAAGAGAATAAAAATCTTCGTGTAGAGATCGCAGAAAATCTTCGCTTTCTATGAGACGTGAGCATAGTTTGCTGAGGCAGGATCAAAACATACAAATAGCAGGTTTTTTTAGGGATTCAGAAAACAGGAAAAAGAAGTGGCTGATCAGCAAACCAATCAAATTCTTGGAACGCATCAACGCCACAGTCACAAGGCTGACCAAACCTTATCCTTCTTCGAGTATATTTGCCTTGCGAGTGTGGGCGTTCTTTTTCACGCTCTGTCAGACGTTTACAGCAGCTGACCTCAACCGGCACGATCTGCATCGTCTCTTGCCTTGCTTAGAGAAATATCTCGTAAAAGGCGTCTCAACCGGGTAAGTTCATGACAGCCACTCAGCTGAAAAGAAAAGGGGCTGCATCTTGGAGACAGAGGAAATTTTGGTAAGGAAAAAGGCCGCCATAGAAATTGATCACGTGGTCGATTTCTGCTTTCATCGCCCTCTGGACCGTATTAGCTCCGTCATGAGACTAGAAAACTACATCATTCGTTTTGGACCTTTGGCCAAATGTTGCGTTCTCACCCACCTCCTTTCACGCATCAAGGATGTTTCATCTTTTGCTGAGCTGGACAATGCAAAGAAGGAAATTCACAATGGCCTTTCAATCGAAGAAAAGGCCCAGATTACAGCCGCTAAGGAGAAGGTCAACCAACTTGGTTCGACCAGAGTTCATCCCGAGCAAGATACTGTTTATTGACCTGGTCCTTATGGTCATGGTGTTCACAACCCTGAACCTTAACAAAAATCCTCAACCAACACCACAGTTTGCTTGAACTCTGCAGTGACCTTAAGAGATGCAATAAAAGACATCCACAGGATCTACATCATCCCTGTTAGGGATCAGAACCCATGGGAGAGAAAAAGATCATTGTTCAAAGAAGAAGCAGACGGATGACATTTTACACTCACAATTTAACCTCTTTCCTGATAAATAAATCCAATTGATTCAAATCCATCAATGGATGACAGAAGTTGGATATCCACTTGAATGAATTATAATCATGAGACAAATTGGTAAACTGCTTTGTAAATAGTTTCTGTGGGCTTGGGATTTGGATGCGCAGCTTCTTGTTTGTTGCTTACGAAGAATTAGTTCGCAGTTTTGTAAATAGTGTTTATGAGCGGGGAATCGGGAGTGCCGCTCTTTTTGGTTGATGAACAGACAAATGATTTTACTATGCATTAAGGGAATCAAGAAACCATCTTGATTTATTTCATCATAGTTCTGTTCATATTGGTGTTTAATATGATATATGGTTATTTAATTTGCAGAATTGGGATTCCCCCATGACTTCAATAAAATAGAAAATAAATTATGTCTTCTTGCGAAATAACTTGGGATTTTGCTCCCAGACTCATTCAGTTCCTCAAAGATGATTTTCCTGACAAACAGATTAGAAGATTTCGACTGATCTCATGGTCAAGATGATTACCAGATTTGTGATTGTTGAATTTCTCTTCATGGGGACCTGTGATGGATTTTGTTTTGTGGAAACAAGTTTACGGTGAGATTGGTGTTGGAACTAAGTATACAGTAAGGCCTCCATTGTAGACGTTGAAATACAAAACTTGAAATTAAGAAGTAAGTCATACCCCCACGTACCCCCTATTTCACCCACAAATTTGGACATATATTGACTACTCTTTTTAACCAAGAAGCTTTGCTTTTCTAAAGACTTGCAGGGTTACTCTTATCAGGGCATTACTGATTAATAGTATTTGTCGAACATGATAATTGCATCATGGTCTGTATATGTAAAGGCTGTGGACATGAGGATTAGCAGAATGAATCTTTTTTATAATGAAATGCATTCTCTCACCTTTTTATAGATTGATTTTGTCATATATGGCTCGAGAATTTCGAAATATCAACCCTGCTCAAGGACTTCATATTAAGCTTATAGTCCAATGGTAATGCTGTGTCAGGATTATTTAAATGAGTCTTCAGAGCCTTTCAATTGGCAAGGCTGTACATTAAACAAGAGATTTCGTTTTTATCTAAATATTATCAACACTTGGAAAAAAAACTATCTAATTTGACAGCACTGATGGGAACATAAGCGAATTAAAACACTTTGTATAAGAGCACAGAAGGTTTGATTTACTTGAAATTCTCGATAATTTTGATGGATTTTACTGATTTAGCCTGAAAATTATTACTTTTTGTCTGAATTCTCGGGGATACACTTGTCCCCTGCCCATTTGACTTGCAGGACTAAAGGTGGGAAATTAATCAAAATATTAATTGCATGTCGTTTTAGCGTTTCTTTTTTTTTATCCTGAGAGATTCTATCATTCATTCTGTTGTACGACTTCGAGTTAACTTTTGTGGATCATCACGAAATGACTGCTGTCTATCCTGTTCTGATAAATAGTCGAGTTAGACACTGCCTTTGTGTTGGCTCGTCTCGGATGATTTGTAGGAATCTGCCCTGCAGAGATTTAATCTTCGACATCATAGTTTCAGCTAAAACATCCCTCATTTCGTGGGTAAGAGCTAAACAGTCATGACACTGGATCCCATTGCTACTATTACGCAAAATCTTAGCATCATCATTGTTGTTTTTCGTGGCAAAAGTTGAAACTACATTTTTTTCGAATCTTTAGACACCGTTTGAATTATTGTCTGACCCACAAACTGAGAAGCATGCAACGAACACATGAGAGAATAATGCTCAGCCTCACATGGAGAGATCACAAGACAGCACAGTATATCAGGGAGAAAACAGTTGTCCACGACATCAAAGAATCTATATAAAAATAGAATTCAAAAGTATTGGGCAGGTCATGTTGCAAGAATGGCAGACAACCGATGGACAACACTTCTCACAACATTGGTCCCCAGAGATCACATGCAAACCAAAGGCGACAGAATATAAGATGGACGGATGAACTAGGCAAATTTAGAAATATTGGCTCTGCGACACCAATGGTAGAGAAATTTGGCAGATCCTTGGGAAGGTGTACGTCCAACGACGGACGTTAAAAGACTGATAACGATGATAATTGGGTACTGGCTTTTGGAATATTTCAAACACATATAAAATGTCGTATTTCTCCATTCGACTCCCCAGGTTGCAATTTCTAGACGTTAATGATAGTTTTCATTTAGAAGTCCTTCCAGTTCGTTGTTTTATAGTGTAAAATTTCATATCACCAGGTTGATTCATGTTACATAGATGGTATAGATCACATGCCTTTATCGATACTGCCCCACCCTCACTTGTGCTGTTATTTACATGAAATATTTAAATTTTACACTGCGTTTGGTGAAGTGAAATAAATTGACCCTTGGAAATGAAATTGTGATGAAATTTGATCATAGTGAGATAATAAGCGCGATCACAAAGTAAAGACTTTAAATCATGCATCCTGGGCACCGATCATCTACAAGTGTCTCTCTATATTAGTGTGATTGCTATATCTATATTTTAATGACCAAGTGAGATGAAGATTTTTGCTTATTATTGATTTGATTCCCTTCTTATTTCTGTGCAAATGCGTAAAAAATATTGGTTCATTCTGGTTGCATAACTAATTTTCTCCAAATAATAATAATAATGATGATAATAATAATAATAATAATAATAATAATAATAATAATAATAATAATAATAATAATAATAATAATAATAATAATAATAATAATAATAATAATGCTGAGGGAGAGACTGGAGGAGATCGGGATTAGGGGGAGGATAGAGACCGTACAGACCACAGCACTACTGGGAACTGCACGGATACTGAGGAAGGTGCTAGAGATATAAGTACTGCAACGAATCGTAGCTCTGTCATGATATGCGAAAGAGAGAGGAGACGTTAGCTGAAGACCTGAGGAGACTTATTGTCACTCAGCCTTCAGCGATAACCACTGGGCAACCGCTGTGAAACTGTAAATCGCAGAATTACTGCGACCTATGAGTACTAGGAGAGGAGGGCTGGAGACTTGAGGAGACTTGCTGTCACTCAAACTCCAGCGGTTACCACCAGGCAACTGGTGTGAGATTCCAAATAATAATAATAATAATAATAATAATGATAATAATAATAATAATTAAGGAGAAATTAAGAAAAAAGACAAGGAAATAGTCACATTTTTGATTACGTCTGATAAAGTTATTACATTTAACACCCGTCAACGAAAATTAAAAAAATTGAATTTGTGCTTCAAAATTTGATGCACTTTTTGGCATAAGTTTTGTTATTGATCACCCATCGGAAACAATGGGTGAATTCCGTGACACCGCGTGAAGAACTAGAAGCTGGTAAAAGGAATCTGTTAAGGTGGGTTTGCCAAACATGTGAACCACGGAACACACGTTTGTTTTTATGAGCTCGGCACGAGCAAGGGAGTGAAATAAAACCCTATTCCTTATTTTTATATTACTCACCTAGTGTAAGATGGCGAATTGCACTATCTTATCTGGCTTGCACACTGTGTATTTACATTATATTTAGCTTGCCATGGTCAATGAGTTTGATAGCCCCATGCTAGAGGTTTTATTGGAGTCACTGCGTTTCATACTTGGTTAAATATGTCAAGTAAAACTCTGAAAACAACAATCGTTTTTTTTCCTTGTAAAAACATCGTTTATTTGTATCAAAAGATAATCCAAACTGCAGCATGTGCACGCTGTGAATCTGTGATTATTTGCCAAATTCCCATTTGTATAAAAAAAAGTAATCTTCCTTTCAGTATATATCTCAAGGAAAAAATTGCTGACGCAAGATCGATTATGTAAAAAGAAAGTGAGGTGAGCACTGCTTGCGGTAAAGGTTTTTGTGTACAGTGTCATATCATAGCAGCTGGTGTGGGTTCATAGCTGAAAGGGGTGATTCAATCTGGCCCCTGGGCTCCCAATCATCGCATTTGTCATCATAAGCCTTTTAGCATCCTCAAGATTCGCCAGACCTCTCTATCATGGTCGTCAAGGGACCAGTATTTCTGAATTTGTCTAGCTCGCCATCAAACCTCTCACTTCCTGTCGGTCAGAGTTTTGAATATAAACTGTAAGGATCAATCTTGCGAGTGATTATGTCCAGCTACTGTCTCACATTCTTGAAACATGTCCAGCCCACTGCCATTTAAGTTTTCTTATGGTTTATATGATATCTCACACTCGTGTCTCTCTGTAATATACTGTGCTGTTTTCTGATCTCTCTGTGAGATTGAAAACGATTCTACCCTACTTGGTATGGTTCAAAGTTTGAGGTTCAATCTTTTGGTTAGATGCCATTTTTCAGCTCCATAGGTGACTATGGGGGGTGCAGTGGTTGCAGACCCTTTTTTTTTAGGGCTAATGGGATTTGCTTGTTTCAAAAGTCGAAGTTGCTCTTCTGAAAGTTTGCCAACTTGGTGTGATTGGTCGCTTAATTTTTCTTCTTTTGAGGATTTCGTGCAGACTCGTTGTCCTTGGTAGATATCTACTTTCTTCAATTCTGCGTTTGCAATTATGATCATGGTTGTAGATCACCCACTGGAATATTATACAATAAAAAGATCTCACTAAATGTTTGAAGGGGGCGCTCAAAAAGCCCAGATCCCTAACTGCACCGCCAAATTGAACCAAGGCTTCTTAAAGGTCTGCCTGCTCAACAAGCTCACGGACCCAAGTATTTGAAAAGTTTACCGACATCCCTCTAGTAATAACTTTGTGGAAACCAGTTTGGGAACCATTGCAGTCAATTTTGGAGTCGGAGGGATCAACCAACTAGTCCCCTTGTCACCAAATTTCCAGCTATGCCACTGGACTGGAGTCTTAGCCTATGACAGTGCTCCCTAACGTAGGCGTTTAGGGTTTCTCTTTCTGCAGATTTTTTTTTCTTTCCGGATAGCAGAAACTTTCAAAAATCTCTCAAAAGAAAAAATCATGTGACGTGTTATTCTTTATTATCTCTAAACAAAAAAATACCTCTTTGAGAGCTTATCATGAAAATGGTTCAATGCAATTCCCTCATCTGAAAAATAAATAAATAGTGAACATCACAGAGCTTCATATACACCCCTGATTTATATCGTTACAGCTGAAATAAAATGATACCCATCTTTGATCATTAACTGCGAGGTTGCAGCCCATTCAGTCCATATCTAAATCTGGCGCTGGTGATGTACCGGCTCTTCGTATGGGAGGTCGGCATTCGAGCCTGATTTCAAATGCTGCTTTTAAAAGCAAGCAGTCCTCTCTATTCAAATCTATTTTTTCTGAATATATTGTACTATATAAGTGAAGAGTATGTCCAACAACGCCAGAATCAAACTCATTACAGTATATTGTTATATCACAGTAGTGATCACCTAACAGAAAAAATGACAGCTATTCAATTGTTCCAAGGCAAGTTATCCTTCCTGGAACGATTTAATCTCACTTGGAACTTATTCCTTATTCCGATCAGCGCTGGTTATTTATTTACTCACTGCTTGAAGTGAACCAGCTTGAGTTCTGTTGCAATAAAAAGCAACATCAATCAAGATGAAGGTAAACAGTTGCAAAACACTCATAATAATGCTTTACAATATTTCATCTGACAAAATTTATTGAATTCATTTGTCTCGCAATCTTTCTGTTACCTGTTAAATCAACGTGTAAGAATTTAGGCGATCCCGTGAGGCCTATCACAATCCAGAAGTGAAAAATGCACACCAATTAAAGGGTACATCCAGGATTTTGAACAGATGGGGGTCCATTTTTTTTACTCCTCGCTAATTCGACCATAAAAATAATTTTTTTTCAGTTTCCAAAAGTTACAATTTATGATCACTTGGGATTGCATTTTCTTTAATTTATCTAGATCAGTGGGTATCAATCTTTTTGAACCATTTCTACCCCGATCAAAATTTTCAGTTTCACCCCCCTCCATACCGAAGATTCAGAGACAACGTTGCCCTTTTCGTATAGAACCTACACGACCTCCAACTAATGATAGATGAGCTAAATGAAGAAAGCAAGAAACTTTGCTTACACATGAACTACAACAAGACTAAGATCATGTTCAACAACCACATCGGAGATAAAAACACAAAGATCAAAATTGAGGACACAGAACTGGAGAAAGTAGACCACTACATCTACTTAGGACAATGAATCTCCATGAGACCCTCAAAAGAAGGAGAAATCAAGTAGAGAATCACCCCAGGATGGCAAGCCTTTGGCAGAGCAAGCTCAACCTTCAGAAACAAGAAGATACTAGCGACATAGTATGCAGAAGATTATCTAAAAATCTGTAAATGTAAGATCGCAATGCAATGCTTCACATTTTCTCTGTTTTTTCTTACTCTCCTCTCCTTTCTCACTCTACTGCTATAAATCTATTCCATTCAGCCAATTCTATTGTGAAAATAGGTCAATCAAGGACGTGACAATTTAAACAAAACCACTCTCATAGAATTTTGAAATTCTGTGCCCCCGACCCTCGTAAAGAACCACCAATGCTTTTACAGAGCAGGGGTTTTGGACCTGCTGGATATAGATACTTACCTCCTGGATAAGCACTCTACAGTTTTTTCTCTAGCCATTCGATGATTTTGTTGAAAATGCAATATCGACACACACACACATACACACTATGCCTTTCTTACCTCAAAGACCAACTAACCACCACAATTGATTTTAGGATTTGATATGTAACACCTTGAGAATTGTATAGATATGAAATAATGTTTTATTATAGGAATAATAAAGGGAGTGCATGTTCGTGAGTAAATAAAATCGATGGGAAGATTCTGAAACCAATGTTTTTGGCTGGGGTTTTAACACTGAAATCAATGTTTTTGGACAGGGTTTGAACTCGCCACGCCGATTCCGTTGTCCGCTCTGTTATCCATTATGCCACCTGCTGGCAATTTATTTTCACAATTCATTAATGCCTCCGGTTAGGAATCGTGGGTGAAATCGCAGGACAGGCTGGAGGCAAGCAGTCTAGAAGGAAATCATAAATTCCAAACAATTCCTCCGGTGAAAATGCTGTCAAACTTTGTCCTTCTCTTGGACAACATTGATATGTACAGAAGAGATACTTATTGCATGGGCAACCACTTGTCTTCTGTACCACCATACTGAGACCTGTGTTCTGGAAAGCCTGAAAAGCAAGTCTATTCGAATCCGGATCGTCCAGCTAGAATTACAGATGCTCTGAATTCAAACCTCATGAAGTTCAGTCTTATTGTCAGTAACCTTGCAACATGCAACAATAATAAAGAGTTCGCAAACTGGGCTATTCTACAGGACCTGGTATTTACTAAATTCTGCCCAGGGAAATACAAGATTTACCCTTCTGATGGTTTTATATTACTTAGTATTACTTATCATAGGCTATGTGAAGAGGGAATGGCCACCATCAAGTAACTATAACTTCGGAGTGAAACTCATTGAAGGATAGATTTGGACGCTGACATCCCGGTTCGACATAAACGACCTCTTTCAACCCAGTGGCCTACTTATCGTAACCAAAATGTCGTTTTTTTTTCAAGCAAAAGATGTTGGCTACCATTTTGTAGAAAGAGAGACGTCTCTTTTCTTATGGATTGCGTAACTGGAAAAGCTTTCAGAATGAAATGACCAAAACCCTGTGGTGACAACAAAAATAGTCGAATATGTTTTGATATTTACTAAGCTTTGATTGGTTTGACTTAATTTTCCTAATCCGACAACAATAATAGATTCAGACTCTTGATTAAGACTAAAGAGCGAGATGTTCAGAATGAAAGGCAGAGAGAAAAGGGGAAAGAGGAAGACGGATTATATTCATACGAGATCAATCAACGAGAGGAAGGAAGGAAGGAAGGCGGAAATAGGGAAAGAAAGAGCGGAAGAAAGATAAAAAATGAAATAAAAGGAGAAATTCCGAAAGAGAAAGAGAGAGAAAGGAAGAAAGAAAGAAAAAAAAGAGAATGACAGAAAAAGAGAGAGAAAGAGAGAGAGGAAGAGAGAATAAGGGAGAGAGAATTGAATAAAGAAAGAGGAAATGGAAATCTATGGATATTGAATTTTGTGGAGTTGCTGAACAGATGGTTTTAATTAGAATTTATTACTTTATCTTAAAACTTTATAAAAATTCTTTTTCCGTGTCTTTCGAACAGCCCGAAAAAAAAAGTTGGAATTTTTTTACATACAATCTTCTTATTGAGTTTTTTGGATAAAATTGTTGTGTTGAGTGTGGAACTTGACCCTGAAGCGTCCAGTCTTGTTCTATTGAATTTCTTTCATTGATTTTCTTTCTCTACTGTGTTTCTCAGCTTTGATGTCTTTTTCTTTTTCTTTTTTTATCCTGCTTTTTATTCTTCCCTGTCCTCCATTTATCTTTCTCTCTTTCTTTTCTTCTTTTCATGTCCCTTTTTCCTTTTTCTTTTATTGTTTCATTCTTTTCAATTTACAATACCCTCCATTTCCTTCTCTCTTTTGTCGTGTTCACCCCTGTACCGTTATTTCTTTTCATTTTCCCATTTTTCCTTCTTCCTCAATTATTCAATCGTTATTCTTTTCCTCACAATCTTTCTTCTTTTCTTTCTTTCGTCGAAGATTTTTTCTTCTTTTCACTTTCTATTTCTTTTTATTTCTCTCTGTTCTTTTTAACTCACCCCTCCTGGATTATTTCTCTTTCTTTTTTTTTTCACAGACATCTTCTTCGATTCAGTCGTCTATATTCGTCTAGTCCTTCATTTCTTCATTCATTTACTCTCATTCTTTTTCTCAATCTTTTTTTCTCATTCATATTCTCTTTTTTCTTTTCCTTCTTCCTTTCAATTTTTAATGCGATTTCCCCGTTTTACATTTTTTTATTTTAGGTTTTATTCACTTCATACTCAATCAAATTATCTTGATTTATTTTCTAATGCACATATTCATGTTCTTTTTGTATTTCCTCAATGCTTTGATTCATATTCATTCACTCCATATCTCATCTTTCTTCTCTCCTTCCTTTCTTCCTTTCTTCCTCCGTCCTTGTGTCCTTCCTTTCTTCTCCCTTCCTTGTTTTCCTCCCTTTCTTCCTTCCTTTTATATATAACTCACTGGGGAGGGTCCAAGATTTTTCAACTGAGTAGAATCCAAATAAAATATCAATTTTTTTCAAATACGTGAAAAAGAAAGTAAATTACATCAAAACAAGTAAGTTATATGGGATGTAGGTTTTTCCACTTGAATTTAAGCCGTGGTTTTTTATTCTTAGAATTGACGGAAGAATGGAGTTGAATATTAACCATAGAAAATTACTTCAGAACTAATAAATCAAATAATCTATATAGGAATATAGTAATAAGACTGGGGATATGTCACATAAATTAGATTGAAAACAAGACGTACATTTCTTGTGTTCAAGGTTAATTTGCGATTACTTCTGATTATCTATTGTTGTAGTGGTTTCTTAATATAAAATTACCTCATCTAGATATCTGAAAAAAAAAAGGTAATTTTGCTTTGCACGATCGCCTGGAACTCTTTTGGTTTTGCGACCAAAAAAAAAAAAAACCTTCTTCATTCCCGTTGGAAAATACGGCTTGAGGAAGCCGTGAAAGCAAAAGTGCAATCCACTGTGCACCAGCGAATCTTGTGTGCATGAGCAGGTGATGTAAGCGTGCATGCGTGAAAACGTGTGCAGTCATGCAGGCGTCTATTGAACTGAGACAGGCGCACGTGCACATCGGGCGTTGTGCATTCATGCACGTCGGTATTATGACTCAAAAGACGCACCCTCACACACAGACACACACACACAGACATGATGCCTCACATGCAAGCAGGGCGGTGGGCTTAATGAATATGGTATACACATATTCATAGAATTATTTTTGTTTCTTTCTCTCTCTCTCTCTTCCTCTTTTTGTCTACATTCATATATTCTATCTATCCATCAATCACTTTATATGCATAGATGTATCTATCACTTGTTAATTCAATCTATCTATCTATCTATCTATCTATCTATCTATCTATCTATCTATCTATCTATCTATGTAAAGATCAATTTATCTATCTAGCTAGCTAGCTAGCTAGCTGAAGATCAATTTATTTATCTATCTATCTATCAATCAATCTATCAATCCATCTATCTAAGGATCTATCTATCTATCTATCTATCTATCTATCTATCTATCTAAAGATCAATTTATCTATCGATCTATCTATCTATCTATCTATCTATCTATCTATCTATCTATCTATCTATCTATCTATCTATCTAACCCAGTCTAATCATACCTATCAATATCAATCTTATATCTATCTATTTATCTATCGGTCGATCTATCTGTCTGATCATATCAATATATTTTTCATCCATCTATCTTCTGATCACAGTTTTATACATATATATGTATGTGTGTGTATCAATCTATTTATCCATCTGATCATATCTATATTTACCAAAGTTATATATGGTTGTATCTTTCTTTCTATAGTCTGATCATATCTATCCTTACATTTCAGTCTAATTATACTTATCAATTCCAGTCTGATCTTATATATGTATCGATCTGTCTGCTCTATCTATCTATCTATCTATCTATCTATCTATCTATCTATCTATCTATTTGCAGGTGCAGTAGTCATTTTTCTATTCAGACTAATTATCGGTGTTCAAATCAAGGTCATCTGAAGAATGTTGATTTGATTGCAAGATGATTTTCCCAAAGAAGAATCAACTTCAATGTTATAAATTACGTTACACAATAAGAAAATAATTTGACATCCGTGAAAGTGTTGCATTTTCATTTTTTATAATTTTTGAAGGAAATATACACACACGCATATGTACATATCTCTGTGTCTATATACAAATAAGGTGAATGATATATACATATATATATATATATATATATATATATATATATATATATATATATATATATATATATATATATATATGAAATGTCTGAACATTGTTGTAAAATATTTATCTGTACTTGAAAACAAAACATTCATATGTGAAAACACATATGTTATACATATATATAAGTATCATTTTGAAAAGCTTACATTTTCTGCTTCTGAGGTGTTGTTTAAATTTAACACTGGAAGAGAATGTTTCCTTTAGATAATTTATCCGGTCCCAATCTATCTGTGATGTTATGTCATGTAATTTCCTGTGTGTTGTTAGTGTACTGTGTTCAGTGTTTTCTGTTATATATATATATATATATATATATATATATATATATATATATATATATATATATATATATATATATATATATACATACATATATCTGTACATTTTCACATGTTTGAACAGAATTGCTGCCATATTTACCTATTTGAATCTTCTTTTTGTGTATTTATGCAGCTATATAATGTTTTGAGAATACAGGTTCTTTCCACTGTCCGAAAGTATAACACATAGCAAGCCGAAATATCGTAGACCAATAACCATTAATTCATATATAGGTTCAGGAGGAAAGTCCTGGGTAGGGAAAAGAGGAAAGGGGTGTGCCCTGCCTCTGTAATAGTTAACTTCGATACAGACATTGAATGCTATTTTCACTTCTAGCTTTTTATTCGTAAAAGGTTGGCAAAGTTTCGAAAAATTGTAAGGACTAGTATCAGATGAGCTACTCATACGTATACAGGTAAATATAATTAGATATCACTGGTTCATGTACATAAAAACACACATTTGTATGAATATATAGATCTGTAAAAGTACACTATAACACACACACACACATATATACATATGTACTCATATGTATACGATGGAAAGAGTAATGTTAGGTGTAACATTGAGAGATATGAAAAGATGTAGATGGGCAAGAGAACCGACCGAAGAGAAAGATATAAAAGATATAACTGTACTCTAAAGATAGCAAACACAGTAGGAGAAGACCAGAAATAAGATGGAGAGATGAGTTGAATAAAAGTTTGCAGGTGAGATATGGCAGATGTTTGCACAGTCACGTTTGACATTGAAAGAGCTAGGAAAAGGCCTTAGTCAAGCTACAGAACTACGGTGATTGCTACTGAGGATAGCGATGATTATTGCTTGTATTCCCAGGTACATAACCATAGATATCCACATGTATATCAATATCTATATTCTAGCTGGAAATGAGTGTCTCATACGAAGGAACATAAATATCATATAATGTATATCGTAAATTATTTTGCTCATGCAGACCCCATATATATCTTGCGCAGTATAATTCAAGCGCAGCGTCACTGAAAATATTTCCAGGGCAGTTTTTTTTTCTCTAAACAAACGAGGCAGCATTTCGAAAAATAAACATAGCAACAAAAGAGAAATGATGATTTATAGCAGAGCCGGTGCAACAAATAGCCGAATGAAGGACAAAGGAAAAAAACAAAAACAAACCCAAAACAACAACAAGTGAAACCTCAGCTATCTTTGAAGTAAATCAAACTTTACCTATTTTAAGCTGATTTATAATATAGTCTGTTATTTCGTTTTGCTTTTTATCACTTGTTTGGTTACAGTTGCATTTATTCGCTATCACCTCAGTAAAAGTTTCTTACCTTCGTTTTTTACCCTAGGTTTTCTTCAACCAGATTTTTCTCTCTTCCTCTCGTTTGTTTCATTCTATTTTTCTTTTTTTTTTTCTATTTCTATATATTTTTTCCTGTCAGGCTCTTATTCCTTTATTTTGTCTTTCGGTTTAAATAAGCGCCATTTTACTTAATATCGTCTGTTTCCTTCAATTTTTTCGCCGTGCTCTCTGTGTGATTTATTTACACTCATTACGTCGCCATTTTGAATTCCTTTACCTGATCTTGACTCTTGCTTTCCAAAGTTTTGCTTTGTCTGGCACAAGGCTCTAAGCTGTTTGTTTTATCAGCCTTTTAAGATCTTTCGTTCAACATTCGGCAGGCTGATGGGCTCAACCCTGCAACACACATGGCTTGTTAAAGGGGAATGGATATATGCCTTTTTCCAAGGGCATAACTGAAAAACGAACGCAAACTGTCTCATCCGGTGATTGAACTCGGATCGCCAATCCTTGTGCCGTTGTCTGGTCGACCACACACATCCCCTTTTTTTGCGTCAGCTATCCAATTTCGTACAAATGATTTGATTATTGACCAGATGAAAGCCGTAAAAAGCTTGAACCAAGGAATGAAGAACTCAAGCAAAGAATATAGAGTGACAAGTGTTCGATGGAGCAAACTCAACCTTCGTCCTAAAAAGAAGGGTATTCAACCAATGAATATTCCCGATAGTCACCCATGGAGCTGAAACGGGGAACATGATCAAAAGATTGACCCTCAGACAGAGAATCATGCTCAACCTCACATGAAGAGATCACAAAACAGCACAGTATATTAAAGAGGAAATAGATATGGGATATCATATAATCTATTGGATAACTGAAATGGCAATTTGGATGGTTTGTAACAAGAATATCAGTCAACCGATGGACATCACAACTCACAACATGTATCCCCACAGATCACAAACGAAACTTAAGCTGGCAAAATATAAGGTAGTGTGACAGACTATTCAAGTCTCGAAAAGTACAGGCTCTGAGATGCACATGATATAAAATATTGGGATGGTCTATGCTCAGGTGAGAATTTGTGATTTATATACATATAGGTATATTTTGCCTAAAATCAATGCATAAGGAAAGCCACAAAATCATTTTTGCTGGAGCAATGATACCAATAAGCAGTCACATAACTCAATCTATTCGCAATCAACTTTCTATCAAGGTATCTTTTGAATATCTCAAAATTCACGTATTATCTTTAAGACAGGGAAGATTAGTATGATACCTCAATATTTGCTTGAGGGCTGGTCAAAATCCCTTCGTGGGTCAGATCAGATCAGCAGTTTGCAGGTTGCCTATCCGATTCCTGCTGCTTAAATTGATCTCACAAGAAACGCTGCTTTCGGCGGGACTTGACGTTAAGAATTCATTCCGACTCAGCATTTTCCCCTAAGGTTATTTCTGGTCGGAAATATCATTAGTATTCACTTACATTTGTCTGTTTGTTCTCACAATATCCGTAAAAGATCTCAGTGAATTTCAATACCAATTATCGGAAAGATGATCTATGGAGAAATTGATATTTTTGTGGGCGGATCCAGGAATCAATCTAATTTAGTGATATCATGTCTTTGATCTTTTATATTCGTATGTTTTCGCTCACGTTTGTTGGTTTGTCCACGGGACGAGTCAATGAATTTCAATGACATTTCGTTCTTGACTGAGACATATACTAAGGAAGAATTAATTGAATCTTAAGGTGAATCGAGGATTTTTTTCACTGTTAACTCCGCTACATAGTAACCATGTATGAATTGATTTTCATTCAGCTCTCAGTGACCATGGTGTAATCAGAGATATGCAATTTTTAAGTGCTTTCTTGAATCTTTGATGTTCTTATTGTTTCACTATTTCATATCAAGTAACCCTTTTTTCTCTTGCCCCTCTTCCTCTCTTCCCTTTACTTACTTTTCTACATTTTTTGGTCTTCTTTCTTTTCCCTTTCTTTTCTTCTTTCTTTTTATCTTCCCTTTATTCTTCTCTCTCTTTCCCCATTTTCTTTCTTTTTTTTGTTCGCTTCCTTCTTCAGCTCTCCGTTTCTCTTTCCTTCCGCATTTCTCCTTCATTCATTTTCTTCTTCCCTATTCCTTCCTTTCATCTATTTTATTCCTTCTTTTTTACTTTCGTTTCCCTTATTTGTTTGTCTTTTTCTCTCTCACTTTTTATCTTCTTTGCTTCAATCCCATCATCTTTTTTAGTCCTTCCATTTCTTCTCCTTTCTTCCTTCCTTCTTCTCTTTTTCTCCTATCCTTCTTTCATTATTCTCTTTTTTTCTCTAATCCCTTCTTTATTTCCTATCCCTTATACTCTCTCTTCCTTCCCTTTTCTCCTTTTCCTTCTCTTTATTACCCCTTTTCTCTTATCCTTCAGAACATTTCTCTTCGACTTTACTATTCATTCCCCCCCTCTCTCTACTTACACCTAATTACCTACATTCCCGCATTTTCAATATAAACCAGGATTTTTTTCTCCATTTAAAAACCTTACGTTTTCAATGCTTGTTGCTGTTCTATATTTCCTCATCTTTTGCTTACCCCCTTTTGTATACTTACCTTCTTTTTTATTTACATTCAGTATTTACAGCCCGGCGCATATTTTACCCTTTATGGAGATCAGTTTAGTTGCATTGTGAGACAGGTCTGTCTATTTTTGGTCCTGAAAGAAACACTGAATGGTACGTCCAATTTCCAAGAATTATTTTCTGCAATTTTCTTACGTTATTTACTGCGATATTTTTTGGTATTTGAACGCCATCCAATATTGTTATTTATTCAGAGAAGATCGAAAATATTTCATTCCATTTATATACCCTATTGATTCAATTTCAATAGTTTATATATATATATATATATATATATATATATATATATATATATATATATATATATATATATATATATATATATGACGAAGTACATATATTACTATACGTACATTCAGTATACTAAACTTATATGAACACACATACATACACTGATAGGTACCGTTTATATCACACACACACACACGCATGCTCATACACACACACACACACACACATATACGTGTGTGTGTGTGTATTAGAAAAGTATAGACATTTTTTTTACCTTTCTCCCTCTCTTCTTCTTTTTTCTTTCTATCATATATATGTATACATATATATTCAGTAATAATTGATATGATAATCGATGCTGCCGAGATGCACTATTCGATTATATATATATATATATATATATATATATATATATATATATATATATACATATATATATATATATATATATATATATATATATATATATATATATATATCGAGGGGCCAAATATATATATATATATATAGACAGAGAGAGAGGGAAAGAGAGAGAGAGAGAGGGGAGAGAGAGTGGGAGAGATAGAGATAAAGAGGGAGAGAGAGAGAAATAGATAAATGTTTTATAAATACATAGATGGAAATTTACGAATTTCCTTGTGACTCATCTGTTTCTCGCAGTCATTGCGATCAACGGGCAACTGTATTTTTCCCCTGCTTTTCTCTTTTCATTATATACCATTGGGGTTTTGGTTTCATGTTGTATTTCTTTTGTTTTTTTCTCTTTCCTTGTGTGTAAGGGTTGGTGTTTGGGGAAAGGTGATCGTTGAATCCAGCCATGCTGATAGGGCTTCAGGTTGGGGATCGATGATAGAAGATGATAGTTATTACTCCTATCATCATTGTTTGTTTTTTTCTCATTTGCCACAATGGAAGTTTTCGTAAACAACTAAAATTACTTTTCTTAACATTGAAATATGTAATAATTCAAATGATACAGTGCGTATGAGAATTTGATAAAGGAGAGATTTTTCCTTCAAGGTTATCGGCACGGGAGGCATTAGTTGAGCACGTTTTATTTTGCTTTTCTTTCCTAAATGACATATCTGAGCTGGCAACATCTCTGATCATTCTGTTGATCTATTTTCTATCACGGATGGTTTAGGATTGTCTGGGTTATTCTTAGAGTTGTTTACATTTGTATCATTTTTTGCATAAATTGATATAATCTTTCGGTATTTCAAAATTCTCACGGAGAAGGTCGATTTATTTTTCGTGAATTTATTTTTTATGGGCCTAGCTAGTAAGTTTCCCGTTTTTTTTTTTTTTTTTTTTTTTTTTTTGCTAATTGTATAAATGAGTGGATAAATGAAATGGTGCAAGATAAATAGATGGATGAAATAAATTGGGTTTCGAACGAATCAACATATGCGAGATTCTGGTGAATTTTAATACAAAAAGGAAATTATATTGTGGCCTTGTGTCATTCTATTTGCTTTTTTGTGTAATTTTGTGTTTATATTTTTGTTAACATTAGATTTAAATGAAAAAGTAAAATTATTATTATAATTATTGTTATTATTATTATTATTATTATTATTATTATTATTATTATTATTATTATTATCATCATCATTATTATTATTATCATCATTTGCAATTTCACACCAGTTGCCTGTTGGTTACCACCGGAGGTTGAGAGACAGCAAGTCACTTTCAGTCTCCAACCCTCCTCTCCACACTCTCGTAGTCCACAGCAATACTGTAGTTTACAGTTTCTCACCAGTTGTCCGGTGGCCATCGCCGAAGGCTGAGTGACAGTAAGTCTCCTCAGGTCTCCAGCCCACATCTCATCTTTCCCTCGTCTATCACGCCAGCGCTGTGCTTAAAGCCTCTACTACCATTTGGGTGTGTTTATTTCCTCCCTCCTCCTCTTTTAACATTCAGGGTCAGATTTTATGTTTGTAGTACTTTCCTCAGTATCTGTGCAGTTCCTAGCAGTGCAGTGGTCTGTACCATCTCAACCCTTCCTTTAATCCGAGTTCCTCCAATATCGCCCTCAACGTCTTTGGGGACAGTTCCGAGTATGCTTATTATTACTGGTACTAGCCGGACTTCCACATCTTCAGTTCTCTTGCCAGACCTTGGTACTTTTCCATTTTTTCACTCTCCTTCCCTTTTAATCCATGGTCTGCAGGCACGACCACGTCTATTATTTGGCAGATTTTCCTCTTCTTATCTACGATTATCGGGTCTGGTCTTCTCGTCTAGATGAGGTGGTCTGTTTAGATGCCAAAGTCCCATCGTAATTTGTGGTTCCCATTCTCCAGGACTGTCTCCAGTTTGCATTCGTACCATTTCCTGTATGGTTAAATCCCATTCCTTTACTCAGCTCCCAGTGTATCACTGTCGTGTCTGTGTTTATACTCCTTTAAGGCTAGCTGAAAGCTGAGTGACAGTAAGTCTCCCCAGGTCTCCATCCTCCTCTTCTATCGTAATCTACCATCACAGAAGTGCTAAGCTTTGTACCGTCTCCACCATGCCCTTCCTTTGACTATTAGGCCATTGGTACTCACTAGGGTCGTAGACCTCACATTCCCAGGACTTTACTCAGTATCCTTGCTGTCCCTGGCAGTACTGTGGTCTGCATAGTCTCAACCCTTCTTCTTATCTCCAGTTACTCCAATTTCTTTTCAGTGTCTTTGGCGAGGTTTCGAGTGCACCATCTATCACTGGTACAACATTAATTGGCTGGTGCTTCTTCCCTTGTCCTCGACTACCAGATCTGATCTTTTCGCTTGGATGGGTTCGTCAGTTTGATGATGTTTTGATTTTGTTCTTATACTGCCTTTTAGATATTTTTTTTTTTAGGTTTGTGTTGTTCTATTTGTTCTTTTGTGTAATTTTGAATTAAAACTATTTACTTTTCGTTGCTCGTTTGTTTTTAGTCGCTAGAATCATAATGTTGTTGTTTAAAGCTTAGTGGACATCTATTTTTGCGAATTCCTTTTGATATTACTTCTGATCTTTTCTTTAGGAGTAGTTTTTGTTCGAGGAAAGTTATAATCGCTAATTTTTCTTCTAAACAAAGGAAATATCTTTTTGAAATGTTAATGTAAGCTTGTGCAGTTTTTTTTTTACTTTCCATGTTATTTCTGTTTTGTTTTTTTAAATTTTTTCTAAGTTCCCATGTGAATTCTGTTTGTGTTGTGTTGTATTCGTAGCAGTCGTTTGTAAATAATAGTTTGTGTTGGTAATTTTCCATACTCCTTTTGTCATTCCCATGTATTTTTTCTGTGGTTTCTCTTGATTTTGGTGTTAGTTTGGTATGCGATGAAGGATTGGAATGTACATTTTTTTTTGTAATTACAAATGGCGAATGGTGAAGTTTGTTTGTTGTGAGTGACTTTCTTTCATCACATCTACTCACTACACAACAGTTTGTTAATTGTTGTTGGGTTTAGGTTATTCATATGTTTTGCCATTTAGATTTATCTATGCACTTATTATGACTTTGTACAACCGTAACTGATCAGATTAATAACGTTTTTTACACACACACACACACACACACACACACACACACACACACACACACTTCAATGAGTACAGAAATGTATTTTTTAAAACCCAAAACTCCAATCTCGGCTCTTTTTCTCTTGAAAACTTGTGTTTCTTAGTAAACATAACCTGAAAAAGCAAGAAAAGAAAGCTGTTTATTGATTAACCCCCATTTCCAATTTGTTCTGTTGATCAACCTATCGTGTGACTAACTATAATTCAAAACCATTCTAGAAGTATTTTCTTCCAAGTTACTTAATTTTTGAAGGCAACTATGGCTAACCTTGACTGTATCTCTGTTGAATACCTTATTTATGTATATGTATGATAATAATTAAAATATTTTTGTATGAACTTATTTCTTCCCAGCACTGAGTCCCCTTTGAAGCAAATCGAGCGACCTTACGTCGTGTAAATGAATGAATAAATAAGCACCGGTGACGAACGGGAAATAATTTCCTACAGAATGTTTTTATTTTTCACATTATCGGATATATATTGTCCATTTACTGATAATTCATATATATATATATATATATATATATATATATATATATATAGAGAGAGAGAGAGAGAGAGAGAGAGAGAGGGAGAACAGAGAGAGATACTGAGAGAAAGACAGAGAGTGATAGACAGAGACAGAGAGATTGAGAGAGTACTGTGGAATGATGCTTGTAGAGCCTTGGAGCTCTGTCTTAATCCCAGAGAACTAATACTAGTCACAATATGGCAGTCATGTAATAAAGTCAGTTGTAGGCTTGCGAAATATTATTTTATCACAAAAAATTATCAATTTATGATTAATGTTCAAAATTCAACAAAGAAAAATACATCTCAAGGTCCCCAAAATTATCTTTGGGGTCTGTCTCTGTTCCTCCTTTTACTGTAGTAGCCTTATTTTCTTATTTCTTTTTTTTTTCTTTAAGACTGACCAAAGACTAAATGCATGCCATGAAAGACAGTTCTGGGAAGACATCAACAAAGATCCTTCTGTTTGACGTCTTGGCTCCTAGTTGGCGGAATGCCAGTGAGCAACAGTGACTGTTGACGGGGCCAGGGATAGCTAGATAAGTTTATTTAGAAAGCATTCATTTTGAAGTAAATAGCAGAGACGGAGCTGAAAAGAAGATTCTACATTTCAAAGCAAGATCATCTTTCAGTTGCTAGACTTATTTGTCCCAAATTGGCCTCGTCGGCCATTGGCTCACCTGCAACTGATATGGCAAGATATATATATATATATATATATATATATATATATATATATATATATATATATATATATATATATATATATATATATATAAATGAAATGAAGATTCATTGCTCAAACACGTTTCTGTGTCTACCCTTTTCGGGCTCATTTAGGCAGATGATTTGGTATATTCTAAGTTCCTATCCAGGACATTATATTTGAAGGGTGTTTACTTTTCTTGGTGTTAAGGTTTTTCATTTCATTTGTAAGGTGTGTATATCTGCTGGCAATCATAGATTACAAGCCAAGAGGTATGGTTTGAATGTTTACATTATCAATAAGTGGTTATTTTTAACCGTATGCTTTTGGTGTGTAATCTTTTTGAGAGTATTTCATTCTTACTTAAATTTCTTTCCCTAAGTTAGGATCCCTTTTGTATGACCATCGTGGGTAGTTTGAATGTATTGGGATTGGTTTATTTCCTCATGTTTATGGTAACTATGTTGATTGGATTGCTCTATAAGTTTTATTGAGCTATGTTTGTTAGTAGAAAATACATTGAGTTATGTTTGTTGATAGTACTCCCCCAATGTCCCAAACAGAAATCTAAAATAAACCGAATCACTCGCCTGAAGAAGTCCAAACGGAACAAAAACATACACGTGTTTGTGCAGAAAATCCTCATTCTATTATATTTCAAGCTTAATATTTAGAGTTGGATGTATCGAGCACTCTATGAAATAAACCCATCATACATTTGATATTGCATTATATCATATTACATCCCTGATTTGTACTGTGCGATACATATATATATATATGTGTGTGTGTGTGTGTGTATTGAAGAACTTTAGCTACGAAAGATAATGAGGGTTTATATCCTTTTTTTTCCAACTGATGGACATCATGTCTCACAATATGGATCCCCATATATCACATAAGAAACTGAGGCTGAAAGAACACAAGATGGAGAGACGAACTTGACAGATTCAGGAAATACTGGCTCTGCGACACCCATGATAGAGAAGTGTGGTGAATCGTGGGGAAGGTCTATGTCCAACGACGGACGTTAAAAGACTGATGACGATGATGATGATGATGATGATGATATCTTTTTTCTTATTAGTGCATAGTTTTGATTTGTCTTTATGTGTTTCTATGTTCGTGCGTTCTAATTCTTTAGCATCAGTACTCCCTCTGACCCCTTCATGATCGTTTCCATTCCATCTTGGGGGTCTTACTTCGACAGATCTATTAATAAAATTCAGAATATTCTGAATCTCAAGTGGATGTTTTCTGCTCTATTCTAGAAGTTTTCTGATGAAAAACGCCAGTGATGTCATAAATATAATTCATTCAGACCATATTTGTTGTCCCGAGAAATTCTTTTTACATGACTCCAAATTTTGACTCGACAGTTGTTCGATTATAGACTGTGTTGGCGAGTATACATATATACTGATGATCCCAACCAGAAAATTTTACGTTTAGTACAGTAATATCAATATTCGGTGTGAAAAAAAAGTGCAGAAATTACACAAATATCATTAACAGATATTCGGAAATAAGTGACTGGAATAGAAATTTTTTTTATATATATATTTAGTGCTTAAAACGGTAAAGCTGTCTAGTTTACACACACACACACAAGCACACCCACACACACACACACACACATATATATATGTATTGAGTTGAATTGGATAGCAGTAGGTTTGGGGTATGGAAGGTCAGTTGAAACAGGTTTCGTGAAGTCTGGTCAAAATATGTTTGCTTTCGTGGGTTGATGGGTGGTGAGGCTGAGGTTGTGCGGTCGTACCTTTCACGTCGGTTCCTATTGATTTTTTTGAGTTATTGGATTCCGTTTGGTTCATGTTTTGCAAAAAAAGAAATTCTTCGCGAAAAGTTAAGGCGCGTGTCTGAGAGCGATGCTAAACAAATGCGTAGAGTGCCCTACAATTGTGACCTTTTTTTTATTTTTAGCATCGGGTAGATTCTGGAGGGAACTAAACCTCTTTATCAGATTTATATCCTGGATTAACCCCTTTAAACTTGGACTCTTGGTATTGATTAATATGATCTTGATTACACTTGTGTCCTCCCACACAAAAAGAATACGCATAGTTTTTTGTATGACCTCTGTCGTTATGGTGAGGTCGAATGAATGTGTGTGTGTGTGTGTGTGTGTGTTTGTGTGTGTGTGTTTGTGAGAGAGAGTGTGGTGTGTGGGGGTATTTTTGTCTGTGTTATGTGTGTGTGGTGTGTATGTGACATGTCTGTGTGTGTGTTTATATTGATGCATCCTTCCAAAATGTAATCTTTCATGTGAACGAAGACTCTTGAGATTGAGGTCAATGATTAGCCTCTTCTTCGTTTCCCTCTTAATCAATGGTGTTTGTTCCGATTCCGGCATTTGCCTCAGGAAATCCCCTTGGAATTTCCATTTGTCATTTCCTATGACACTTCGTCAACGCCACAGAGAAATGGTATTTGACTTCATTCTGTTTCCATCCCACAAGGTTCGCCAGGGGGTCGGGGAAAGAGAGACCGAGAAAAAAAAAGATTTCATCCCATGAGAGTAATTTATTTCATGTAGCAATGTCTCAACGTTTGCGTTATCAAAAGCCTGAGATGTTTGGGCTGTTATTTTAATTCCTTATGTCTCACTTGTAAAGTATAAGATAGATGGATAAATATGAATGGCCTGAGAGAGATTGATTTGTAGATGTATAGACGTGAACAGATGTGCAAAGGCCCATACACAACTGTCGCCTTGGAAGAAACGAATTGGGTGAATATCATCATCATCATCGTCATCATCATCATCGTCATCATCAATCTTTCAAAGTCTATTGTTGGACATAGATTTTCCTCACTTCTCTATCATGGGCCTCACGCAGCCAGTACTTTCTGGATTTGTCTAATTCGTCTCTCCATCTAATATTCTGCTTGGCTTGGTTCTGCATGTGATCTCGGGGGATCCATGTCGTGAGTTGCAATGGCCAGCCCTATGCCATTTGAGATTTTTAATGGATTCTTTGATATCCCTGACTCTTGTCTTTTCTTAGATGTACTGTGCTGTCTTGTGGTCTTTCCATGCGATGTTGAGCATAATTTTCTCATGACCACGTTGCATGTTTTTTAATTTACGGATCTGCCTCTTGGTTAAGTTCCATGTTCCAGCTCCACAAGTGGCTATTGGGAGGATGCATTGGTAATACACCCTTCTCTTTAGGATTAATGGGGTCTTCTTGTTTTTGAAGGTTGAGCTTGCTCTGCAAAAGGATTGCCATCCTAGTGTGATTATTTGCTTGATTTCTTCTTCTTTTGAAAGTCTTATCGAGATTCGTTGTCCTAGGTAGATGCAGTGATCTACTTTCTCCTTTTCTGTGTCTTTGATTTTGATCTCTGTGTTTTTATCTCCTGTGTGATTGTTGCACATGATCTTCATCTTGCTGAAGTTTATGTGTAGGCCAACTTCCTCGCTCTCTTCATCTATGCACAACCTCCAACCAATGAGTAAATATACACCGTGAATAAGCAAAAAATGAGAATTTTGAATTGAATTGTTATTTGAGCCTTTGAATTACCAGCGATTGTTTAGCTAAATGGTTAGAATAACGCTAAGGTTGAGGTGGCTGCGTTGTCGGTTGCAGGTTCGATTTCTGCAGCAGCTCTATTTTCATTGTTTATTCTATTTACGTTGTCTAGACCAAGTGATACATCAATCATGTGATGATGCGATAACATTTCAAATAAGAGTTTCAATGAATCATAACACAGTTTATAATAATTCCGTAGCTCATATATCCATTTCACAATATATATATATATATATAGTAAAAATTAGATTTGCTGCTCAAACACATCTATGTTTCTGCCCTGTTTGGGCCTCTTTAGGCAAATGTTTATATATGTTTTAGATTCCTGTTTGCGGAATAGGGGAAATCTTTGCGGGTGTTGCTATGGCGGGAGGAGTTTTTCTTATGTTTTACTGTTATTTTGTCTGTTAAGTTTGTAATGGGTGTGTTTTGGTGGTGGTTATAAGTGACATGTCAAGGCTTATGATCTTTGTGTTTGAGTTATCTGTCAGTGGATGCTGAGCTGTGTGATCCAAGGAAATGTCTTGATTTCTATCTAGGGATCATTAGATTTATTATCCGTGTTATGACCAAAGTGGATTGTATTGTTCGTAATTTACTCAGACAGGGGGAAGGAAACTTGGTTGATTCGGTGGTTCTTTGAGATGACAATGTAGGTAAACTGTCTACATTGCTTTTAATGTTCTAATGTATGAATTATTGAGTTATATTTGTTGATAAAAATTTCTAGTGATACCAACATTTGATGCTATTTCATTCCTCCTATTTAATGAATCTATTTTAGTTTAAAAAATTTTTTTTTCAGCAAAACTGAATATTTCGAATTTCTCAGACAGAGATAACATGGATTTTCAATATTTTGGTATATATAGGTTTATTCTAAACTTTTCCATTTTACAGTTGTTTTATTATACAACTCGCCCATTTTCCAGTAATATGTAGATAATTATATATCATTCTTACATTTTTGGCTCATAAAGGATGATATATGGTTGGCTGATCTAGGTTTAAATGATATTTTAAATATTCCGATAAAGTATTTTACTTTTAGAAGTTTTCTCTTGGGTTGATATCTCTGCTTGGTAAAATATATTTGATCTGAAACATTTGTTATGCAGAGGGCAACTATTATTGTTGGTACACCTGCAGTCTTGTTTTTTTATGTTCATCTCTTCCTTATTTATATTCTTTCTAATAACTTTATTGTTATAATTCGTAATAAGTGTATTGAAATTTTCGGTACAACTAAAGCTGATTTTCGGTATCTTACTTAGCAGGTGGTTTGGGGGAAAGAGTTTTTTTTTTTCCTAACAATTGAATGAATATTTTTCCTAACTTAGCTATTACTTGTAGTTTGAATCGTGGTGATTTTAAAAAAATTCTTTTTTCTGTTATTTTCCAGTTTCTTTCTATTGGATCTCACTTTCTAGTCGAAATTAAAGTTTGTTTCAGTGGAACCTCGATTTTTTTAAGGCTTTGATATGGTCATCTTTATCGATTTCTTGGCGTATCGTATTAAATGGAGAATAATTGTATTAAGTCAATGTAATTATAGTCAAGCTTTTTCTTAGGTGCATAAGGATGGACATTAGTTAACCGAAGATGCTTTGCTATATTTGTGACTATGACATGCGACCATGTTTGCAACTATCGTAATTCGGCAGAACAGAATTTTGGAACTTGACCAAGAGTTTGGCCCTAAAACTATGCAACATGAACCGGGGAAATCATGCTTAACATCACGCAGAGAGATCATGAGACAGCATATTACGTTAGAAACTAATCATAAGAAAAATCAAATGGCAATGGGTCAGTCAAGTTGTAAAAATGTCCAACAACTGCTGAACATTATGATTCCCAGAGATCATATGCGAAATTATGGCTGACAAAGAATAAGACTACGTGAATTACGAGACAGGTTCAGAAACCAAAAGTTTCGGCAAATCTTTGAGGTAGGTCAATAACTGGTGGCTAAAAAGACTGCAGCAACTGAATGTTTTTCCTCCATCCAGCTTTTCATCACCACTACTTGCACCGTTGATCTCGGGCAGAGAGTAAACCACACAGATAGGAAATTGAAGATAAGCACTCCAAGAGACCCTTAATTCCATTTTGCCTCAAGTGGGCCGGGTTACCCAAACCAACTGCTCTTACCGATTGATCAACGATAACCCTACGGCTGTCAGAATATTAAATTTAACCTTTAAAAATATATCTAATTTCCGCCGCTCTCTTGGTGCCATATTCGGTATTGTTTCTGGTATTGCCTGTAGTAAGAGCAATATCATGATTAAAATAATCATTTTGATTTATCATTTTGATTGATTTATTTGTGGACTATCTATCCGGGAAGGTCCATTAATACTCAGAGTTTCTGGGACTTTTGAATTCCTTCTTGTTTATGCTGCTCGTCGATGTTTCCCATGTGTAATAGATAATATCCGTAAAGGAAGAGAGTCTCATTCAGGTCACTTTCTCTGGTAATGAAAAGCAAAACTCAGTCTCAATCAGAGAAAAAAAAACCTTAACTGCAACGCTTACAAAATTAAGTTATAACTCGTGCAGCAGAGCTTGTTCCATAAATTTAACATGGAATTTTATTACTTGTCATTGCTTGCTTTTCATTCCACTTCTCTGTCCCGCTTTCAATCTTCTGAGTTTCACATCTCTTCCTCAGTTGATACCCCGGGTCGCAGGTGTCATTAACCTCGCTCGCCTTTTTTAATTGTCCCTCGAGACGCCAATCAGGCGGTTTAACCAGACACACTAACCAGGCAGAATAACCTGATAGGGTCAAATAGATTCCCAGACTATAAACACAACGTACATGATTAGGTCTGGGTCAGAATATATCCAACTTCACCGTATCTCATTTAATCATCGCCCTCATACCATCATATCAACACAACGCTCACCATGACAAAAACACTGGATGGAATTTAGATTTTTGGCTATGGAAGCAAAAATAGAAAAAAATAAAATGAAAAAATATTCTCGAAACAGCTCAAAGACGACACAAGAAAAAACTCTCAAATGTGATTAGATATGCGAAGTCTGTCCAGAGAGTTAAATTAAATTTTGAATATCTCGATAACCGGTTTTGTGGCCTTCATGTAACATAACAGCCAATAAGAGGGGACGGATACTTTCCCAAAGGGTTAATCGGTTGATAAGGCAGCAATTAAAAATCATTGAGCGAGCTTGTATGACTATTAAACTTACAATGACCGACCTGCACATTTTCCACTTATTGTGCATAGGTTTTGGCAAAATATTGCATCTCCCAGGTCTGCTAGAGCCACTACAGTCCAGATTTGACTCTGTGTGACTTATGGTTTTTCACAGTTGGAAGGGAGGAAATTTCAAACCGTGAACAAGATTAAGGAAAACTTGATGAGGCAGATGATGGTATTCCCAAAAGTTGACTTGGCAAATCGATTTGAACACCATAAGGTATCGAATGAATTAGTTTGAGGAGAAATAAGGTGTAATTTACCTGGGTAAGCCACTTTTTTGTCAACATCAAATATATGGTCACTTTCTATATTGACCTCGTAAATTAGCACTGGCGATAATTTCCAGCTGAGGTTGTAGAGCAGAAAGAAAATCCAGACTTGATAATCTCCTTCGATGGTCTGCAGGCTAATCACTTTGGCTATTGTTATTGCTTTCGGTAAGATCCCAAGTTGATGCCCTGTGCTTGACTTATCTCCTCTGACAATACTATAAATACTGGTTTTACGGCGTCTGTTAGTCAAAGATGATGTAACTTACAATGTTAGTTGAATACATGACTATCCCTATAGGTAGAGCTAAACAAAACGAAAGTAGATAGCGTGAGAAGAAAATTGAATATGGCTTGACATCAAATGGCACGACAATGTTAGAGTCTGTCGAAGCCTTCCTGTGAGAGGCGAAGTGGCCCTTTTTGAATGGAACGCCTAGTTTATGACTTAGATACAATAAAGAGCAACGCTATTCATTTGAGCAGACCAACCCAGAGAACGGACTCTCTCCAATTTCAATATATATGATTGTGTATGTGTGTGGTATCTCTTTCCTTACCCTTCTCCCTCTTTTGCATTTTCTCCTCTAGGATACTCTCTTATCCAAATATATGCGGTCCCTTTATCTATCGTCAGTCGGTTCCAACAACCCTTTCCCTGCACCACAATTTAAGAGACCCCTGCCTGTGTGGCGCTCACTGTTCATGCAACGCGTTCTTTCGACAACTGGCCACTCATAATGGTCAAGCGACTATGCAGTGTAATGTCACGTTTTTTTTTTTTTGGCCAGCAGTTCTTGAGGGAAAAAAATTTAGATAATGATAACCATCTTTTTTTTCCATGATGACTAAAATCTTTCTTTATAGTTTCCATAAATCATCTCCTTGGACTTGGGCTTTTTGAAGTATGATTTATTTAAATTGACATCTCTGAAGAGAAATGACCTATTACTTCGAAGCCGTATATTCTTACGATAGGCAGGAAAAAACATTTTACACGGCACTTATAGCAGGCTGCCCCACTCACTATAAAGTCCATCATCATCATCAGTCTTTTAACATCCGTTGTTGGACATAGACCATCCCGAGGATTCGCCACAATTCTCTATCATGGGCGTCACGGAGCCAGTATTTCCTATATCTGTCGAGTTCATCTCTCCATCTTCTGTTCTGTCGACCTTGGTTTCTTAATCCACCCCCTCTAAATATGCACTTTTCGATTTTCCAATAAGGTTCTATAGAACTGAACACTCCTGAGATGATATAAATCTGCAGTTTTCCTTGCTCGCACACAGCGAGTATTTTTGCATTGGTTCGACTACAGGTTGCGCGTATTTCTTTATTGACGTGTTGATCTCGGTGAATTTACTTCGGAATTCTTAGTAATTACTTCATTGATTGGAACGTCACACCTCATTTATTTTCGATATAGGTTTGTGGATTCAATCCTTCATCTTGGCAATGCAAAATGTTACAATATGAGGGTTGATGGGAATGGCTTAATTGGATATTTCATTCTTGATCACTGATATTTTATTTCATTTCCTAAATGACTCCTTTTGTTTAAGATACTTTTTTGTGTGGGTATATGTGGTGTTTAGTTGGTTTTTAAAAATACACCACTTACTTTTATGTTTGTGTGTGAAAAAGTAACCGTTTTCAGATATCAATCGATGAGAGAAATATCTCAAATAAATTTATTGACAAGATAGAGCGTAGTGGCTTGGAACCTTCAGAACTTGATTAAAAAACATAAGGAGAGAGAAAGTGGAAATGGTTGATAAAAAAAGGCGATGCATGAGGATTCTAACGGCGATGAAAGGAAAGCAAGCAGGACGAAAATAAAAGAGAAAAGGGTACGTGATCATTTAGTTGCAGTAGAAGGAAAGAGGTCAAGTTAGATTAGCAAAATACATAGTGATAGAAAAAGTATCTTTGCCTATAAGTAAGGGGACCAAATTTTGATCTGCAGGAGATCAGCAGAAGAAGAAACGCAGAAGAATTGAGCAGTCTGGTGACTACGGAAGGGTCGTTGTCTACGGGCTACCGGCCCCTGGTCGCTGGCAGTAGAAGCACTAATTTTCCGTCTCTCTCTCTCTCTCTCTCTCTCTCTGGGTGAGTGAGGATTTTGTGTGATCTTCAAGCGGAGACTATCGATGTATCTTCGGTCGTCCGAAGAAGAAATAATTGATGGTTCCATTTTGAATCCCTACATGAGTCTAGCTTCTTTCGTTCTTTCCTCGGCTGCGACCCCGTTGCGAATGCATGCCGTGAAATGCATTAAGGTACATGGTCGAAATCACACTTACCATTAGGCTTCAAAAGCACGTAATGTATCACCTTCCATCGCCGTTGCAAATGTTCCCAAGAGACCAAAACTGACCGAAAATCATGTAAACTTGTTATACTAAATGACTTTCCAATTAACACAAAGGAAACAGAATAATAACTGAATACCAATATTTCTGGCTTTATTAGTCCAACAAGAATGGCTGTTGCAGGGTCAAAATCAAAGATACCTACTGAAATTACTTTCATTGTACATATATGTGTGTGTGTGTGTGTGTGTATATATGTGTGTGTGTATATATATATATATAAATGTATAAATGCATATTTCTTGGGTATTTCTTTATCGATTGAAATGAAATAAATTCTTTCATATCTGCGAGAAGAATTTTCTGTAGATATGTGAGACTTGTTAATTTGGCTAAGTCGGTGAGGGGGTCGGCTACCAATCACTTGTCCGTAATTTAAAATTTAGACAGGGGAATGGAAATTTTTACTCACTCAAGTTTTGTTGAGGATTGTGTTAGCTGATCTCGTAACGTTAGACTAGCCAAGTCAATCAAGGTTTGAATTGGAGTGTGATAAAACTCCAAGTTCATACTGGAGCTCAAAACACGTGGTAAACACCAGGTCTAGCGTGGTTTATCCTAATGTAAAGAATAATTTCCGGACAAAGTGATATTAGCATGAGTCTTATCTGGGCTGAAGTGGATCTCTATTATAAAATATCTAGTTTTATCCGTCCTGTTTTAAATCAAAATTTTATCAACGGTATTTCCATATTTGTTTATTATTCTAGCTCACTTGATAATGTAGAGGTGAAGCAATCTACAGCAAATAGATACCTACACGGGCACAACATTAGTTTTGGTACTGAGCCGTTGAAAAGGGATTCATTAAACTGTGTAACGTGACTCATGTTCCTGATTAAGGAGTGTCATTTCTTATTTATACAAGTGTAAAATGCATAGAAAATAGCTACTATTCCCTTCTAAGGTTGCTGTTATGATTAGGACTGTGATATTAATATATAGCTTTTTTGGTACATTATTTGATGAGAAAAGTGCTAATTTGCTTATTCCAAATCATTACCATCGTGGACGTAAGAACTAAGTTCGAAGGGAATAATTAACATTTTCTATAATCTTTAGACATAAGCAGATAGAAAATTACAATTACTACCTGTGACCCCACCCCCACAAGGTAAATATATGTTGCATAGTGTGGGATTGAGATAAAAAGAACAAGAGGGGACAATTCAGTGACATTTTAATGAAATGAACTCTGTTATAATTCAGTGCGTATCATGAAAAACCGTTCAGTGGATGTGCTTCTAGAAACAGTCAACTGTAACCATACGTTTATCAAGTTTTCGAGTGATTCGGGCAGGCTCTCTTGCTATGTATGGGTCACACATGCAGGTCACACAAATGGAGCTAAAAATATGAAAATTTAGACATACCCTCAGTGCAATATCCCGGAGAATGTCCTTATGGTTTTTTTTATAATCATCTCTAAATTGGGTTTTAGTGCGGTTGGGGCTCAATTCACCACGTTAGTTTTTGCTAAATTGGCCCCTTAGTTTTTGCCCAGTAGTATTAACGTTTGTTTTGAGAATATTCAAAGTTTTTATTGATAACCACCAAATACAAGGGAGGAGGAGTATCTTACACATTGATCATCACCCCCAACACAGCATGCTTCCAAAATACGTTGGTCACAATACGGTTTCTGTTGAGTGATAAACCAGACCTGTCTTGAAATTGTGGTTAGTTGTGATTCTCTGGGTATGCAATGTGTGAAAATCCCGAATGAAAAAGAAGTGTGAGATTTCGTAGGAAATGGTTACAATATCGAGTTCAAAAAATTGGTTCAGTGAATCAGACTTTTAGTATCATACTGAAATAGATGGAAATCATTACTATTGGAGCGAGAGCGAACGCAGACACCATATTAATTGTGAAAGGGAACATCATATGCGAACTTTGCATACACGTATGCAACCTGTCTGATGGGTACTGAAATCTCTTTGGGAGTTAGGAAAAGTTAGAAGCTAAAAAAAAAAAAGAATAGTTCATCCGAAAATACACCATTATAAAAATGTTATGATTTATAGATTGCAACGTGAGAGTCAACTTGATTGCTGTGATAGAAATTAAGGTTTCAAGTTACTTATGGTGTATGAATTGAATTGTTGTGAGAAATTAAATGTCGTATTATGGCCAACAACAAAATGCGAAGGGGGTATATGAAGATATTACGTCAAGCTCAAAAGAAAATCGACGATTCATGGTTGAAAACATGATAGATTTGAAAATAAAAGAGACAGGTCTACCGTGTGAGAAATTCACCTTATGATGGCCGGAGAAACAACCAATCAAAATATCACTGAACAACAACTTAGCGTTACGACAGACTCCATTGCAAATATGTCTGCGATTTATTGATCTCTTTATTTAGATGTTCATTTCATATTTGTGACGCCCTAACCAAAAACGTGTTGTCTGTCTTGCATTACTAAGTACAGATTTTTTAAAAGAGTTTCTCTAAAGAAGATAAAACGTTCAACGTTGCTTGGAAGGAGAAAATACAAAAAAAAAATCACCTAGTGATGGAAAAATCAAATTTCCTTTCCATGATAGCATGTCTCTGACTTAGAGACAAGAAGGAAAAATTCAACGAAGTCGTTAATGAGAAAAAACTTTTTTTTTTTTTAATTTTCTTCATACATATATATATATATATATATATATATATATATATATATATATATATATATATATATATATATATATATAAAATCTTTTGCTGCTACATACACTCAAAGCATCAGCAGTCAATCACAGGTTTACTGTCTTCATTTTGTAAAGTGGGGTTGTTCTCATTTTTTCAATTCAGCCCACAAAGACTCTTCAGCTGCTGTACTTAAATAAAAATTTTTGACAGCGGAATTCATATGTATAGATATGCACGCATGTGTGCTTTCGAGTAAAATAGGCATACACAGACAGAAACACACAAACACACACACACACACAAACACATACATATATATATGTATTGCATAGAAAACTTTTACAGCTCTAAACACAAAACATTTAAAAAAAGTTTTCAGAAGATTATCTGTGTCATTTCAGTCGAAATTTATGTAATCTTTACAGGTGTTTTTTTTGTTTCCCTTGTACATAGTTATTTTTTTTACATTATACAAATTGTGTCTCTTGTTGGGATCACCAGTTGATAATCATGTAACCGTTTCGGGGATTTAAAAAAACAAAACAGTCACATTAATAGTGTTAATCAAAGACCACCTCACTTCATTATGTAGTTATTGCAACACATGTAGTTTGTCATTTTGTATAAGGTTTTATGCGTATTGTACATTGATATTTTTTCATGCTATATACCAATTTTTTAAAACTTGACTTACTTACATTGCTTACCCTAAAAACGTTCCAAAGGACGAGGGATCAGTAAATATAACCACAGACACGACTCACTCTTCGTGCCATTTTTACTGATATCCGCCTATGTCAATATTAAATCTATTGTGTCGATTTTACTAGTAATTTCAGACTGCATCAACCCAACTTACGATGTCATCTTCAAGAATACTAATCACACAGAAAAAAAAATCCTTTTTCGAGACGATTCTCTACTATCACATTCAACCAAAGAATTTGATAATCATTTTCCACTAACGTTAAAGTTCATTTTATTTCGGTCTCGTAATGTGAATGTATTTCATTCTGGGGCGTGCAGACACCTGTTACGGTGACGTAGAGATTTGTTTGGAAGGGGCGCAGTATACAGAAGGAAAAAAACAATATGATTGAACAACCAGTTATCATCAAAATGTTATATTTTGTCCATTTGTAGTCAGGAGACTGAGTATACTGAGGGACAAGAAAAAAATCAGCAGAGTACTTTGAGCAAATTAATTGATTCAGAAGACATTCGAATTTCGAAGAAGAAAATTCAGTGTTCGTCAACCCATTTTGTGCCTCAAGTCAGATTTTCAAACTGATTTTAGTATAATTAGGACTATGGAGTAAATAAACCTATATTAGCTGAGTGATGCAAATTTATTTGTAAAAAAACTGAAAGTATATTTCTTATCATCTAAAGAGTGCTCAGATGTGATTTGATCCGTTTTCTTTCGTAAGGGTGAGCAAAATATAAGCCTATTGGCATTTTTTGTAGGTTTCCAAAAAGACCCTAAGAAGTGCATCGCACTTTATTTGTTCTTAATATTTTGCAATCGATACTCAAAGTATGTAAACATATATTTTTGGTTATTACAAATTGAAATACCATATTTATATGGATGTCATGAAGATGTTTTTGTGCTTTTTGAAAAAGTTCATAAAAGTTTTGGCGAAATTTGATTTGTTCCATCAATGACCTGCAAAACCTTGAACCAGCCCTAAAACTAGTCCTAGCTTGTATCTCTTATAGTTAAACTCATAAAATACAGTTGTAATTAGTCAAGTTTTTTTTCTCATATTTGACTCAAATCCATGGTAGTCACATGTGTTGAAATGTATGTGCGTTTCAAAAATACTATTTGGAATGGTCGAAATAGTTTACGCCGCTTCAGTAAATTAGGTATACAATAACGTAGTTTACACAGCTTCGAAATGTAAGTACATATTCGTGCTGCTCGATTTCCGATGAAGAGAGAGAGAGAGAAAGAGAGAGACTGTAGATAAGTATAAAGACAGGTCTGATTAGTCACTCAACAGAAACTGCCATGCGACACATGCTGTGTTACGGATGATCAATTAAAGAATTTGAAAAGGGTTAATTAATGAATGTTACTATCTCACCTTTCTTAGGCAGTGATGATTTAAAAAAATCTTAATTGTCAAAAACGCAACCGTATATGTAGCTATATACTAACTAAAGTACCTTCTTCACATAACTTACATAAAAAAAAATTTTTTTTCTCTATTCATTAGGAGTAAATGCTCAACTTTTCAGCCCTCTAGATCCATTGGCACAGTTTAAACACATAAAACCTACATAGTCATCCAGATCAGTTTCAAAACTGAAAGTAAGCTATGTTGACAGTTCAGGTGAGCGTCTCGGTTGACTGTTCCTAACTTTACTCGAGAAATTATAAAAGTGAAGGATGCATGGATAACGATCTTGCCTATGATGACTAAAACACTGAGAAATTTTCCATAAACTTTTGGAAAAAAAAGATCCACAAAGGAGTTGAGACAATCAAACAACGTCACTGTTCAGTTTAACGAGCAGAACCCTGAGGAGAGATCTGGAGATTCGAGAAGCCTTTATTCCCTGCAATATCCTCCTTTTCAATAAAGATTCAAATAAGATTATGCCAGGAAGAAATATTAATTACAGCAGCCATAGCAATTGATATAATGGAGAGAGAGTGGAGAACCATGAAATGCACAAACAAGAATCTAAAAGTGGACAGAAGAAGTACACAGCTATTTCAGACGACAAACCCAAAGCATAGTAGATCCAACTGCATGGACACAGCTGCGCGAAGGGAATCTAAAGAGAGAAACTGAGTAGCTGCTGATAACAATGCCATATCAATGAACTATATAAATGTCAAGACAAGACGCAGGGAAATAGCAAGTGTAGATAATGGAGAAAAAGAAAACAATGAACTTCAGTATGCAGATGTCGCCAACTGTTCCATAGTGGATAGAAAAACTTGCCTAATTGGCCCAGGGAGGAGATCCACTTGAAACTGCGCAAGCGATTGAGGTTCAATCATATAAACCAATGGTACATTCGCATACCAGGGACTGAAACTCACTGAAACTCACCTAATCTAAGCCAAAAGACGAGATTTAGTGGGATTTTGCTCTTCCGACAGACCAAACTGGAGAAGAATGAAAAGTATTTTATGTACCTGGACCTTGCCAAGTAGAGGAAGCTGTTGAAAATGAGAGTGGCAGTCGTGCCTATAGTGGTTGGAACTCTGGAAACGATTCTTAAGAATTTAACCCAAAAAGGAACTAGGATTACGAGGAAGAACCGGGACTACCTATACGACAGCACGGCTGCAATCGACAAGAATTCCAGGAAGAGTCTTGGAATATCGATCTGCTGTAGAGTTCACTGGACACTTGATCTCCGGTGAAGGTCACCAGACTCGTGTCGAAAATCCATAGTTGTCTGGAGTTAATGCCTTGAGAGGATTTTTTCAAGGGGTGAAAAGTATCTTCGTCGAACACAGTCAGTTGTACTCGCAGCCATTTGTATTTCGTATATCTTTGAAAATAGGGGCGGTCACTCGTGCTATTCTGTATACAATACTATTCTAATTTCTACTCCTTTAATAATAGTTCTGGTGAATGCCATTAACAAACTTCAGCAGAACAGGTTGACCTTAAAAGTTGGGTTAAATCAGTCATCAGTTTTAGCGTGCATCACTGTGTCACTACTATTTGTCGTTATGTCACCAGTTTTTGGTCAGGTCATTGTCATCTGTTATTGTTCTTCCACATGAAAATTGGAGGGGTTTGACAAAAGAAATAAATAGGAAGTCTAATCTCATCATCAACATCAGCATCATCAATCTTTTAAAGTCCAGGATTCCCAACGTTTAACTCTCATGGAGTCATGGAGTCAGTATTTTCTAAATTTGTCGAGTTCATCTCCACATCTTGTATTCGGTCAACCTCATTTTCGCATGTGATCTCTTGGGATCCATGTTATAAGTCGTGATGCCCATCCCTTATTTGCCATTCTTGCAACATGACCTACCCATTGCCATTAAATTTTTCATATAGATTCTAAGATGTCTTGGATTCCTGTCTTCTTCCTGATGTATTGTGTTGTGTTGTGATTTCTGCATGTGAAGTTGAGCAAAATTCTCTCATTTGCGCGTTGCATACTTCTCAGTTTGGGAGTCTGTCTTTTGGTTAGGTTTCATATTTCAGCTCCATAAGTGACTATCGGGAGGATGCATTGGCTGTGTACTCTTCTTTTAAGGGTTATTGGGATAGACTTGTTTTTTTAAGGTTGAGCTTGCTCTGTCAAAGGCTTGCCAACTTAAAGTGATTCTCCGCTTGATTTCTTCTTTTGTGGGTTTCATAAAGATTAGTTGTCCCAGGGAAGATGTTGTAATCTACTTTCCCAAGTCTTGCATCTTTGACTTCGGCAGTTTTGTCGTTATTGTCGATGTGATTTTTGCACATGACTATCATTTTACAGGAGTTTATGTGTTGGCCAACTTCATTGCTTTCTTCGTTTAATTCATCTAGCAATAGTTGGAAATCGTGTAGGCTCTCTGTGAAAAGGACAACGTCGTTTGCAAATCTGAGGTTGTTCAGATATTCGCTGTCTATTTTGATTCCTCTATTCTCCCAGACCAGGTTTCGGGAGATCATCTCAAGGCATGCTGTGAAGAGTTAGGGTAAGTTGGTATCAACTTGTCTTTTTGCCTTTTTGGATCTGGAGGGGTTCGGGGTCTTTATATTATGAAAGCCATCATTCTACTTGCTGTACACACTGTATACGTAAAAGTTTACTCTGCTGAATGGTTAATCCATGGTTGGCCTCGAAAGCAAGAGAGAAAAAAATCAGAAAAGGCAGCCTCAGCCTCATAGTTTAATCAACCACTGGCCTGATTGCAAGTATGAAAGAAAAAGCCCAGTTAGCCTGAGAAGTTAATCTGTTGAGCAGGGAAAATAAAAACAAAAGCCAACTCAGCTTTATGATTATCCCCACTGATAATGAAAGCAAGGCAGGTAATAAATGTTGCAACCGGGAAAAATCAATCGCAAGATCTACTGGTGACAGCCCGAACACCTCAAACTACTGAGCCATGGACATATTGAAATAAATTCTAATTTATCTGTGATTATGAATGACATTACATTGTTCAGATGAGCGTCTGGAAGGGACATACATTAGCATCAACGGACATTACTCTCCATAACATCCATCAAGGGAGATAATTACCATTTGCATCGAACGAATAACTGAGAATTACAATTGATCTAAAATGCCAATAAGAATATGAAAATAAGGAAAATTACATATTGAGTGAATGAAAAAAGAGAAAAATGCATTATGAATTCAAACTAATTGGAATAATTATGTTGCTCTTTCAAATTTTGACGATTAGAAGGATTATAACTTCCTTATCATAATGGATTTGATAAATATTAGCTTTGGAATTTAGGGTTTTTCTAAAGAAAAGGAACAATGAATAAGCAGAACCTCTGACAAAAAAAAACAAAAAACCTTAAGTTGAGAAATACCTAAAATCTAAAAATTTTATTTTGTTTGTATGTTTTTCATCACCCCCTTTAAAATCATTCAGTATTTAGGCCACTTAAGAGGCGTAATTGTCAAAATAAAGTATTTTTGATTTATCATGAGCTAGGTAATTTTTTTTGTGATTTGTTCGAATTTCAATCGTGTAATTTTATTTCATGTTCTTTATTCTTCCCCATGAATTATCAATTGTGATCATTTTGTTAGTTCGAGTTGTTTCCCTTGATTCATTTTCGAAGAATTATCTCCTTTGAAAAAGTTGTCTCCGTAAAACAATAATCCTTTCATTTACCCTGTTAATAACTGTTTAATGGCATTCTTAATAACACGCTAATAACACAGTAATAATACTTGTTATTACATGAAAATAATATTTTCCATTACAGGAATTCGATGCTCTCAAAAAAAGTAAAACGTAAATGCATCAATTTTCTTACTTAGGAATAGATACGCCAAAATGAATCTGTTGTTTGCTTGGTGAAATTGAATATATTCTATTTTATTCATCGTATCAGAGAAATCAGACACTGTAAATTTTGCTGTTGCTTTTTTCGTCATTTTGTGTACATTACGGTTCTAAGTGTATTGACTCATCGATTCTTCGTAAAATTGAGTCAACTCTGGAATTTGAAGCAATAATGATGATAATAATAATAATAATAATAATAATAATAATAATAATAATGATAATAATAATAATAATAATAATAATTTTAATTATAATTATAAGTGGTAGTTGTAACATTTGGACCGTATGAATGAACCCAGTGATGATTTTCGAAGGTTTAAAAGATATTTTACTTTAGGCTTTAAGAATGATTATTCTTGACATATTGATGATATTTCTACTTCTGAGATGGTTTTTCTTTGCGATTCTGAGAAATGTTCACCTAGATGAATTGTCCACTGCCAAATTCTACCTAATGAAAAGAAAAAAAAAAGTTGAGAGTGGTCTGTTGTTTCTTGGAGCTGCACGTGGGTAAGTGGAATTAAATTTAAAATTTATAGTTCAATGCCTAGCTACCCCCGAGTATGAATGAATGGAGTCTGTCCACCCCTGACCGTTAGGACCCCTTACTGCTAAGTAGATATAGGGGAAAGAACACAGATTGCGAGATAGCCGGCACAACAAGCGTTTTGACTTTTTGACAAAAAAAAAAGACAAGTTTCCTGCTACCACACCGAACGGATTACGGACTAGTAATACCCCCTCGAAACTCTAGTTCGAAAAGATAAGCCCTTGTTGTTTTTGACTCGATTTTGACTCGATTTCGACTCGATTTTTTTTGATTATTTCGATTTTTTTGTTGTTTGTCTTGATTTTGTATTTTTTTCTTTCCCTTCATGGCCGACGAGGCCAGAAGGGCTTTGTTTGCTTCCCCCGATAAGGGGGAGGGCGGGGGCACATCCACACCCCCTAAAATAGGGAAAAAAAACAAAAAAAAACAAGAAAAAATGTCTACATCACAGACAGTCAGTACAAGTGAAAAGAATTCAGACATGAAAAAATCCCCCGTCCATGAAGGGAGGGGGGAAAATACAGACTCGCCGATTCCGGCGGGACAACAACAACAACAAGAAAAGACAAGTGGGGACTCTCCTAACGTTTGGTCATCCCCTCCCGTAATAAATACAGTCAATGTGGCGGAATTCGTCAAGCGTTGCCAGACATACAGTCACCTTGTAAAAGAGGACGGCTTACTGGTGGACTTGGTCGAATTGAAAGACATTGAGAAAAAAATGGTGTCCGTCTTTTTGGTCGACAAGAAGTCAAACCGAATTGTCCGATCAAACAAAGACATAGTGTTGAAAGCACTGGCTAGCTTAGGAATCAAAGCCAAACAAGTCGTAAAAGGCGATGGCTTTGCGATGTGGGACGTACTATTGCCCACTGAACAGGACTGTTCAGATCTCCTGCGCCGAGAGCTCCAAACCAAGGAGTACTTTATTCGCGTTGAGTATCTCGGCCGGAGAAGGACCCGGGTAATAGCACATGAGGTGCCCAGCTTCGTACTCGGGGAACATATCGGGGCTTTTCTCCTGAAATACGGAGAAATTGTCTCGGTTGACTCCGAGGTGATGCGTGGGGAGTGGCGTTTTGATCTTATGATCGACAGGAAGGCGTTCCTGGCCATTCCCAACTATTTGGACATAGGTGGTCGGAGGCGACTGCCTCTTATCGTAAAAGGTAGGAGGCCAGTCTGCTGGATATGCGGGGAGGCCGGTCACCTCGCCGCTATCTGCAAAAAGAAACCGTCCAGCCTGACGCAAGACCCTTCCCACTCAGTTTCTGTGACCGCCCAAAAGGAGGCTCCCGTAGTCTCGCCTACTGCCATGACTGGAGGAATCCAGTCAGATGCCGGGAGAGGTAAAAGTCTCCCCTCACCTAAACCGTCGACTCCGTCACCAAAGGTGGTGGCACAAAAAGAGAAGACGGAGGGGGAGTGGCAGGTAGTAGGTCGTAGTGGGAAGAAGGCCCAAATAGAAGCACCCCTGTTGCCACATAGCCTAAAGCGAACCGACACCGACAGTCCCCAAGGAGAGACCCCGCAGTCTTATGCGGAACGGGCTAGAGTAGGGGGTTATGCTAGTCCGAGTCGTGAAAAAAAAGAAATGGCGGCGGCGTTGCTCATAAAACTTAAGTCCAGGCAGCCAGCAGAGAGGGTTACCCCTCCACCCTCTCCCCGAACAATACACAGTCCTTCAATCAAAAAATCACCCCCCAAAAAGACAGAATTGACAGTTTTAAAAAAATCACCCCCCAAAGAAACACAATTGACAGTCCTAAAAAAATCTTCCCCCCAAAAAACTGAAATAACAACTTTGAAAAAATCCCCCCCCAAAAAAACAGAACTGACATCTCCCAGACACACACCCAGACACACACCAAAGAAAAACCAGACAATGCCAGAACCTACATCTTCTCCAACTCCTCCATTGCCGCCCACTCTACTGTTATTTTCACAACCTCCCCCGCCACCGCCGCCGCCGCCGCCGCCATCACCGCCGCCGTCGTCGTCCCCCCCATCAACACCATCAACAACAATATCAACAACACCAACACCTACACAAACACCAACACAATCGGCCTCACAAAAGAGGCCGAGAAGCCCAGCCGGGGGAGACGCCGGCGAGCCGACCAAAAAGGAGAAAAAAGTACGACACAAGAGAGGGGTCCACATCTGCCGTGTCGACCCGGACATTTTAGAAAAATCGAAGCTTCAGCAGCAAGCCCTAAGGAATTTAAAAGTCCTCCACAGTTTCCGGTTCGTCGAGCCCGGAAGACGCGACGTGGAGGACCCCACCTTGTTCCCAGGGCTTAAAAAGCTGCTGACGGTAGTCCGGGTCGGAGACACCTCGCGGCAGGTGTGGGATATGCTCCGGGAGGCCAATGGGGCCTTCCAAATGACCACACCACTGGCTGTCTGGCATCATCCAGACTTGCAGAAACTCAAGAACTTTTGCTCAGGGAGGGTCCCAGTCTTCATGCACCCCTCCCTTTATAGGGCAGCAAAACTAACGTTCCCTAGGCACGTCGGCGGCGTGTCCCTGGATGGCACCATCAGAACTGAGATGGGCACTGATCCTATGGGACCCGCTGTCGGTGTGCTATCACCGGCAATGTTCGCGTCAGGAGGGCAACGCCAATAGACTAACAAGATGGCTCTCTATTTAGCAAGTTTGAATGGTCGTGGTTGCCGGAACGAGTCGAGAAGAGCTAGACTCTGTCGTCTCCTCCGGCACCTCGACGTGAGTATTTGTTGTTTACAGGAGACACACTTTATTTCGAGCGACAATGAGAGTGTGCTGTCTCGAGACTTTCGTCTCTTTTCAGCATACTTTGATAGCCACTCCAGAGGTGTCTCTTGGCTAATAAGCCATTCTTTGAATGCGGTGTGTTCCCTTGTGTATGCAGACCCGGCGGGCAGATTGTGCGTCGTTGATGTTACCATAAGAGGGGAGGCTTTTCGTTTGATTGGGGTTTATGCGCCCAACGGCCAGGGTGAGCGAATCAACTTCTTTCGGCAGATCGATCAGTTCGTAGTTCCGTCGAGACGGCTAGTGTTAGCGGGTGATTGGAATGCCGTCCTTGATCCCGATATAGACCGAGGGGTAAATAGGGGAACTAACAACGGTGACGTGATTCCGTTTCGGGATTTGATCAACAGGCTTGACCTGGTGGATAAATTCCGAAACGAACACCCCCGCCAAGTAGTATGGACTTGGACTAATAGTGGCGACCCGAGTTCGGTGCAACATTCCAGTTACATCGATCGGGTCTTAGCTAGAAGAGTCGACCATAAGTTTTTGGAATGTCCAAGTTTCCATAGCGTCCCCTTTTCGGACCATAGATTAGTAAGGGCCCGAATGAATTTAGGTATAGCTAAGCCCTTCAAGTCTGGTTACTGGAAATTCAACACATCCCTCGTGGATATGGAGGATTTTCGGGACCAGCTAACATCACTAATCCAGCGGGAACTGACGGGGGCTATCCTGGGCAATAAATTCTGGGGGAACCTCAAAAATAAAATTAGGTCTTTTGCTGCCGATTACAGTAGGCGACTCAACCTAGTGAGACTAGCGGCACAAAAGGCACTAGAAGATCGGATCGAGCGGGCGGTGGAGGGAGGGGACTCTAGCCAGGTTAAGATAGCTAAGGCAGAGTTGGCCTCCTTGCATGCCAAGAAGGATCAAGCTCTAGTAGTTAGAGCTAGATTAAAGAGAATGTCCCCCGAGGCAACGAATATGGCCGATGAGCTGAGGCTAGAAGAAATTAGGAGTGCGTCTAGTCGGCATATCTCCAGCGTCACATCGCCGGACGGACGTCTTGTGACCACAAACGAAGGTATCTGTGAGGTGTTTCGTGCCAATTTTCAGGAACTATTCACCAGGGAAGCTAGACTGAATTCGGCTCAGTTCGACGCCTATTTAGCTGACTTCCCTCGCCTTGAGGCGACTGAAGCAGCTGGGTGCGAGGGGCCCATATCAGAGGATGAAATCCGGGAAGCGTTAAAGAGCATCGAGAAGGAGAAGACACCGGGGATCGATGGTTTACCTTACGAAGTGTATTTGAGGCTGTCGCCCATTTTTGTTCACTTGCTGGCTTTGATCTTTAACCACTGGTTAAAGCAGGGGAGCATCCCCAGCCGCTTTACCAGAGGGGTAGTGAAATTGCTATGCAAGGACAAAGATGGAGGGGACGGGGTAGATAACTTCAGGCCCATAACTCTGCTCAATACAGAGTTAAAGATTTTGGCCAAGGTCCTCGCCAACCGACTGCAGACTGTGCTGGAGAGTCTGATTGGCCCCGAGCAGACTTGCTCTGTAAAGGGTCGGACTATCCAAGACAATCTGCACACGGTGCGCACGATCATTGAGAAAGTCGACAATGGAGCCGCGCTGATCAAATTAGATCAGTCCAAAGCATTCGATAGGGTCGACCATCGTTTTCTCGAGTCCGTCTTATCCGCGTCTGGCTTCGGTGAGATCTTTCGCTCCTGGATTCGTCTCTTGTATGCATCCCCCAGCTCGGTGGTGGAGGTGAATGGAGTGAGGTCGAAAGCCTTTCAGTTGTCCAGATCAGTTCGTCAAGGTTGTCCACTTTCGCCGATGCTGTATATTCTTGCGCTGGAACCTTTCCTGCGCAAAGTAAAGGCGAATCCGGTCCTGCGCGGGCTAACCTTGCCTGGTGGTCACACGCCAGTCAAGTATACCGCCTACGTTGATGACATAACTTTGCTTGTAACGAGCAGTGCCGAGATCAGGGAAATCAGCGTAGAGATCCAAAGGTATGAGACGGTGACAGGGGCCAAAGCCAACTGCGGCAAGTCTGAGGGCTTGTTGCTGGACTCGTGGAGAGGGCGCTCTCTCCCTGGTCCCTTTGCCTGGACGGAAGGGCCGTGCAAGATACTCGGCGTCTGGTTCGGTCCCGACCTCCAGTTGGAGAAAAATTGGTCGGGTGTACTGGAAAAGGTAGAGAAAGCAGTTGATCTGTGGACTCGGAGGAAGCTCTCCTTCAAGGGTAGGGCCGAGGTGTGCGTCTCTCACATCTACCCCCTTATCCTTTACCGACTTTCAGTGCTCCCTCTTCCGTGTACCGACCAACTAAAGTTGGAAGGTGCCATGTTTCGACTCCTATGGGGTCACAGGCACCCTATGGTATCTCGCAAGATCTGTCAGCTCCAACCTGCGGAAGGCGGCCTAGGAATGCCGAACATCGAAGCTCGGCAACATACCCTGCGCTTGACTTTCTTAGGTCGGATGTGTACGCAAGAAGAGCAGAACGGCGAATTCTGGAAAGAAGACGCCAGGAAGGCTTTCCCAGCCTTAAGAAACGTGCATTCCGACGACGGGGGTGAGGCCCGCCGTAGACCCCGGGCGGAATGCTCTTTCTATCGAGAATGCCGACACGCTCTCCGAGTTTTTTCTCGGGTGAAGGAATGCCTCAACGACACCCAGTCGTTGTCGAGGAGGGCATTATATCGGGTAATAGTGAGGGGGTCCGTTCGAGACGGAATGATCGAGGGGCTCGGTTTAACGAAGGCGGAGAGTCGCTCAATCTGGCCTTGGACGCCCGGACTGAGGTGCCTCAATAACAACGAGGCGTCCCTCACCTGGCTAGTCATACGGAATGCTCTCTGGGTCGGCAAACGGCTTTTCTTAGCGGGTCTGGTAGATTCACCAGAGTGCATACGCTGTGGTGGAATGGAGGAGTCTATTGAGCACGCCTTCTTCCACTGCAGCGTGGTGCATCCGCTGTGCAAGCTGGTTGAAGGCCACATGGTTCGCATCGTCGGGGCACGGTTTTTTGCCTTGGATGCCAGTGCTGTCTGCAGCAATGTGTTCCCATCGTTGGAGAAGGACGCACATATAGTGCTAATGTGCTTACTTGGCGTGATGCGAATGGTGATTTGGACGACGCGACAGAAGGGGTTCCACGAAGGAGAGCATTTCACTCCCGAACAACTGATTGCGTTCTTTGGGCACCAGCTCAAAGTCAAAATCAGGGTCGAGAGGGAGAGGCTCCCTTGGTCGGAATTCAACGGAAGGTGGGTGAGAGTTGCGCGACTGTGTCGAGTGAAAGGTGCTGAATTAGAGTGGTTTTTTTGAAGGTCTATTGGTCAGCAAGGATTTTGCAGTCCTGACACGAACGTGCTAACCCAGCCCAGGTTAGGATAGATTAGATTTTCCTTTTCTGTTAGCCAACAGTTTCTTAGCTAGGGAGAGAATGATCATCGGCCCCCCCTTTTTTTTTCTGTCCTTCACTTTTTTCGATTCCCATCCCCTCCCCCTCTAGATGACAGAAGGTAAAGTTTTCCAGAGGATGTTTGAGAGTTTTTTTTTTTTTTTTTTTTTTTTTTTTTTTTTTTTTTCCTCCTCTGTCTCGACATCCATCTTTTCGTCTGGTTAATTTACTGTTCTGCCATGTTAGGTCTTTTTGTGGGGGGTCACATACTAATTTCGTTTTCGTTTTTTTTTCTGTAAATATATATCAGTCACTGGGGTTCATTTTTATTTGTAAATATTTATCATAATTTTATTCCCCCCCCACACACAAAATTGTAAATAGGGGTTTAGAGTAGCATCATAGAGAGAATCTGACTTTATGGTAAATGCAGTATGAGAGAGACCAGGAAAAATGTGTTGTTTTGGTGAATGGATGTATATAGTGTGATTGGGTCAGTGCTTGAGACTAGCTAAGATAAGATTAGGAATAGAGTCGACCAGTCCTATTACCCATTCCCCCCTCCGACTATATGTCAAATTTCTCTCTCTGTTTATATTTGTAGAGAATAAATAATGCCGGTAGAAGAAGCGTTTTGACTTTTTGACAAAAAAAGACAAATTTCCTGCTACCACACCGAACGGATTACGGACTAGTAATACCCCCTCGAAACTCTAGTTCGAAAAGATAAGCCCTTGTTGTTTTTGACTCGATTTTGACTCAATTTTTTTTTTTTGATTATTTCGATTTTTTTGTTGTTTGTCTTGATTTTGTATTTTTTTCTTTCCCTTCATGGCCGACGAGGCCAGAAGGGCTTTGTTTGCTTCCCCCGATAAGGGGGAGGGCGGGGGCACATCCACACCCCCTAAAATAGGGAAAAAAAACAAAAAAAAACAAGAAAAAATGTCTACATCACAGACAGTCAGTACAAGTGAAAAGAATTCAGACATGAAAAAATCCCCCGTCCATGAAGGGAGGGGGGAAAATACAGACTCGCCGATTCCGGCGGGACAACAACAACAACAAGAAAAGACAAGTGGGGACTCTCCTAACGTTTGGTCATCCCCTCCCGTAATAAATACAGTCAATGTGGCGGAATTCGTCAAGCGTTGCCAGACATACAGTCACCTTGTAAAAGAGGACGGCTTACTGGTGGACTTGGTCGAATTGAAAGACATTGAGAAAAAAATGGTGTCCGTCTTTTTGGTCGACAAGAAGTCAAACCGAATTGTCCGATCAAACAAAGACATAGTGTTGAAAGCACTGGCTAGCTTAGGAATCAAAGCCAAACAAGTCGTAAAAGGCGATGGCTTTGCGATGTGGGACGTACTATTGCCCACTGAACAGGACTGTTCAGACCTCCTGCGCCGAGAGCTCCAAACGAAGGAGCATTACATTCGTGTTGAGTATCTCGGCCGGAGAAGGACCCGGGTAATAGCACATGAGGTGCCCAGCTTCGTACTCGGGGAACATATCGGGGCTTTTCTCCTGAAATACGGAGAAATTGTCTCGGTTGACTCCGAGGCGATGCGTGGGGAGTGGCGTTTTGATCTTATGATCGACAGGAAGGCGTTCCTGGCCATTCCCAACTATTTGGACATAGGTGGTCGGAGGCGACTGCCTCTTATCGTAAAAGGTAGGAGGCCAGTCTGCTGGATATGCGGGGAGGCCGGTCACCTCGCCGCTATCTGCAAAAAGAAACCGTCCAGCCTGACGCAAGACCCTTCCCACTCAGTTTCTGTGACCGCCCAAAAGGAGGCTCCCGTAGTCTCGCCTACTGCCATGACTGGAGGAATCCAGTCAGATGCCGGGAGAGGTAAAAGTCTCCCCTCACCTAAACCGTCGACTCCGTCACCAAAGGTGGTGGCACAAAAAGAGAAGACGGAGGGGGAGTGGCAGGTAGTAGGTCGTAGTGGGAAGAAGGCCCAAATAGAAGCACCCCTGTTGCCACATAGCCTAAAGCGAACCGACACCGACAGTCCCCAAGGAGAGACCCCGCAGTCTTATGCGGAACGGGCTAGAGTAGGGGGTTATGCTAGTCCGAGTCGTGAAAAAAAAGAAATGGCGGCGGCGTTGCTCATAAAACTTAAGTCCAGGCAGCCAGCAGAGAGGGTTACCCCTCCACCCTCTCCCCGAACAATACACAGTCCTTCAATAAAAAAATCACCCCCCAAAGAAACACAATTGACAGTTTTAAAAAAATCTTCCCCCAAAAAAACTGAAACAACAACTTTGAAAAAATCCCCCCCCAAAAAAACAGAACTGACAATATCTCCCAGACACACACCCAGACACACACCCAAGAAAAATATGACAGTGTCAGAACCTACATCTTCTCCAACTCCTCCATTGCCGCCCACTCTACTGTTATTTTCACAACCTCCCCCGCCACCACCGCCGCCGCCGCCGCCATCACCGCCGCCGTCGTCGTCCCCCCCATCAACACCATCAACAATATCAACAACAACAACACCCACACAAACACCAACACAGTCGGCCTCACAAAAGAGGCCGAGAAGCCCAGCCGGGGGAGACGCCGGCGAGCCAACAAAAAAAGAAAAAAAAGTAAGACACAAGAGAGGGGTCCACATCTGCCGTGTCGACCCGGACATTTTAGAAAAATCGAAGCTTCAGCAGCAAGCCCTAAGGAATTTAAAAGTCCTCCACAGTTTCCGGTTCGTCGAGCCCGGAAGACGCGACGTGGAGGACCCCACCTTGTTCCCAGGGCTTAAAAAGCTGCTGACGGTAGTCCGGGTTGGAGACACCTCGCGGCAGGTGTGGGATATGCTCCGGGAGGCCAATGGGGCCTTCCAAATGACCACACCACTGGCTGTCTGGCATCATCCAGACTTGCAGAAACTCAAGAACTTTTGCTCAGGGAGGGTCCCCGTCTTCATGCACCCCTCCCTTTATAGGGCAGCAAAACTAACATTCCCTAGGCACGTCGGCGGCGTGTCCCTGGATGGCACCATCAAGACTGAGATGGGCACTGATCCTATGGGACCCGCTGTCGGTGTGCTATCACCGGCAATGTTCGCGTCAGGAGGGCAACGCCAATAGACTAACAAGATGGCTCTCTATTTAGCAAGTTTGAATGGTCGTGGTTGCCGGAACGAGTCGAGAAGAGCTAGACTCTGTCGTTTCCTCCGGCACCTCGACGTGAGTATTTGTTGTTTACAGGAGACACACTTTATTTCGAGCGACAATGAGAGTGTGCTGTCTCGAGACTTTCGTCTCTTTTCAGCATACTTTGATAGCCACTCCAGAGGTGTCTCTTGGCTAATAAGCCATTCTTTGAATGCGATGTGTTCCCTTGTGTATGCAGACCCGGCGGGCAGATTGTGCGTCGTTGATGTTACCATAAGAGGGGAGGCTTTTCGTTTGATTGGGGTTTATGCGCCCAACGGCCAGGGTGAGCGAATCAACTTCTTTCGGCAGATCGATCAGTTCGTAGTTCCGTCGAGACGGCTAGTGTTAGCGGGTGATTGGAATGCCGTCCTTGATCCCGATATAGACCGAGGGGTAAATAGGGGAACTAACAACGGTGACGTGATTCCGTTTCGGGATTTGATCAACAGGCTTGACCTGGTGGATAAATTCCGAAACGAACACCCCCGCCAAGTAGTATGGACTTGGACTAATAGTGGCGACCCGAGTTCGGTGCAACATTCCAGTTACATCGATCGGGTCTTAGCTAGAAGAGTCGACCATAAGTTTTTGGAATGTCCAAGTTTCCATAGCGTCCCCTTTTCGGACCATAGATTAGTAAGGGCCCGAATGAATTTAGGTATAGCTAAGCCCTTCAAGTCTGGTTACTGGAAATTCAACACATCCCTCGTGGATATGGAGGATTTTCGGGACCAGCTAACATCACTAATCCAGCGGGAACTGACGGGGGCTATCCTGGGCAATAAATTCTGGGGGAACCTCAAAAATAAAATTAGGTCTTTTGCTGCCGATTACAGTAGGCGACTCAACCTAGTGAGACTAGCGGCACAAAAGGCACTAGAAGATCGGATCGAGCGGGCGGTGGAGGGAGGGGACTCTAGCCAGGTTAAGATAGCTAAGGCAGAGTTGGCCTCCTTGCATGCCAAGAAGGATCAAGCTCTAGTAGTTAGAGCTAGATTAAAGAGAATGTCCCCCGAGGCAACGAATATGGCCGATGAGCTGAGGCTAGAAGAAATTAGGAGTGCGTCTAGTCGGCATATCTCCAGCGTCACATCGCCGGACGGACGTCTTGTGACCACAAACGAAGGTATCTGTGAGGTGTTTCGTGCCAATTTTCAGGAACTATTCACCAGGGAAGCTAGACTGAATTCGGCTCAGTTCGACGCCTATTTAGCTGACTTCCCTCGCCTTGAGGCGACTGAAGCAGCTGGGTGCGAGGGGCCCATATCAGAGGATGAAATCCGGGAAGCGTTAAGGAGCATCGAGAAGGAGAAGACACCGGGGATCGATGGTTTACCTTACGAAGTGTATTTGAGGCTGTCGCCCATTTTTGTTCACTTGCTGGCTTTGATCTTTAACCACTGGTTAAAGCAGGGGAGCATCCCCAGCCGCTTTACCAGAGGGGTAGTGAAATTGCTATGCAAGGACAAAGATGGAGGGGACGGGGTAGACAACTTCAGGCCCATAACTCTGCTCAATACAGAGTTAAAGATTTTGGCCAAGGTCCTCGCCAACCGACTGCAGACTGTGCTGGAGAGTCTGATTGGCCCCGAGCAGACTTGCTCTGTAAAGGGTCGGACTATCCAAGACAATCTGCACACGGTGCGCACGATCATTGAGAAAGTCGACAATGGAGCCGCGCTGATCAAATTAGATCAGTCCAAAGCATTCGATAGGGTCGACCATCGTTTTCTCGAGTCCGTCTTATCCGCGTCTGGCTTCGGTGAGATCTTTCGCTCCTGGATTCGTCTCTTGTATGCATCCCCCAGCTCGGTGGTGGAGGTGAATGGAGTGAGGTCGAAAGCCTTTCAGTTGTCCAGATCAGTTCGTCAAGGTTGTCCACTTTCGCCGATGCTGTATATTCTTGCGCTGGAACCTTTCCTGCGCAAAGTAAAGGCGAATCCGGTCCTGCGCGGGCTAACCTTGCCTGGTGGTCACACGCCAGTCAAGTATACCGCCTACGTTGATGACATAACTTTGCTTGTAACGAGCAGTGCCGAGATCAGGGAAATCAGCGTAGAGATCCAAAGGTATGAGACGGTGACAGGGGCCAAAGCCAACTGCGGCAAGTCTGAGGGCTTGTTGCTGGACTCGTGGAGAGGGCGCTCTCTCCCTGGTCCCTTTGCCTGGACGGAAGGGCCGTGCAAGATACTCGGCGTCTGGTTCGGTCCCGACCTCCAGTTGGAGAAAAATTGGTCGGGTGTACTGGAAAAGGTAGAGAAAGCAGTTGATCTGTGGACTCGGAGGAAGCTCTCCTTCAAGGGTAGGGCCGAGGTGTGCGTCTCTCACATCTACCCCCTTATCCTTTACCGACTTTCAGTGCTCCCTCTTCCGTGTACCGACCAACTAAAGTTGGAAGGTGCCATGTTTCGACTCCTATGGGGTCACAGGCACCCTATGGTATCTCGCAAGATCTGTCAGCTCCAACCTGCGGAAGGCGGCCTAGGAATGCCGAACATCGAAGCTCGGCAACATACCCTGCGCTTGACTTTCTTAGGTCGGATGTGTACGCAAGAAGAGCAGAACGGCGAATTCTGGAAAGAAGACGCCAGGAAGGCTTTCCCAGCCTTAAGAAACGTGCATTCCGACGACGGGGGTGAGGCCCGCCGTAGACCCCGGGCGGAATGCTCTTTCTATCGAGAATGCCGACACGCTCTCCGAGTTTTTTCTCGGGTGAAGGAATGCCTCAACGACACCCAGTCGTTGTCGAGGAGGGCATTATATCGGGTAATAGTGAGGGGGTCCGTTCGAGACGGAATGATCGAGGGGCTCGGTTTAACGAAGGCGGAGAGTCGCTCAATCTGGCCTTGGACGCCCGGACTGAGGTGCCTCAATAACAACGAGGCGTCCCTCACCTGGCTAGTCATACGGAATGCTCTCTGGGTCGGCAAACGGCTTTTCTTAGCGGGTCTGGTAGATTCACCAGAGTGCATACGCTGTGGTGGAATGGAGGAGTCTATTGAGCACGCCTTCTTCCACTGCAGCGTGGTGCATCCGCTGTGCAAGCTGGTTGAAGGCCACATGGTTCGCATCGTCGGGGCACGGTTTTTTGCCTTGGATGCCAGTGCTGTCTGCAGCAATGTGTTCCCATCGTTGGAGAAGGACGCACATATAGTGCTAATGTGCTTACTTGGCGTGATGCGAATGGTGATTTGGACGACGCGTCAGAAGGGGTTCCACGAAGGAGAGCATTTCACTCCCGAACAACTGATTGCGTTCTTTGGGCACCAGCTCAAAGTCAAAATCAGGGTCGAGAGGGAGAGGCTCCCTTGGTCGGAATTCAACGGAAGGTGGGTGAGAGTTGCGCGACTGTGTCGAGTGAAAGGTGCTGAATTAGAGTGGTTTTTTTGAAGGTCTATTGGTCAGCAAGGATTTTGCAGTCCTGACACGAACGTGCTAACCCAGCCCAGGTTAGGATAGATTAGATTTTCCTTTTCTGTTAGCCAACAGTTTCTTAGCTAGGGAGAGAATGATCATCGGCCCCCCTTTTTTTTTTCTCTGTCCTTCACTTTTTTCGATTCCCATCCCCTCCCCCTCTAGATGACAGAAGGTAAAGTTTTCCAGAGGATGTTTGAGAGGATTTTTTTTTTTTTTTTTTTTTTTTTTTTTCTCTCGACATCCATCTTTTCGTCTGGTTAACTTGCTGTTCTGCCATGTTAGGTCTTTTGTGGGGGGTCACATACTAATTTCGTTTTCGTTTTTTTTTCTGTAAATATATATCAATCATTGGGGTTTCATTTTTATTTGTAAATATTTATCATAATTTTATTCCCCCCCCACACACAAAATTGTAAATAGGGGTTTAGAGTAGCATCATAGAGAGAATCTGACTTTATTGTAAATGCAGTATGAGAGAGACCGGGAAAAATGTGTTGTTTTGGTGAACGGATGTATATAGTGTGATTGGGTCAGTGCATGAGACTAGCTAAGAAAAGATTAGGAATAGAGTCGACCAGTCCTACTACCCATTCCCCCCTTCGACTTCATGTCAAATTTCTCTTCCTTTTTTGTAGAGAATAAATAATCACAGATTGCGAGATAGCCGGTAGAAGAAGCATTTTATTTTTTGGCAAAAAGGTAAATCTCTTTCTTTGAATGATTTCTGGTGATTGACTTTGAAAACTAACTCAGACTAAATTCTTATATGTATATTGTCTCAATAATGATAATAATGATAATAATAATAATAATAATAATTATAATAATTTTAATTATAATTATAAGTGGTAGTTGTAACATTTGGACCGTATGAATGAACCCAGTGATGATTTTCGAAGGTTTAAAAGATATTTTACTTTAGGCTTTAAGAATGATTATTCTTGACATATTGATGATATTTCTACTTCTGAGATGGTTTTTCTTTGCGATTCTGAGAAATGTTCACCTAGATGAATTGTCCACTGCCAAATTCTACCTAATGAAAAGAAAAAAAAAAAAAGTTGAGAGTGGTCTGTTGTTTCTTGGAGCTGCACGTGGGTAAGTGGAATTAAATTTAAAATTTATAGTTCAATGCCTAGCTACCCCCGAGTATGAATGAATGGAGTCTGTCCACCCCTGACCGTTAGGACCCCTTACTGCTAAGTAGATATAGGGGGAAGTCCACCATTGGGAAAGAACACAGATTGCGAGACTTATACTAAGTCAAGACTTAGAAGATTTAAGGGAGACGTATGACCTTCAAGGTTGTTAATTTCACCCAGATGAAGCTTAATGTGTTAATTGTTAGGTCTGAATGTAGAAGGGGATGGTCATACCACCAAATAGATATATCTGTGCAGCAGAATGGCCTATCCATGTAAGGTTATACCATGGGTTGTAACAGCTGGTGGGACTCCGAGAGTGTCACTGAGCTAATTGCCCACAATGAACCCACCAAGGTCTGGTGCTACCTTAAAAGAACCAAAAAGGGCTGGTGGGGCTCTTCGGTTATTTCTGAACCACATCGGTCTTAACCAACCCACCAAGGTCTGGCGCTACCTCAAAGAACCAAAAACCCCTATCATGACAGTACAACCTAACCATTTTACCGCAAAAAACGGGGCACAAATCCGAGATTTGTGTGTCGTAACCGGCAGGTGTTCCCTTGTTAGCCACCAGGAGGGACCCGGTCGTCATCCTGTGACTGCTGGCCAAAACTCCGGCTCGTGTACCCTTAATGGCCTTCAGGAGGGACACAGTCGTCACATAGCTACTGTTGGCCAAGACTCATATACCACTAATGACACCCAGGGTAGGCGCGGTCCTCACGGAGTGACTGCTATAAAGAGAAAGAGATGGACAAGGGAGGAGAATAGATTAGTTATGTATTGTTACTTTAAAAGCAAGCCTTCAGTGCGATCTTATAGGGAGCGTATGCTCCAGATTTGGAGGGAAAAATCTGATGTGGAAGTATCGAACCAACGCCTTGCTGACCAAGTAAAACAAATCCAAAAGAGGAAATGGCTGTCTGAGACAGAACTACTAGAGATTCGCATTAATGTAGAGAGAGACTCAGGTGACACATCTGTAGAATGCCCCCCCAGCACAACTAGTACCAATAACAAAACTATAAGAATTCCCCATAAGACCCCCACAGTAAACTATGCACCAGAGGGTGACGACGAGGCACCAACAGCAGAAGAGAAAACCAAAATACAAGCTTTGAAAGAGATCATGCGAGGAGAGAAAACAACACTCCCCTCCCTAAGAGACAAAGACAGAAAGAAAGTTGGAGAAGTGACCGAACAGGTCAACTGCCTCTTACAGCACATAGAAACGAACACCCTCCTAGAACTCAACAACCTAATTTACGCTGGGGCAAAAATGGTAGCACAAAGCTTCACAACACAAGATAGGAACCTGAGCAATAATAGGGAAGGGAAACCCAACTGGGAGAGAAGGTTACAAAGGCAGATCTCCCAACTACAGAGAGATGAAGTACTACTTAGAAATACACCACACACAGACAGACCACGAGTAAGACTTTATAACAAATACAAAGTAACGCAAAAGGGCATCGCAACTGTAGTCGAAGAGTTACACCAGAAAAGACTAGCCAAAGAGGCAAGACTAAAAAGATACAGACTAAGAACGGCCCAATACACACAAAACCGCACATTCCAAAACAATGAGAAAAAGTTTTACCAAGATTTAAATGGGGAAAGAAGGCAGGACATGAAACCTGATGCCACAGAGGCCAAGAACTATTGGAATAGCATATGGGGGCACCCAAAAAGACACAACGTAACACCGCAATGGTTAGGAAACATGAGAAAAGAACTAGAAGATATAGACAAGGGGGAACCAATAATACTGAATGAAAACACATTGAAACATACTCTTAGGAAAGTAGCCAACTGGAAAGCACCGGGGCCCGACGGGATCCATGGGTATTGGTTCAAAAAATTCACCACGTTACACGGCAGACTCACTCACTTACTCCAAAATTGTCTAAATGAAGGCAAAGCACCAGAATGGATGACTAAAGGCAGAACCACCCTCATCCTAAAAGACCCGGGAAAGGGGAACATAGCAAGCAACTATAGACCAATCACGTGCCTACCACTTATGTGGAAAATCCTGACCGGGCAAATAGCGGAGAGAATATACATGTCAATGGATAGAAGGGGACTACTACCAGAAGAACAGAAAGGGTGTAGGATAGGAACCAAAGGGGCAAACGATTTACTCTACATAGACCAGATGATCTTAAAAGAAGTAAGGAAAAGGAGAAAGAATATCGCAATGGGATGGATAGATTACAAAAAAGCATACGATATGATTCCACATAGCTGGATACTCGAATGCCTTAGAATGTTCAAAATTAGCGAACCGGTGGTTAAATTCATTGGTAATTCGATGGAAGACTGGAAAGTAGATTTGACAGCCGCAGGGGACAAACTAGCCGAGGTAGGGATAAAAAGGGGAATCTTCCAAGGAGACTCATTGTCCCCTCTATTATTTGTTCTAACAATGATACCGCTTAACAGAATCCTGAAAAACAGCAAAGGATACCACTTCTCTAAAACAAAAGGAAAGGTCAACCACTTAATGTACATGGACGATATTAAATTGTTTGCAAAAAACAGGGGAGAGCTTGAGACTCTGTTCAACGAAGTAAGGGAATATAGTGAGGACATAGGAATGGAGTTTGGGATAGAAAAATGTGCAATCATGGTGATGCACAAAGGAAGGCTTACAATGACTGAGGGAATCGAACTTCCGGACAACAACAAGATTAGGGCATTGACTGCACAAGACCGATACAAGTACCTAGGTGTCCTTGAATGTGACACGATAAAACGGGAAGAGATGAAGGAGAAAATTAAGAGAGAATACCTCAGAAGGATAAGGAAAATATTAGAAACCAAATTAAATAGCAGAAATCTAATAAAAGGAATGAACACCTGGGCTGTGTCAGTAGTTAGGTATACAGGACCATTTCTAGGATGGACAAAGGAAGAGCTCCAATCAATGGATAGGCGAACAAGGAAACTTATGACGATGCATAAAGCATTGCACCCTAGGGATGATACAGATAGACTATACGTTAAGAGAAAAGAAGGTGGTAGGGGGCTCATCAGCATAGAAGATTGTGTCCAGAGAGCTAAAGTAGTCCTAGATAGATATGTGCAAACAAATAGTGAAGAAATCATAACGAGCGCGAGGGATAGTGCGACAAACAATAAAGTAGAAAACAATGGAACAGTACAGCAAACTAGAAAAGAAAAGTGGGAAGGGAAAAAATTGTACGGCGAGTTTAAAAGACAGATAAAAGATATAGTAGACGAGAAATCATGGACGTGGTTACGAAAGGGAAACCTTAAGAGAGAAACAGAATCGCTTATCATGGCAGCCC
>OY735212.1:17873246-17875746 GCA_963457665.1 Thysanoteuthis rhombus | reverse complement strand
ACTGACATTTTCGATATTCGATTGGCACAGATCTCTTCAGAACACGGAAGCTGGAACACTACATCAGGGAGATGGCTCAGTTGATTAAGACCGTTTAAATAGATTGGTAGGGTCAGATTTCTCAAGCATGAATAACTAGAAATAACGGAGATGGAGTTTCGCCTGCATGAATTTTGAATGAGAACAAGTTTTAAATGTCTGATAGGAAAATACTGGTATTAGTATAAAAGGGGGAGAAAAAATGTATTGTTTCTTTTCGGGCGGATGATAAGGGGTGTGCGTGACTTCAACTTGGATGGGGCAAGGTTTTGCTGTCCAGGGAAAGTAAACAGTACTATTGGGACGAATTATTTTGAGATAAAGACTGAGATAATGGGATGATGTCACAGGGGCGGAATGGTATTTGGTGCCTTGGCGATTACGGTGGTAAAAGCTGGCCACAAAGATCATGTCTGTCCCTTGAGCAAGTATGAGAAATCCCAAGCTCTCTTCATCATCATCATCATCATCATCAGTCTTTTATCATCCGTCGTTGGACGAAGTCCTTCCCCGGGATTCGCAACACCTCTCTATCATGTGTGTCACGGAGCCAAAATTTTTTGAACTCGTCAAGTTCGTCTCTTCATCTAATGTTCTACCAGCCTCAGTTTAGCATGTGATCTCTGGGGATCCATGTTGTGAGTCGTGATGTCATCAGTTGTATGCCACACTTGCAACATGACCAGCCCATTGCCTTTGGAGTTTAAAAAAAAATGGATTCTATTAGGTCGCTGACATCTTTTTTCTTTCCTTTTGGCTAATCCCAAACAAAGGAATTTTAGTCTGGGCGTGAAAGATTAAAGAAGCTTTAATTTTTTGTCGGAAGTTGCTCATTGGTTGCATCCAGACTCGGATGACATTACGACCGAATCCTGGGGGACCTCGTCGGACGGGGCGGGTAGCTCCAGCTTGGAAATAGACATTTTCTTGCCTGAAACGTGGAAGGAAACAAGATAATGTCTCAGCAAAATATATAGCTAAAATAAAACATAAAAATGAAAGCAAAAGAGAAAAATATTCTATTAAAAAAGACAGAAAGAAAGGAACAACGTCTTCAAAAGAGAGAAAAGAAAGAAAAAGCAAGCCTACATGCAAAAGACACACCGCTACGATCAAAAGAAGAAACAAGATATATATGTTTTTCAAGCAGCTGCATAGATAGCGATAGTTGGATTCTGATGTTTCCTCTAGAGAGTCATCCATGGAGCTGAAACATTTAACATAGCCAAAATATTGGCTTTCAAACTTACAACCATTCAACATGCATGAAAGAAGATTAAGCTTTAGATAAGATGGCGAGATAGCGAAACAGCCGAGTTTATAACAAGTGTCAGATACATCACAAGATGGGCGGTCCTTGTTGCAGGGATGTCAGACTATCGATACTCACGAAAGAAAGACCATATGCCAAATCGACGTCGGCAAAAAATGGCGATTTGGCACGGTGAATGTAAGTGCTATGACGCTTACGGTCAAAAGGTTCGGCGAGTTTGGGGTGAGGTTTATTTCCAACGACCAATGTTGAATGACCAACAGTGACAACAATGGAAGAAGAGGCATTGAATCCCTTCTCTTTCAATATAAAACAAAAACCCGAACTTTTCTTCTTTGTTTTTATGTTGCAAGTGTCGCACGTATGAGATTTCTATCTGCAAGGGGACAATGACAATGAATAAAGTATTGATCGGACCAAAACCAAAACTTCTAACATTATCAGCGCTTTCCATCTCTCTCTTATTATTCCCCTTGAGTAACTTATTTAAACCTGGTCTTGACATGATATCGTACCTGTTCAGAGGGCTCTCGACTTACTCCAGTTAAAAAGTGATGTGTATGTGAAAGATATATATTTATCAAATATATCATTCAATAATGGAACTATTGTTTCACAGTTACAAGATGACCACTTTGATAATAGCAAAGTTAGGCCATACCATTAGTCCTAGTAATTACAACAATAAAAAATAATGCCGGTTGGTAAAGAGTGCAATAGCCACATAATATCAACATTAACGGGAAATTATCCTTGTAAATTATATATATATACATCTACATATAAGTTTTCTAACTACGGTAATGAAATGCCAATTTGATGTATCTGTTTAATTTAACATTACTATAAAGAAAAGCAGTGAAGAGTTTATGAACCTAATTTGGATGAGAATAGTTTTAGGGGTTCTTGTTCGTGCTGTCCTTGTCGTTAATGTGGAAAACAAATCATCTCTAGCCTTCGACTAGGCCTCGGGTTTGACATGAATAGAGGGCAAAAAATAAAAAAGCATCTATCGGATTATCCTCGATTGTTCGTGACAGTTTCATCGAAGAATCTCAGGAAAAATGTTTTAAAAAATGAACAAAAAAAAAAAATATGAAAAAAAAAACGAGAAAAACATTAAAAAAATAATTAAATACGAAGAAAAATATGAAAAAAATTATTGAAAAACAAAAAAAAAATGAAAAA
>OY735212.1:17860746-17868246 GCA_963457665.1 Thysanoteuthis rhombus | reverse complement strand
AATTATTAAAAGATACCATTGTGATTATCGCTTCCTTCTCTTAACGAGACAGTACAATATATCAAGACGAAAACGGGTGTCCGAGACATCATAGAATCAATTAGAAAACTCAAATGGCAATGGGCTGGTCATGTTACGAGAACGGAAGACAACTGATGGACATCACAACTCACAACATGGATCCCCAGAGAACACATGTGAAACCGAGGCCGACAAAATACAAGATGGAGAGGTGATCTAGACAAATTCAGAAAATACTGGTTTTGCAACGCCCATGATAGAAGAATGTGGTGGATCCTGGGGAAGGTCTACGTTCAACGGCAGACTTTAAAAGACTGATAATGATGACCCATGATATCGTTATATGGACATAAAATCCAAACCGTGTTTTTTTTTTTTCGAATGGGTTATAAGACTGGTAATCTTAAAGCATATATCATGCCATGATAAATTAGCATTTCGGATTGAACCGTTTCGAATGATCAAAGTTTCGTTTCCCAATGATCAAAACACATGGCATTATCAATCGCAGACTTTTGAGACATGTGCTTGTTCAAGACATTATGTTTAGCCTTTGGGTTTGAGTAATGTTGTGTGTTGAGTTCCATCCTTTGTGTTGTTGGGAGTGGAATGTCTGTTCAAACAGATGTCTTCTTGCTCTGTTTTATCGTGAGTGGCTTTTTGAAATGCCAACGGTCAAGTCTCAGACACGACGGGAACGAAAATAGAAGGAAGAAAAAAAAAAATAAAAGAAAGAAAGAAGAAAACGGGGAAATTTGGCGCGTCAAATCTCAAGGAAGAGTAAACTGGCGGAAAACCAGCGAGAATATCCAGCCAATTGATTTTTACGCACACACATCGAAAACCGAATTGAAAAAAAATGTTTACCTAAAAATATGTTTTCATGAAAAAAAAAAAAAAAAAAAAGAATGGAAATGAATAAACAGAAAAACCCAAACAATAGAGTAAAATTATACGGACTATTCATCTATTTATATGATATTGTTATTCAACACGATGTCTGCCCGGGAAGTCTTCAGCCATTTTGAATAGCTAGAGAACCGCTGGCACAGCCTTGATGCAATTTGACAACCAATCAAAGAGGACCTTCCTGCGTATACGTGAAAAAAAATCCCATGTTTAGTCATACAGTCGACCGAGAACCAGCCTTTAGTAAGATTGTGCTCAGTGAGAACATTGACAGAGACCCATTATTCAGTGAGACTGCAGTGTGAGACAAACGACGGTGAACCAGCATTTAATAAGATTGTGCATTATGAGACCACCGATTTAATAATGGCCAAGTCTTCCCTCTCACAAAATCGCCCCGCCCACATCTACTATCTTTTTACCATCTAGATTTGGCTCATTGCGACTCATTTTTCCCATGAGAGATTTCAGACCCTGGGCAACATGTAGGGGGACGCAACTCGTGGTAGTCCCGGAAGAGGACTTTTCAGATTGTTTTGTAGTAGTGGAAGTGACACTGGGGTATCGATGTGAGATCACAAGGGAAATAATTTTAAGGGGACTAGGACGCCATTGGCCCAGGTATGTTATTTATGTTAATGATAAATGGCCAAACACGCAAACCGAAGTAAAGCAACGTAGAGTCCAGTCAGTACCTAGATGGGGATACCAGGTTTTGTAATTAGCTAGGGAGGCATCCCTTGCAGCCATGCTGATCTCCAAACACAATGAACCATTTTGAAATACGGAACAGCACTTCCTTCATAAAAAGCGCCCAGCTATAGCAGCTATTCACCTGTAGTCAAGCTTGAGAATTAATGATTGGGCAGTTTCTACACAGTCCTCGTGCAAGAGGGCAACTATTAGGAAAGGCATGAATCAATCGCCGCCCCCATTCCGTCCAGTAATGGGTGAAATATTAGGACAGATTTGGCCCTTTTGCCTGTGGAAGGCAACCAGTCTAGGAAAAGAACAGTCTTGATTCCCCATTTGTCGTTTTGGTAGCTCCAGCAGCCAAGTTAATGCCAGACACGTCGCTCTCTACTCTCCTCTGGACAAGATCAATGAAGCCGACAGGAGGATTATGACGACTGACCATTCCAAGATTTCCATACGCTCCACCAAGACAAGTACCCTGGAAGGAACACTCTCAGCTCCATTGTCCGTAGAGACAGAACAAATGCCATTCATTCATTAATGCTGATAATTAAGTGGTCTTATCGAGAGTAGTTGCGTTGAAACCCGATTCCAAAGATTCTGGAAGTACGCAGGCTTCCACACTTGTAAGATTATCTTGACGCATTCTCTTCCATTTTTATCCTACTCCAAGATGTACGTGAGTATAACGCCAGAGGTGCGTACTTATATAACATTGATGTCCTAAGGGACAAGTTCCAATCAATATATTACAATGCAGTTCTCTGGTAGTGGCTGTGCTTCAAACCCATGTGAGAAGTAAGGATTTTGAATGCAGATTTTCTAGTCAGACAGGTCCTTCCTACTTGAAAATCGATGCCATATAATCTTGTTACTCCATATTTAGCTTTGTGCTATATCTTGGTAAATGCATCTGTGTGTAAATATGTATTTATTTATTTGTATTTTTGAGGGTTGAGTTATATAAGCGTGAAGAGTGCTCAATAACGGGAATAAAGTATACATGAATAGGTATGCGTAGAAAATTCAGTTCTTTGCGTTGATTCTTAGTTTCATGTAAATCGACAGACCGTCTACCGATGTATATATATATATATATATATATATGTATGTATGTATGTATGTATACATATATGCATGTGTGTATGTGTGTGTCCACGCACGCATGTGTAGAGGACCAAAACGTATGTATGTATGTATGTATGTATGTATGTATGTATGTATGTTTGTGGCCTTTTAAATCTTGATGGACAATCGTTGCAGCTTCAGGATTGAGCTACCGTGCCTGGGCGCTCAATATGTAAGAAGTGTTTTTCCTGAGTTCCACTTTACCCCAGTCGACCATGCCGAGGGCTTCGGAAGAAAAATACACGGAGATCCATTTCTTGGGTCTGAAGCAAAGGTTTCGATCCTACCTCGTGATACTGTTTGGGATAGTGGGTAGTCTATAGCCACACTGATAAGTTATAATACAACGAAATAGCTGTCTGTGGATGACACGATAATATATATATTTATACACACACACACACACACACACACATATATATATATATGTATACATATAAGAAGTATAAATAATATATATATATATATAATAAATAATACATATATAATAAAGAAATGGATATGTAATCTGACTGAACGATTATAAATGGGATATTCCTGTATTCAAGTCTAGTTCAACTGATATCCTTACTAATAATGCAAGCACCCACGCACTATATATATATATATATATATATATATATATATATATATATATATATATATATATATATACATATATATGTGTGTGTGTGTGTGAGTATGTATTGTGAATGTGAAGTGATCCGACAGAATGTTGATGAGGATGACAATTGGAAGGTGAAGCGAAAAACTCAAGAGAAAGTAGTGTTATGCATATATATATATATATGTATATATATATATACACATATATATCGGTCGGTGTGAGCGCACGTATTTGTGTGTGTGTGTGTGTGTTGGTTGGTGTGCCTGTATGTGTCAATTCTGGTCTCTGTCAAAATATGTCTCATTTTTGTGTTATTCTCAAAATACTGACTATGAGGTAAGCTATCGGCATCAACATCTGTCGGCTTTCACACGAAAAATGAAATAAAATATTTATCTTGCTACAAACAAGAGGCCAGCTTTAATAAGGAAACTCATGATCAATAACATTTTTTCCCAAATTCTTAACACATACCTCCATAAACGCGTTGAAAGAATTTCACGCTTCAGTAGATGATTTTTTTTTCACCGTCAGCACTAAACAAGAATACCTCACAGACGTTAACCACTTTTCAACAGCCGGTAATTGTGTTTTTTAACTCTGAAATACATTTTTGGTAAGAAACAAGAAAAAAACAAATACAGTCTGTTCAAAACCTGCGACGTTGTTAATATACATTCGTCTGCATTCGTTTCTTTAACGAAATGTTTCTCTCTAGTTGATTTTTTAAAAGTTAATCCCAATTTAAACGCCCGAATCTCAAACTAAGATTGCGTCAAAGAGAGAACAAAATATTTTGTGCAAATTGTAATATAATTTTTAGGTGAATGAAAAAGCAATAAATATTTATTTGCAGTGCATTCATTCGTCATACACACCGTATAGTCTATTTTCTTCCTTTTTTGTACTTTCTTTTTTTTAATTTTGAGACATGATTTTAAAAGAAAATTATTATACGACAGAGTGTGACGTATAAAAGAAGAAAACCCATTTGCCTACTGTCCGTCTTGCCAAACCATCTTTACCGACGATATGACCAATGATTCATAAAAGTCTGAACGGGAAACCTTATGCCCTTTCAGAGAAATGTCGTTGCATTAGGTTGATTAATTTGATTGCATCAATTAAAAGCTACGAATGATTCTGTGTTTGATTTTTTTAGTTTTTTTTTCTAGCAATACAGGGATTCTATCAAAAATGTACGTAAAAGATTCAAGCCTTTTGGCAAATGAGTGAAAATATGTATATAGCTAATACACACTTATCTATGTTTCTTTCCAACTTCGATAAGACTTAATAAATAGATCGGGGATTATAAGCTTTTCACCTTATTTTGGTATTTTTCAAAGTAATCGTTCAACTAGATATTTTCTAAAAGGACATTCTACTTACATTGTTTGTTCAATGTTACTATTGTGTTTGATGCTTCGGTGCTACATTCTCAATATTTGGATTGTTATTTATGAGTTTTTGTCATATGTCTCCTCGCATGCACACAAACAAAAACATACACACACACACACACACACACACACACACATATTAATGAATAGACAATTTTGTTATCCACCAAGTTGAGTTGCTTCCCCTCATTTATTGGTTTGGGGGATCTCTATATTAATATGATAAACCTGAAAGTTAGATATAGATGCGTTTTTCTGTGTGAAGATCTAGTAAGGATCGTGCTGATAACTTCATCTTTGAGTCTATCATAAAGTCTAGTCAATGACGTCTTAAAGTACCAAGGAACATTCACATTTTTCATATATATATATATGTATATATATATATACACACATACACACACACACACACATATATATATATATGAAAAATGTGAATATATCTATCTATCTCTCTCTTTCACTCTCTCTCTCTCTCTCTCTCTCTCTCTATATATATATATATATATATACATACATATTTGAGAAATGTGAATGTTCCTGGGTATTTTAAGACTTTATCATATATATATATATATATATATATATATATATATATGTATATATATATATATATATATATATGTGTGTGTGTGTGTGTGTGTGTGTGTGTGTGTGTATATAATTCAAAACCATCAAACAAAATTGTCAACATCAACATTCTGAACATCAACATCTATTTCTCCAGTTTTTAAGTGGCTGGGCTATGTTTGTGGTGTGAGTACAGACGGCACCAATGTAGCCAAAGGGCTGTTAATTTGAAAAATGTACTCTTTATTATGTCTTTAATAAAATCTTTTTTGAAAATCCTCTCCCTCAACAAAGGTTTTTTTTCAATACATTTACAATGTATGTTCATGCTAAACTTATCCCTGATTTGTCTTGCTACATTCACGTTCTTTTTTTTTTTTTTTTCAATTCAGACTCTTTTTTTAGTTATTACTGCCGAACAAAAAGGGAGAGAAAAAACGCTTTTTTTTTTCATGAATCAGCCAGAACAAAGCATGCTACCAAGAGACATGGATCGGGTGACGGTTTCTATTGAGTCACTATCAAGACTTGTTTCATTTGTTCTGTAGAGATCAATTCTTGTTCTAGGCTGCGTGGGTTTTCATTGACATTGAAGAAACAGAATGGTGCCCTAAGGAAAAATGAGCAGCTACAAACTCTAGCAACTTTAAAGCCTGATAGGAAGTAAGGAACGAGAATAATGTATTGCATTCGACTAGATAAAAGGTTTCATTCAAAATTCCCCGAGGGTGAACGAATGCATGACACCTGAGAAAGGCCAGAGGGTAAAGCGGCCGGAACGTTATGATAAAATCAACAAAAATCGACGATGCTGATCCAAAAGAATCATTGTCAGAATAAAAGTCAAAAGGGTTTTCATACAGATCAGGGTCACGGGGATTAGAGAGAAAGGAGGTCATTTACAGACTCTATATCATATTTGTCTGATTTCTTTTTGCAGGTTTGTCTGTTACCGTAATACTGCAAAAATGGCGTAACGGTGTTTTGTTAGAGCATTGTGACGGTGCTACGCCATCATGAATAGTGAACAATTTACAGCACAATTTGTGTTGGGTCTATATTCAAACTGATAGAAATGGACGATTCTCGCATTTATATAATAATAGTTCTCTGTATTTGTTGTAGGGTCGTCGTTTGTCAGGAAACGGCACAGCCCTTTAAGTTGAAAAATAAAGCTATTCGCAGCCCAATCGGTCCACTGCTATGAATTGACAAAAGAATTCGTCCAAGGGAGATAACTACAGATCCCTTGGGTATCAATAACAGTTCTTCATGAGAAAACAAGAGGAATCAGTGAACATTTATAATATCTACTTATACAATAAACAGTGTGAGTTTTTGTTTTCCTGTCTGTGATAACAGACGCTTCTACTTAAAAGGAATAATTTTCACTGATAAAAACATCTCTTATCCACTGCGTGCGTGCGTTTGTGTTGAGATGTAGAGATAGAAAAACGATGACGTTAATCGTGTAAGGTTTTATCTAAGTAGTTTATTGGAATGCGGCCCAAATTTTGGTGTGGCGCACATAAATCAAAATTAACAATTCAATGAAAAAATACATTTTTTTTTTTTTTTTTTTACTAAAGTAAGAAATTTTATCTGTTTATCTTTTTGGCTAGAAACGAAACGAACTTCCGACCACGAACAGAAACCTACATTTTCTTAATTAGGAACTGTCAACCAGAGCTGTCAACATAGTCAACATAGGTCTCATCGGTCTTTAAGGGATTCTGACTGGCTAGGTATCTATCCATATACCTCTGTATGTGTGTAAATGCTGCCTCAATGAAGCTAGAGGGCTGAAGAGTAAAAGATTTTATTATGGCATGCAATTTTGTGTCTTGGAGTGTTCACGCTTGATATTTCGAAAATTTGAACATTTTAGTGATCCAAGATAAGACGAGAGAAGTAACTTATTCATCGATCACCTCTCTTTCCCTGTGATTCCTATTGATCACCCCGACACGACATGCTGCCAAAAGACGTTGTTCACGTTACTGTTCCTTACGAGTGACTAAGCAGACCTGTTTTGAGATAGATTCGTTTGTACTTTGCCAAGATTGTACTCTTGAAACACTTTAGCGGATTTACATGAAAAGGATTAATCACCAGCTTCATAAAAGCCCGGTACGTGTAGAGTCGATGATAAATCTGTCCTTGAGA
>OY735212.1:17743246-17855746 GCA_963457665.1 Thysanoteuthis rhombus | reverse complement strand
TTCCTCACCCAAAGAGACAAAAGCTGAACTGAGGAGCGGGGTATGATTTAATTAACAAATAACCAAAAGGGATTGATAAAAGTTGGAAAAATCTTATCTAGATTTTTTTTAAATATATCTTTTCTGACATCGTTTAGGTCGGATGTCTGATCAGAATTTTACCTATGTATTTACTAATGTCTGACCGTTTGTTTACACACTATCTTCCAAAGTTCTTAATGATATTTTGTAGAAGAGAAAATTAATAAAGAAGAATTGCTGGACTTTTGGGTTTTATTCAAGTTGATATCCATTTAAAAAAAGAATTGTTTTATATATATATATATATATATATATATATATATATATATATATATATATATATATATATATATATATATATATATATATATATATATATATATATATAATGCTCCTCCAGCTTAAAATAGAATGTGGTGGATGAGGAATTACGCGTGAGTGAATATATCACTTTAAGTCAACCTTACCGATCGTCCAGTTCTGCTTAAGGAAGAGAAAGGTACCAGCCTCTGGGTCTGAAGCGAAGGTTTCGATCCTACCTCGTGGTACTGGATGGGATAATGGATAGTCTATAGCCACACTATTGTAATACAACGAAACAACTGTTAATGGATGATGCAATTATAAATTATTGTTATGTACATTTTTATATGTTTGTTCACTCACGTCCTCTGAATATCTCCTAATGTCCTTAAACATTTTGTGGGTGGTTGGTCAATGAGGGAAGACAAAATCAATTAAATATCAATCTGGATTCAGGCATTAATTTGCAATTGAGCAATATTTTCAAAGTATTTGGAAGAAGTAAATAATAATCTAAATCATAGGAAATCCAAACACAGTTACCTCACCTATATCTAGCCATATATAAACCGATTCTCATTCAGGTTTTAGTCTGTATATGTCGTTGGCATAGATGCTGTCTCTGAGTGTGGTTCTACTATAGTGTACGTTCTACGGTTGTAACTGAAGTCTTCGGTACAATAATGCGTAGTCTACCAACACCAAACATGGCCCAGTTACGAAGAGTAGACCATTACCAAAGGATAAATGAATTGAACACTTTAACTAAACATTAAAATCTCTCCACTTACCTTCGAGCTCTGTTGATATTTGATGGGCTTCAACTAAGCACTAAAATCTCTGTACTTACCCTTTAGCTCTGTTAATATTTAATGGGCTTTAAAAATAAAATCCGTTTATATTAAATGTTTATGTTTCTCAAACATTTTAGTTACAAATACAATAAATAAACCCTGAATTGTCATAGATTTTTTTAAATTAGAAACCATCAACCAAGGTTTCTTCATTTTTCAAGTTGGTCTGAACGTATCATGCTATAGACCGCATTAATTGAGGTAGAGGGATGAAATTTTCAAAATTTTACTTTGATTATGTCTGCATTAACGTTAGTTTTCTGTCCTTCCAAAATGGCTCCAGCCGATTCAAGTTCTTCCTGGGGGCTCAATTTACTATCTAAGTTTATGTTAAATTGACCCCGTAGTTTGTATCCAGTTACATTCACATTTGCCTCTTGGAAAATCAGCCTTTTCTAGTAATCACTGGCCAACAAAAGGCAAGAATTGTAACTTATCAATTGATCACCCCGAATATGGTATGATGCCAAAAGACATTCGTTACATGACTGTTTCTGATGAGCGACTAACCAGACCTGCATAATTATCCCTTAGACTTTTCAGTTCCATTCAGTATTTGATTATTTATAAATACACAATTTATTATTAACTTAGATCAATAATATAAATGGTAAGCTTGGCTGTGCTAGGGTTGAACTCTCTCAGATGAGAATTCACTTCCACGTACAATATTATTCCAAAAACTACGTATCGCATTTCAACTCATTTATTAGTAGTTCCTGTAATATATGAAGTCGACCTGAGTTGGGAGAGTGATTTCATCATCAGTTATTGCATGCACAACGCTTACTCGAGCTGGCTTTTTGGTCAGGTCAGTGTCATTGTTGTGACAGACAAAAATAAAGTCAAAACTCAATATTTAGAGTTTGACAATAGACTTTTAGTTTCTTTTAGTAAACAAAACATCAGGTTATTCTGTTCTAGTCTTGATATTCAACCGACTTTTTCTGTTGAATTAACAAGTTGATTTTTTTCCACATCTCTTCTCCAGTTTTTATTTTCATCAAATGAAACCATCAAGTGTTTCGCTGGGACCGTGTTGGTAAAAAAAATCGAAGATAAATACATACAGTTTATTTGAGGTAACTGGGCGGAGAAATTATTTTGAATACTAACATAACTCGACTGTGAGTTTATAATTTTCCATTTTACCCATTTTAAGTGAATATAACAGAAAATCAAATTAACGTAATTTGTGCGTAACTGAATTACGTTTTATTTGATAAATAGATATTTCAGAAAGAAGTAAGAAATTTAATGAGTCGTAATAAATCTGGAAAGTAAATGCTTATATTCAATGTCAATCTCTGCACACAAATACACCACGTCTCTTTTTTATCCTGCAGGTAGATCACACGCTACAGTAATCATCATCATCCTCATCATCATCATCAGCAGCAGCAGCAGGAGTAGCCATTATCGTTTTTAAAGATTTGTCAGACCTTTCACGTTGCTGACGTTGCGGGGCCAGTACTTTCTTAATCTGTCTTGCTCGCCACGCCATCTTACCTTTTGTCGGCCTAAATTTTGCTCAAAATCTCCGAGGATCATCGTTGTGAGTCGTGATGTCTTATAACGTGGCCAATCCATTGTCATTTGAGTGTCCTAATGATATATCGGACTACTGTTTTTTTCCTATTATACTGTGCTGTCTTGTGATCTCTCAATTTGAGGTTGAATATAATTCTCCCCGGTGCACGTTGCATGGTTCTAAGTTTGAGGGGCCGAAATTTTGTTTCGATTCAGTGTTTCAGCTCCATAGGTGACTATCGAGAGAATGCACCTGTTGTAGATTCTTCTTTTAAAGATTAGTGTATTTTCTTATTCTAAAAGGTTGAGCTTGTTTTACTGAAATCTTGCCATCCTAAAGTGATGTTTTCGCTTGATTTCTTCTTTTGGGTATTTCACAGAGATTCGTTGTCCTATGTAGATGTGGTGGCCTGCTCTCTCCAGCTCTTTTCAATTTTGATTGTCATGTCCTTGTCCTCAACATGTTTGTTGTACGTGACGTTTGTTTTGCTCAAGTTTATTTGCTGTTTTTTCATCTAGATCTTCAAGCATTTTTGTGGAGATCATGAAGGTTCTCAGCAAATCTGAGATTACCTAGGTATCTCTTTTAGTTCGTTTACTGAATGGAGATGGTCGATGGTTCAGTACCTTTTCTCTCTGAAGCCAGCTTGTTTCTCTGGTTTGTTTTCATCTAGCGTTTCGGTGATTCTGTTAGTGATCATTTTGGTAAAGAGTTTGTTGATGCAGGTTAGTAGGCTTATTGCCTGTAGTTGTTGGGGGCTTTCGTCAGTCCTATCTTATAAAACAGCATTATGATCCCCGTGGTCGAATCATCTGGGTATTTACTTTGAGGCATGTTGAATAGAAAATAGCACCCTTATAATATAATGCGGTACCAGCAGACGCGGTTAGTTGTACACGCAAGAAAAATGTGTCATGATACTGGATGTTGGGGCTTTGCGCGGCACTTAGCTTGTGTTTCACTCGATAAGACCGTATCTTAACATCTTCAATAACTTAACAGCTTTAAATGCCAACATTGACTGAGTGAAGTATTATCTTAAGTATCAACACGACGAATACATGGGACAACAATGAAAATTATATTCTATCAGATTTGATTATTCCACTGCAATAATTTTTTTTACTTTTTGTAAAACTCGAATTCGTATACATGTTTCTTGGAAGAAGTTTTTTCTTGCTTATTGTATTTCCATCCAAAATTTTCAACATCGAAGTTTTCACCAATATCAAGATAAAATTTTATCACGCATGAAATTATTTCTGTAATACATAAAAAAATGGCATCTCAGCGTTCCATTAAATTTTAGTAAGAAAAATATATCAGGCTATAACGCACACTCCCCCTGACGGCACGTTCTTTACCTGGAACGTATCGGTACGAGTGCGGTACCAGGCTTTCACGTCGTCTGAAATCAGCAGCCATTTTTTTAAAGGAGGGTGTGGCAATGTTTTTACATCGATCACGAGAGACTATGCAGACATTCTCACCCCAGGGGAATTTTTATGCGCCCATCACGGTTTCAACATCTACTTTCCCCTCTCTGTTTTCTAATCCGAGGCTCAAACTTTTCGGTTCAACTTGGAACGGTTCATTAGGTCAGTCCCTTCCAAGTTTGAGAATAGAAAATATTTACCCGCCTTAATAACATTCCGGGCAGAGTTTGGCTGCAACTGATTTTCCGCATCTTTCGTCCCCTGGGGCTAAAAGAATTGATCAGGTTTTCTATATTAACTAATACGGCCTTTGATTCTATTGCAAACCTCCCCAAAGTAATGTCTTTATCTCCGAGGGAAAATCGTGATTTTGGTCTCGTGGATTTTCTACTTCCTTTGCCGCAGCAGTAGAGAAACAAGTCAAGCGAGATATGTTCAATGTTGGCGGAGCCAGTCAAGCATTGATAAGTAGACATTATTATTATTATTATTATTATTATTATTATTATTATTATTAGTAGTAGTAGTAGTAGTAGTAGTAGTAATAACAACAACTACAATAATAATAATAATAATAATAATAATAATAATAATAATAATAATAATAATAATAATAATAATTACATCAACAATTCCATAAAGGTATGGATATTAACGAAGCTGATTTGGGACGATGATGATGATGGCGATGAGGAAGTGGAGAAGGATGATGATGATGATAGTTGCAATAATAAAGCTCTGCTTATATAATCGATAGTATGTTTTTTTTCTTGGTCCCCTATCTGTAAGTATGGAAGGTAAGAATTACGTGATGAAGATATCTTCACCAACCATTTGAAAGAACGGGCTCTTCCACTCGAGATACTTCAGTAGGATTTTTTCTCTTATTATTTATTTAACCAGGCTTCGCCTTTTATCATTGTCTGTAGCAGGGGATGTCTTTTAGTGTCCATAATTGGACATGGAGCTCTCCAGACACCACTATTATGGGCATTGCAGAGCCAATATTTGATGAACTTGTTTAGTTCAACACGCCATCTCATTTCTTCCGGTCACATTTTCGTATATGATCTCTGGGGATCAAGTTTTGCCATGTCCTTTGGTTGTCTTTCACTTTGATGACATGACCAGCCCATTGCCATTTGAGTTTTCTAATTATTTCTATGATAACTAGAACTCTTTTTTTTTCACCCAGATAGATTGTGCTGTCTTTTGATCTCTCCATGTGAAGTTGAGCATGATTCTCTCTTGCGCACGTTGCATACTTCAGTCTGAGGGTCAATCTTTTGGTCAAGTTCCATGTTTCTGACTATTGGAATAGGTTGTAATCCCTTCTTTGGATTGATGGGATTTTCTTGTTCGTGAAGTTTGAGTTCGTTCAACAGAAAGCTTGCCGACCTAGTATGATTCTTTGCTTGATTTCCTCGACATTTACGATTTCATGGAGATTCGTTGTCCTAGGTAGATATAAAGGTTTACTTTCATCAGCTCTACATTTTCTGTCCTAATCGTTGAATCCTTGTTCCCAGTACGTTTGTTGTGCGTGGCATTTGTTTCACTGACGTTTGCGTGAAGACCTACTTTCTTGCTTCTTTCCATTCAGATTTCTTATTTTCTACTCGACGTTCTCAGGTGTGGGAAACAAAAAACAAAAACAAATGAAAATTAAGACGAGGTAGAATTGTAGTCGGAAATTGATTATGGTAGTTTGGTATGAATAAACGAATAAATAAATCAGTTGATTTTTCACAGCAAAAAAGTAGCAATAGTTATAGGTCTAAAGACACATCAAGCAGATTCCGTTACGTGACCAATCTTATCTTGCAGCATGCTGATCGCGGTGATCAATTAAAACATTTAGATAATAATGAGTGAATAATGGATATTACTTATCTGGGCTTTTGTTGGTCGCTAAAAAAGTCCAAATTGAAAAACAAAAACAAAAGACAAACGTAAATATTTCTGGAAATAAACTAAGAGACCTATATAGCATAAATTTACACTGCAAATGTATCACACCTCTTACTAAAAACCTATACGAGGAAAATTTTCAAACAAACAAAAAAAGGTTTTTTTTCTGGACACGACAAGGAGTGAAAGTTTCAATTATTACTCATTTAGTTCGATTAATGCATATTCATGGCCTGTCATAAAAATTGAATTGGCAACACTGCCTCAACAAGATTTTCTCACGAAAAAAAAAATTAGCGCATCTATGGTCTGACTCAGTCAACACCCCAACCCCCACTCTTCCAATGTCACAATTTAGGCTTCATGTTTCATGCAAAATGGTGTATGGTAGTGTAAATTCTTTGTTTTTCTACATTTTCTTTCTCATATCTGTCAACTTCATACGTCTTCTCCCACGCAATATGTGAAGAGATGTCGTATGATAAAAGAAAATGTCTCCGACCCACCTGGATATCGATTTCCATATAAGTCAAGAGAGAGAGAGAGAGGGGGGGGGAGAAAAGATAGGGAAAGAAAAACAGAGAGGGTAGAGAAAGGAAGAGAAAAAAAAATCTCTTGAAAAATTACCAAGCGACAATTTATTTCGGAATTATTATGAACCGACATAAATTCATCGGGCTCTTCTCTGACGAGTAGAACATTTTTGAAACAGTGTGTAGGAAGTGAATTTTATGAGCAGAATTCCCCCCAACCCCTGCCCACCGCCGCCACCTTCGCAGGAAGAGTTGGATATAACAGACTTGATTCAAAGAACGTCACGCTGTTCATGATTAGAAGAGATGAGCTATTTTTTTTATCTTCTCGGAGCGGGGGTCTCTTGTTCGGACAAGTTGTATCTGGTAAATGTATAATTCAATTTCTGCAAGAATGCAGACGTCGATGATCACAGTTCAAATATTGACCTATTTATTGACGATCGGAGGCGAGCATAAAATAGAATCTTTCCAGAGATGCTTGCATCTCTAGCAGTGACAGCTGTCACTGACTGATATACCTAAATGTGAGTTACGACCCTTGCTCAGTGTTCCTGTTTAAGATTTTTTGTATGTCTTCATTGAGATGTGTTGGGTAACGTCTGAATGTCTGGAATTTATATTTTCGATAAAAAAAGTTATACATTTATTTCGTTTAAAGTAATAAAATAAGTAATATTTTTATTAGATTAAGTATTATTTTAGTGAAACATATGTTGGAAACAGTCACATCTTTTATATTGATAGCATGTACTATATTTCATATATATATTTATATATATATATATATATATATATATATATATATATATATATATATGTATGTATGTATGTATGTATGTATGTATGTATAGTATAAATGGTACAGATCAGGCTAGCAGTGCCCGAAGAGGGTAGAAACGTGAGCTGGTTTGTGTAGCAAATCCACTATATATATATATATATATATATATATATATATATATATATATATATAGTAGATTGTGGATTCGCTACACAAACTAGCTCATGTTTCTGCCCTCCTCGGACGCTGCTGGCCTGATCTGTACCACATATTATATATATATATATATATATATATATATATATATATATATATATATATATATATATATATACATATATTTATATATATATATATATATATATATATACATATATATATATATATATATATATATATATATATATATATATATATATATATATATATATGTATTAAAATTAAAATAATAATACTTATGTCATTACCGACGGCCGTTTTGTTACATTATAATCTCCAGTGTGGCTATAGACTATCCAATATCCCTTACAGTACTGCTAGGTGGGGTCAAAACCTTCGCTTCAGACCCAAAAGCAGATATTCTACCCCTGCCCTACGCAGAACAGGAACGTCAGTAGGACCGTACTAATCTGTATATTTACTTACGTATAATTCCCCATCCACCAAAGTGCTCCATTCCAGAGGTCGAAGAGCATCGGTTGAGTAGTTTTTAATGGGCGAGTGTCCTACTTAAGTGTGCTCAATTCTATTTAAGGGACATTAATTACAATAATGATTAATAATTGTGTAGCCCCGTCCGCAGACAGCTGTTTTGTTGTATTACAACTCTTGCATATATATATATATATATAGAATCTGTATCTGTGTTTCCTAGAGTGATTGTAAGAATTAAAATTACTTGTTTTTTTTAATTTTATTGATGTGTTTCATTCACTATATGCTTTGAATTCGAATAAATCAGCTCCCGATTTTTTTTTTCATTTAATGTCTAATTAAAATCAAGGTGGCTGGAGTTGTCCGTAAAATATGCATATTAGTTTTCTGTGATATGTTGGGAAAGCGTACCAGATTTAGGCGACAAAATAGGTTTTAGATTTACAAATATAGATGGTCATTGATGTTTTGAGATTATTCTTTTTTACTCAACGTTAGATATTAACTTGAAAATAAAGCTGGAAACACTAACCTCACTGGATTCTCATACGGGAAAGAACTAGTGCATCTATGGCTTGACTTCCAGGTTTTTTCCCTCTCACGTTATGAAAAGACACCTTTGTAGTGACTCAGATCCTTTGTTGGTAAAATAGCATCTGAAATATTGACGGAAGTCCCCGTGTATGACGAGTGACGCTGAGATAATCCCTGGGCGAGTAACACTCCATGCAGCGAGTCCTTACTTTTTATGCGACAGGCTCAAAGAAGGTTTGTCACAGAGGGACTGTCACACGATGAAGCGAGGACCCCTCTAATGGAATGTAGGTGACAAGTGCATCGATGTGCCGAGATGTGATCGCTTAAGTGCATTGGGGACTCTTCCAACTGTTTCACCAAGGAGTGTACTTCGAGAACTGCTGACTTCCATCAAATGTAAGAATGAGCTGAGTAACCAAGCACTTTCCCCAGATGGAATTGATTTTTTTTTTCGTTGGCTGGCCTCTTCTTATATAATCATGCACTCTTTATTTAAAAAAAAATAAGTACATGAATTAGTATTCTCATTTTAGTTGATTTCATCAGTATTTTTCGGCCGATGCATTTTCTGGGCTTCATGGTGTTTTTTTTTAAGGGGCTGAAATTATTACACGAATTATTCGCGCTATCCTCATCATGACTTTTTTGCTCATGACGTTTCGGTCGTCACATTCTCCAATTTGCATGATTTTGTCATAAATTCTGACATTGGGCATTGGCTTTGTTTCATGGATTTTCTTCGCTGTTTTGATAGTGTTGTGCTGTCTCCACCCTCTCCATATGTATGACGCATCTTAAACAAAACTACTCCTATTTCTGGATTAAGATTAACAGAGAAAGAGGGGGTGAGAGGTGGTCAAAGATAGAATTATTAATTATACACACATACACACACACACACACATATATATATATAAATATATGAATAAATAAATAAAATAAGTGAATATCACACGCACACACACACACATATACATATATATATATATATATATATATATATATATATGAATAAATGTGTGTGTGTGTGTGCGTGTGATATTCACTTATTTTATTTATTTATTCATATATTTGATCAACAATTTTATAATCGGATGACTGTAGTGATCAATATAATAGAATTGAATATTATATGCTCTATTATATTGAATTATTGTTATTGATTTATCTTTGATGATTTTCTAAAATATGGAGCAGTATATATTTCCAACAAACGCCTATAAAATACACACACACATGCATATATATTATTGTTTTATTTTGATATTAATATATATATATATATATATATATATATATATATATATATATATATATATATATATATATATATATATATATACATACACACACACATATATATATACACATACATATATATATATAATAATAGAGAGAAAGAGAGAGAGGGGGGGAGAGAAAGAAATAGAGATAGTAGTTCATGTACATCAATGTGCAGAGTTGAGAAATGGATGGTTTGAGTGTGCTAATCCGAACACCTGCAACTGAAAGTGCTGTCAGCTCAGTCGTTGGAGCAAAATCGCATCCTTATGGCGGCAGGTTCGAGTCCTGCTCAGCTGTTTCTCTCCTGATCCATTCACGTGGACAAATGTTCAATTTGTTACTCGTTTAATTCAAGTACCGAACGAAATATGTTTCTAAATAAATAGTCTTCCCAATCATCATATATATATATATATACATATATATATATATATATATATATATATATATATATATATATATATTGAGTTTTCTACGTACACCTATTTGCATATGCTTTTATCCCCAATATATTTATGCATAGATTACTCAACCCTAAAAAAACATATCTCTCTCTTCCTCTCTCTCTCTCTCTCTCTCTCTCTCTCTATATATATATATATATATATATATATATATATATATATATATATATTTATTTATTCCTTGTATACTAAAATGAGATATATGTATTATTCTGTGTTCTATTGTCTTCATGTTTTTTTTGGGGGTTTTCTAATGTTCTGAGATGAAGTATTTTCATTATTCCTTATACATCTATGACCAATGTCTTTATTCTTATCGTGGGGGTTTGACTGATATTCTCTCCTGCCTTCCTCGGGTGTCATTACATGGGATACCACAAACACCTAATCCCCCACCCCCAGCTTCAAGGACGATATAAACCTCTTTCTATTTAATGAATAGTCAGTTAGCTTTGGTGTAGCCGAATCTACTTGCAATCGATTCTCACTGTATCGATTTCTTACAAAGCAATGTCATCGATACGGCTTCAAAGGGGCATTTCGATGTGGCGTTCCTTGGGTTAGTGTCACCGGGGCGGTATTTCAAGGTATCAACCACACTGTTGCCAGCCGAAAATTTCTTTGCGCTAAATCGACCTTCAAAAAAACGTTGAAATACCCTAGAACTCACGAAAATATACTGTTTGCCTTTTTATGGCCATTTTAATAGTTGAAAATGGCGGGTAAAAAGCTGAATATTAGTTATAATCGCTGAAAAGCGCTAAAAGTAGCGGAAAATGTTGAATTTTTGCACTACCGAGATAACATGGTCTCATCCCCCTGATGGTTTCACCTGAGTGCATTTGACATTGCCAAGTTAAAAGGTCGAGTGATATATTTTACTAGCATGTACCCATGAAAAAATATCGGGGTCACTTATGGACCCTAATAATCATCCAAAAAAAAATAATCTCAATTCTAGTTGTTTTAAAAGAAGATCAGACATAAATCCCGAAGTGTTTTACGACGGAATCTTCATTGTTGTGTGGTAACAGGAAGGCAAAGATGAGATCAATGCGCAAATAAACGGAAAATGAATTGCATAGATACTCATCTTATGTTCAGATTCTCGGGGTAGAAACCGTCCGCCAAAATCTCCAACAGAGTCAACATTGGTCTCTTCGTATATTCTTCTCAGGAAAAATTTACGAAACCACGCAATTGGAAGATGATCACTTTTGGTAGAAAAATTATAGACTGATTCAATCATCATCATCAGTCTTTTAACGTCCGTTGTTGGAAATAAACCTTACCAAGGATCCACCATATTTCCCTATCATGGGCGTCACGGAGCCAGTATTTTCTGAATTTGTCTAGTTCATCTCTCCATCTTGTATCCTTTCGGCCTTGGTTCCATATGTGATCTCTGGGGATCCATGTTGTGAGTTGTGACGTTCATCAGTTGTCTGCCATTTTCGCAACATGACCAGTCCATTGCCATTTGAGTTTCCTAATGGATTCTATGGTGTCTTGGACTTTTGTTCTCTTCATGATATACTGTGTTGTCTAGAGATCTCTTCATGTGAGGTTGATGGTGATTAGAAAATATGGAATTGCCGACCAAAAAAATCATATTTGCTACTTTATTGACTTTCTTCAGGCTTTTATGATTGGCTCTACCCCTTTGAGGCATGGACTTCACAAATGTGAAAATAAAATCTATATCAAGCTGGTCCCAACTGTCTAATAGAGGTAGACTGATCAGCTTTATAGGATGGAGCCTTGACATGGATCATTTTTAGAAAAAATCCCGCCATAAATTTTCAACTGGATTTATATCCGGATTACAGCTTTTTCTGAAGAAAAGCTTTGAAACTCTTTACTCTGTGACAAGCAGCATCATCACCTTTAAACTTATTTTTTATCGATTAAAGGAGAAAGGTGATCAAATTTCAGTATGAACCATTGCATTGACATTTGAGGTAATGACCGCCATCTTTCTTGATCCTCTACCTGACATACAATCCTATATCATGAATTGATCGAGGGAATTGCTTGTTCTCCTCAGGCAGTCATCTTTACATGTTATATTAGATTGGCCCCAAACTAAAGTTGTAGCATCATAACCTTGGTCAATGCTGATTCATGATTAATCAATGAATATCACTTCCACCCAATCATCCTCACTCGATGATTGCTCTCCTCCTTTGGTCCATTGCAAGCCTGTTTTCTCCCTGTTACGTCTTTTTGCTATTTCATTCAACAGATTCCTCGGTTCTATCACAAACAATGATTTGTTTTTCATTTGTTTTGTTAAACATTTCTTATTTTCAAAGCAGATTGCTGAATTTTTTTTTCTTTATCCTGATGCCTTGACACCTATTGGGATCTACCTGTACGTTTTCCTTTTTGAATTTTCAATTCTCTTTATACTTGCACAAAATCTTTTATAAACATTTGGGAACTGGTAACAACCACCATTTTTATTATGCTCAGTGTTGGATTTCCTTTTTGAAGGAGTTTCATAATCCTTCTCGTAATTTCAATTGGGATCTCTCTTGTTGAAGCCCGGCTCATTTACAAATCATCATCATCATCATCATCATCATCATCATCATCATCATCATCATCATCATCATCATCATCAGTCTTTTAACGTCTTTCGTTGGATATAGACCTTCCCCAGGATTTGCCAGACCTCATTATCATGGTTGACTTGGAGCCAATACTTTCTATAGTTGTATAGTTCATCAAGCCGTCTTATATTTTGCCGGCCATAATTTCGCATATGATCTCTGGGGATCCACGTTGTGTATCATGATTTCCATCGGTTAGATTATTTTAGTGGAAAAATACGTCCAACAGCCCTTTCAAGTCTGCAAGTACTCTCTTCAACTGTAGACTATATTTTTTACGCCTATACTCCTGCAGGTACTCGTTTTAGAAATGTAGAAAAAAAGGTTATTCCATATTTTTTCCATGAATACTGAGTGGTTCCATAATTTTTTCCTCAATTCAATGAGGAAAAAGTCTGTCCGACATTTAAATAATTCAATTTAATATTTTGGTATATCTTATGAAGTTAAAACGTTGAACCATTAAACATAAATTGTTCCGTCTCTTATCTGTAATTTGTTTATTTGCTGTGAAATAAAAAGGCAGCGTAAACATCTTATAAGAGTGCTTATTCCATAATTTCCGCCCGGGGTGATATGTATGTATGTATTTTTCAAGCGTACAGGCTCTACTAATCGAACTTAAGAGCTCTAATTTCAAACATTTACACCCTTTTTTATGTCTTTTTTCAATACTCCCCCCACCCATGAATATTTTAGTGAAGGTTCAATGTGAAATATAAATTTATAGTAAATTGGTCCCTTAATTTTTGTCCGGTAGCGTTTACGCTTTTTTTGTTGTTGTAAATTCAGGTTATTTATTGAAACAACAAAAGGTGAGAGAAGAAACTTAACGATCAATCATTCTTTTTTTTCAACTTTTTAGTTGATCACCCCAAACACAGCATGCTGCCAAAAGAAACGGATCACGTAGCAGTCTCTATTGAGCGACCAGCCAGACCTTTATTCAGTTGTATTCATTTACAAGTTTTATCTAGATTTCTGGCATGAAGGATTATCATGATCATCCGCTAGTTAACTCAGCCCGATAATTTCATCTTGGTTGTTTTAGTCCAGTGGTTCCCAACCTTTTCAAGGTAACTCCCCACTCCTTCAGTATGATTTCGAGTCTCTCTTTCCTCCTTTTTAAGTAATTTGCAAAGAACATTCCAGATAATCATTTTATTCCACGTGTAGGTAGGTTTATAATAAGACACAAAAAGAGAGATAGACAGACAGATAGACAGAGACACACACATCCGAGGCAGGTGCAAAAATAGTACTACTTCGTTATCTTAGTATTTTCAAGAAAAGAATTTAAACTAGTCTTTCACATTTCGCAGACCTAGGACTCTGATGGGATGAAGCTGAAATAGGTCTTGTTTTTTTTCTGAGGTTGAAGCCTGACTGCCTAAAAATCTTTGCCTCACATAGACCCTGGGTCAGAATTGTTCTTCTATATTTGACATATTTCTGGTCCCGTTCAAACTTCTAATTACTACTAATTCAAAGAGTTGATACTACCCATTTTTGAACGTCACTTTAGTAGTCTCTTTCTATCTATCTCTTCCTTATCTACTTTTATTTCTTTCCCACTTCGTCTATCTACTCTTCACTTTCTGACATCCTTTGACCAGTTCGACGCCTCGCTACCACTATAGCCTATATTTGTGTTACTTTTTAGAACCCGTTTTGTTGGTCATGTTTTCGTGTTTATACTATTTTCGTAACTTTACACATCCCCTGTATTCACGTTTCACAATCTCATTCCATCCCTTGGACTACCTGAATTCCCCCTTGAACAAATAATTCTCCTCCTTCACACAATGTTATAGTCACAATGCCATAGTCACAATGTTTCGACTACGGTTGCCCCAGGCCTTTGTCAGGTCTCTGTCGTAGTTGATAACCTCCTGAGAATTTCAAACCGAATCTTTTATTCAATTCCGATGTCCGTGCCGGAGGATATCACGTACCATTTCATCCTATTCAGTTCGTCCTTACAATCTCCCTTGTTTGCCTCATTCGCTCAACCAGAATGTATGACTTTTCAAGGAGTGAACCTTTGACCAGGCAGGATAGTAAGAAAGCTTAACACACGCTTTTATTCACCATGCAATGTGTTCTGAAGGGCTTGCAAGTTATCAAAGCTCGTCTTAAACAAATACTAAATATTATATTGTTGGATTATATTTTACTCCTTTATGCGTTCATCTATCCACAACGTTTCGGCAGTGTGTCCTCCGGCAATTGTCGGATGTAGTTGGTTCTAGAATGTGGAATTACTGCTCACTGCGCATGCTTTATCAGCCGATAAACGTCATATCTTCTCTATATATTTGGGTTGTGTTATCAGAGTAACCCCTGAATTATCTCCCTTGCATTAAGAAATCTGTTCCAGATACATGATGAGCCGATATAACGTGTCCAGTTCAATCAATCATGCGCTTTGAGTAGTGGTTCCACAATCTAGAATCAACAACATCCGACGTAAACTGGAGGACACACAGCGGATACTTGGTGATAGATGAACACAAACATTGAGAAATTAGTCAGATCATATCATACACCATGATAAATACACACTGTCTAACTAAATTCAGGCAAGAAATGAAAAAAAAACAAACTTTATTCATACGTTTGTTCAGGCAAGGTTCTATCAAGGGGTATCAGACTGAAATGTTATCTCCTGAAAATATCTATGAATTTTAATGAAAACTTGTATCAGGGAAATAAGTAAAAGGTCAAAAAGGTAGTTGAACTTTTATTTTAGAAATTCAAACAAAACTATACGGCTGATAAACAGTTTAGTTTTGTCGGAAACCGTCTGCAAAATCTGTCACCAAAATTATTCACAGGGGTTTCTCCAGTTTTTGAATTGGTGTGGCCATCTGGCTCACGGTTGCAAATTCAGATGTTTTTGCTTCGTTTTATTCTCTCCTATTTATGAGTCCAGTGTGGACAAAACTTAGATTTAAACATTTCTTTTCATGCTTCTAAGTTCAGTATTGACAAGACAGTATGATGCCAAAAGACATTGGTCACATGACGGTATCTATCAAGTGACTAACCAAACCTGTTTTATTCTCTCTTTGAATTATCCTCGCCTTCCTCTTTCTCCTCCCATTTCGCTATTACTACCACTACAAGTACAACTACAACTTCTTTGAGAATCCCTTTGAGATCGGAAACTATTTTTATCGTGAAATTTAATCACGTACGGCTCTTCCTCTTCTTTCATCCGCCCACTTTGAAAGTAAGTCTCTTTTCCTCCCCCTATTTTTATATTCTCATGGAGTGGGGGGAGATTTGCAACTTTATTGACCCTTTCAAGGTAGATTGATCGTAAATCTAAGTTAAACTTTCAGGTCAAACAGGTGAAGGATTCTGTCACTAATTATAGGATGCAAGTAAAAAAAAAAAAAAAAGACTAAAATGCCAATGCGCTGGTCATGTTGCAAGAATGAAAGACAACTGATGGACATCGCAACTCATGCCATGAATCCCCAGAAATCACATGTGCAACCGAAGCCGGCAGAGAATTAGATGGAGAGATAAGCTAGACAAATTCAGAATGTACTGGCTCTGAGACGCCCACGATAGAGAAGTGCAGAAAATCCTGGGGAAGCGTTAAGAGACTGATGATGATGAATAACTGAGGCAACTGCATGGACAGATATGGACGTAAGGATGATAGATGCATCGTTGAACTCATGGTTCTTGTTTTATTAATTTGTGGCTCTCTTCCCCCATTTTTTCTTTTCAGACAGACTCACTTTTATGGTTTCCTTTCTTAAATGTTTCCGTCTTCAAGTCTCCTTTTCTTTGTTTCTCTTTTCATCCGCGTATCTTTTTTCTCTATTTCTCTTTTTTCCCTTCTCTTTGTCTCTCTAGAGGATTCCCTCTTTTTCATCTTTCTTTTTCTCTTTTTCTCTATCATCTTAATTTCCCCCCTTTCATCTCCCTTTATTTGCTACCTTCTTTATATGCTCCTCTCCTTTTTTTCTTCCTCTCTTTTTCTCATTCGTCTGCTCCCTTCTCTATCCCTTTCTTTTCCTCTCTCAATCCTCTTGTTAACCTTTTTTTTTTCTCCTTTTCTCCAGATAATTCCTTTAAAAAGTTCTGGTGTATAAAATTTGTGTGTCTGAACATGAACCTATTTATGATTACAATTTTGACAAGAATGAATTTTGGACTTGCTTTAAAAATCGAATAGCTATTTCTTTCAAAAATGTCACAATACAGAATGCATTGAATATTTTAAGCCTTGATTATGAAAGGCAATATTAAAGAATGAAGGAAAAAACAACGTTGACACCGGAAAAGCAACTGTATGCATCGTTTGCGTGAACAATGAAATTACATTTGACAGAAGTCCAACAGAACAAAATAGTTATTTGCTTTTATCAACAATTCGAAAGTAAAATGTATCAAATATTGATTTTGCGTCCGTCTCGATACGGCAACACAGATTATTAAACTAGATAATTTTTAGACAAACGCCTAAATAATATACGATTCGTTTTTGATTGTTCCTTGGAGTAAAAACTCTGTTGTAGTTGCTGCAATGATTCTGATGGTCTTCCATTTGATACTTGTTCAACAATGCTGTCAATGAATGATGGCAATGTTCAGGGATCGAATCACATCGCCGCGCAGGTGAAATGTGGTAGAAAGCGAACAATTATGTGGGATCCCTCGGTTTCAAAAATAGTCCAAGCCCCCGAAACTCGTGTCATGAAGGCCACGGCACGAGCATTGCTCCTCCCTGTTTAGTATAACAGGGAAGTGCTACCCTGGAGAAACTGATCCCTCGTAATAAAGTCTTTTCCTTTAGAGAATTGATCCTTAACATCAATATTTGAGTAATTTTACAATTACATTGTACTTGTAAAATATCAAAAACTTTTTGTTACTTTGTATTTTCTTGTTTACGTGCTGAGGTTCTGTGAAAAATACTCGAAAGGTAAAATTGAATTAAAGTTCCCAAAAGGTTTTTCAGAAAAGTCCAATATGTACAGATCGTCGTACTGCTACAAGTGTTTGATATGGAAATCAGATAGCATTTAATATTCAGGAATAAGAGAATTACTGAAATTAAAACAGAAGTAATGATATCTATTTGTTATTGTTTTGAATAAATTGAATTATTCAATCTTTTCCAACATCATGTGGTAGGGTGTGAAGTATTAGAATCTTCGGGGTTGGTTATGTCTAAATCTAAGAAAAAAGGAAATAAATCAAACAATCTGATGATAAGATATATGAAAAAATTATCTACGTTGTTCGATAATGATCTACATCAATTTCAATTGTTTTTTTTTCTTTTGAATAAATCAAATTCTTATTTTTCCATTTTCGTGCCGTTTTCAACATTGATTGGATGAGGGTTTGAAACTCAACAATGGGAAAAACAAAAAGTTCATGAATCAAACGTTTTGGCGGTAAGATACATCTAAAAACAACATGTTGTTCGATCATAACACTAATTTTATGGGATTTATATGTAATTTCTAAAACTTTGATTTACAACCACCCATTCGGGTGGGTACCTCAGTATATTCAATCTATTGATACTTATCCATGTATCTAGAATAAATGAGTATTTGGAGAATTGAAATATTTGAAGAAGTTGTACATTAAAAAGAATGGAGAATTTGCATATCCTTATATATGAAAAAATCCGTGAATGTGTTTTATAAAGGTTCCACGCAGAATATTCAGAAATACTAAAGTAACATTAATATGAAGATATACGTAAAAAGGCAACTATATTTGTATCATTGTAATGTAATCATTGAACTATTTAAAAACGTGTTTTTCTTTAAAGGAATATTATCATTTACTTTTCCTGTTTCTAAAATTCTTTATGCTTTTTTTCAAGAACGCAGTTCTATTTAAAGCCAGAATCGCCAATTAATTTATTTTGACAGCAAAAGTAAACAAGAGAAGAGGAGTAATCAGATGAATATAACACTAGCACTTTGATAGAGAGGGGTACAGTAGGAGTAGAGGTTCTTACAGAGGGAAGCTTTGGGAGAAAAAAAAACAACTTTCAGCAGCCGAATGTGCACGTGACTTTTATCCTCTCACTCTCAGAGCCTCCGTGGAAACGATACGCTATAAAACAACTGAGTCCTGACTCAAAAAAGCCAGCGGCCAACAGCATAGGGCTAACTGTCGAGCACAAAAATGGTGCCCGCTCCAACGTGGATATCATTATGAATTGATCAGTCCCCAAAATATACATTTTAGGGTGATTTTACAAATCTTACTTCTCTCTGTTGAACCCACAGAAAATATCATGGAGTTATGTTGAGTAGAACAGTAAACTGTCACATACTAACAGACTGTTAAATGGACACACGATGAAAATTTTGTAAATTATGATAAGATATATTTCTGTCCTTTTGTTTGGGCCAGATAATCTTGCTGGATATTGAAATAGTTTACCTTTTTTTTCAATTTGGTATTAGTATTCTTTGGGTAATAACTGGTGGCTTTAACTGGAAGTTACTTTCACTGTAAGTCTCTTCAATATCCCTCCCCAGCACTATCCTTATTATTCTAGATAATTCTAGTGATTTTGTCATCAAAATGATTTCAATTTCAACTCGATTTTTTGGTTTCGTCCTAAGTTTGCAGTTTCCACTTTGGGGCAGTTCCCAGTGATCAAAAACAGCGCAAACAACTTTCACCTTTATGTCCCACAATCGTTTCAGTTCTTCCGTGAAAGCGAGATCACTGGTTCCCAATCTCTCGTTCCGTTTGATCTTTTTTGCTTAATTTTAAAATCTATTGCCCACCCCCTAGCTCAACTTTTGATCTTAGATCGCAGCCTTGACCATAAGCTCAAGTCTTGCACGGAAGCTGTCAACCTGAGGGAGGCTACATCAGAATATTACTTTCAAAGTGGTATGATGCTGCTGCTGCTAATTATGATGATGTTGGTGATAATAATGATAATAATAATAGTAATAATAGTAAAAAATGAATTTGAAGTTGATTAGCATCTCTCACTGAATTTATTTATGAAAAGGTTATTTTGGGAATAAATCAGTGGAGATATTTGTTTACGTAAGAACCGCCGTTATTCGATTTTATGACATCTCAATAAACGTCCGAAATGCTCAGAACGAACGATTCAACCCCGTTACTAAGCAATGAAAGAGATTAATTCTTTATCAGATTTTCCTCCATTCCGGATCACAACTTAAACCCACTTTGGGCAATTTAACGATTATGAGGCTACATGCCGATTAGTATACGTCTTAACATTTTAGTTGTTTCAAGTTCGATGCAAAGAATTTAGTTAACAATATTTTGCATTATCCTTTCAAATTACTGTGTAAACATACTGACACAGAGCACCGTTAGTATGTACCATAAGCTAAGCAACAGGTGTTTACTATTCGTTGATAATTAAAATATGCAACGTATTTGGAATCTTTAGTTTTTAATCTCCTCGGTTTTGCTTCTCACTTCCTCGGAAGCAATCAGTTTTCAGTTATTTTACCAACGGCAATCCGACGTTTATGTTTACAAGCGGCAATCCTACATTTTTTGAGTGAAAACATTTCAAAATTGACAAAATCGACTACGGATGCACAAAAGAGAACATAGTTGTTTAGTACTAAACAAACACTAAAACCAATTATTCATTTAATTCAATACGTAGTTTTTAATATTGACTGTGTTACCATTTTCGAGAAAATATGCTTTATCATTTTTGATTATCAATTCCTTCATATTTGTATTCACTTATTTATTGATAAATCTTTTTTATTTGATATTGTAACAGCTGACAACAGTATCTAATCCAAATTATGTTTCCCTTTCATTATTTCTCCTAATTTTTTTCATTCGTCCGTCGTTTAAAATATTGAGTGAGTGAAAGTGTGAAACTTTCCAATTGACTATCAGGATCACATTCCCTTCATTGTTATGAAAAGGTTTTTACTGTCCGATACTTTTTACAGAACTTGGAATACATTCTCTTTCCTGCATTCGTGTTTGAGTCCGTCAATGGTTGAAATAAGTCTGTTCAGAAAAAATGAAGGATTGCCTTTATTTCATCAGACACCGCCGCTCCCTGGTGAAGTTGCTCTTTTAATACTTCCTATGCATAAATTGCATGTCTGAGAATTCACAATAGAGCTGTATGAAGCTCGATTGATTAACTTGTAATTAAATTATTTAAATAAGTTGATAGAATTCTTTAAATCAGAAATATGGAAAATATTTGAACAACCCTACCGTAAAATCATCTTTTCAGACATAATGCTTTATGCGTAGGAGGTATCGATTTGTATTCTTTGTCCTTTTTCCTATTCACTATCCCTTATCTTTCGACGGGCCCTACCACCCGTTTGCCTTCCAGTGCTCCTTATCGGTCATTCAGCGCCCCCAAGGAGGGGATTGTGTCTACTCTTGGAATCGCACCTCAGGAGGTCCTTAGATAAAGAATTCTCATTATCTAATAACAATTGAATAAAACTCTGTCTGCAGGCAGGCGGGCGGGCGTGCATGTGCATACACCGCAGTTACTCTACAGCCGACCATTATACAAACGTGATATTTGCCAGATATACCACTGGGCACACAAGGCTGTGCTATGTCGAGTTGGAATTTTTTGCATCATGGGTTCTCGAGAAATCTGATTACAATAAAAGAAAAGAATGCTGATCATAGATTTTTTTTATCTAAAATTATTGATCTAAATTTAGATGTGAAATTGAACTGAATTGGCAACATATATATATATACACACACATATATAAATATATATATATATATATATACATAAAAATTTAGATGTGAGATATTTAAATTGTCAATACATATAAATTTAGATATGAAATATCTAAATTGGCAATATATATGAACTTAGATATGAACTATCCTAAGTGGCAATAAATACATAAATTTAGAAATGAAATATGTGAATAGTCAGTATGAATATAAATCTAGATATGAAATATCTAAAGCGGCCATGAGCATATAAAAGTAGTTATGAAATATCTAAATTGGCAACATTGAAGTGTGGTAACCGAAATCCTTTGAAGTCGTAGTTTTGTAGGAGGGATAAAAAATATTTTACATGACTATTATAGCAGGTCTCTTCACACACCATAAGGTCCGACCCCTTCCAAACTTGCTACTTTGAAATGAGCATTGTCCCAGTTACACAAATTTATTAATAATAATGACGTTATATCTTTTCTTGTTGCTTTTCAACATAACGTCTTAATCCAATCTACTCTTCCACCGCTAATTTAACCCCTGGGAGTTCTAACTAAAGAAGTCGTTTCGAACGATACTTGGTGCATCGCATATCCCTACATAAGATTATTCAAAGGCGTCATCATCATCATAATCATAATCATCAGCTTTTTAGCGTCCGTTCTTGGACATAAGGCGCCACCAGGATTCGAAAAATAACAACAGATTAAAATATTAACGATAACCAGCTTTAAGCTCCTGCTATGCGCGCATGTGCAGATGTAAGATAATGTGTAGCGTCATACGTGGTAGATATCCGACAGTTTTTTGATACCCCAGCGAAGTGATGACGGAGCAATGACACGCATGTCAGCAGTGACACGCCTAGTATTTTAGGGTACACGAGATGGACTATGAAAAAAAAGACTTTTCAATTCCATATCATCATTCTTGTTTTATAAGTGTATTTTGAAATTTCAAGTTATATTTCATTACTGTCCTAGTTTTATTATCATTAGAAAAAGAACCATAAGTTCACCGATAATTTCTTTCCTTATGATGACATCAGGCGTCTTCCTTCTTTTCTATTTCTGTTGTTTAACAAAAGTGACCGACCGAATAGCGTCCAATAGAAATATGTAGGCACTTCTCAAGATAGGTCTTTTTTCTATACAAATTTACGGATAAATAAAACAGATGTATTCATGTAAGTGACAGGATTTTAAAAAATAATTGACTCACCATGCTGGAAAAGTTCGCAATCATTGCCCTGGCATCTCTAGCAATGATAGTATGTCACTGATAGATGCCACGAAATATGAATTACTTAGTATTAACAATTTAGATGTTTTACATCTAAGTCTAGATATTCAAGATCTAAATCCAGAAGTTTCATTTGCATCTTGATGCCAGAAATTGACTTTTAGATTGTTTTTTTTAATAAAATATGTAATTTATAATAATGAAATAGAAAATATTTTTAATAAGTCAAGTAATATTTCAATAAAGTTTTCAAATATTAAGTGATTTCAATAAATTGGGTAAGATTTTCAATAAGTCAAGTAATATTTTGATAAATTTGGTAGTATCTTTAAAAATTAAGCAATATCTTAAATATTTCAATGAATTAATTGATATTTTATAAAATTAACTAATATTTTAATAAGTTAGGTAATATTTGAATAAGTTGAGTAATATCTTAAAAGATTAAGTGATATATCAATAAATCAAATTATATTTCAATGAATTAAGTAATATTGTCATTGAAAAAATGCTGAAGAATAAACTTATATAATTTGTTAATGATATGTATTATATTTCTTAGATCTTAGATATATTCTTGGAGAATTTAGATATCCTAGGTGTCAGATGGATTTTGAATCAATTTCAAATGTAACCATGAAAATGAAGATGACTGCGCTGCCGTTGCTAACTTCTCACAAGGAAAGAACCAGCACATCTATGGCCCAAGTTTAAGGCTTGTTAAATTCTTCGTTGTAACCCTTTCTCTCAATTATCTTTGCTAATGAAGAGCTATAGGTATTAGCACGTGTCTGTAATTCCGTATGTTTGTCTGCACAATATATCCAATAGTTCTCAATGACATTTTAATCACATTTTATCGAAAACTTCATTTGTTTTCATTTCATAAATATATATTTTTCAATATGTATATGCATTGACTCATATTAATATTTTCTTTATTTTCACACGATATCTCAAAAAGTTTCCGATGAATTTCGATAACATGGACGATTGGGCAATAGGATAGGACATAAGTGATTGAATTTTGGAAATATTTCTGAAATTTGTTTGCAATCGAGTTGTATTTTTATATGTTGAGGGCATTGTTCGAAACAGTGTAAAATCGAGACACGAACAGTTACTTCACCAGCATCGTAGTTATATATCAACTGATTTTTATTCCCTTTTTTCTTAATCAATGGTGTTGGAGAATCTCTGTATTCTCTATTTTTCTCGTAAAAAACGGTCAACTGAAATTATCACAAGAACTGTTTTTAAGTTGCTCTGCCTGACCGGCTAACAATATATATATATATATATATATATATATATATATATATATATGTATGTGTGTGTGTGTGTGTGTGTGTGTGTGATGCATACAGGCCAATCCATTGAAGCTGCAACACCAAAACTCTAAACTTTTACTCCTTAATATATTTTGGAAAAATGAGCTTTTGTTGTTTGAAAATTCACCCAATAGGTTTTTAGTGGAGCTCCAATTTGCAATGTAAGTTTGTGCTAAATTTGTTCCTTAGTTCGTGACTGGTGGTATTCACACTTTTGAAAAAAAAGTTTAAACTTCATAAGTCGACAGATCATCGATCACCCCCTTTTCCAATTCCTTAATTAATCACCCCCAACACAGCATTCTGTGACAGTTCCCACTGAGGGACTAACAAGACCCCTCTGTAATTGTTTCATTTCCATTATTCTTTTCCCACCATATTTATATAAATTTCTCTGAGTTTTTTTTAGATTCGGTTATTGAATATTTGATCATGACCTCAACATAAAAAAAGATTATCTACGCCCGTATTCCTAAAGCGTTCTTCACATCAATCAAATTTCATGTTAGAATTCTCCCTGCGTCAAAAGATATGTTGGCTTGTTGCCAATTATTCTTCCCAAATGGGTATTTATCAAATTGTTGCATTTGCTTGTTCACTCCTCCCCTCCCCCAAGTTACTCCGCATACATTTCTCTTAAATGAATTTCCTTTTAAACAACTGCAGATAGAACACTAAGTGTTGCCCGGGAAATATTACGACACAAGCTTTGTTTTGAAATTAGTCAATTAGACAAATGAAAATAGCCGGGGACAAAGAAAGCTTATGTGTGGAGTAGTGGGACATTCTTATCTTGGATGGTGAGTTACAGCTGATCCAAATGTTTATTAACATTCTATAAGAAATCGCGTTGTTCTTGTTTACAAATTGAAAGATTTCTCACATTCTGAAATTCCATTACAATGTTAAGAAAATCTCAAATATTGAAAATCGATCAGTCTGTTCCAATCGACCGAACTCTTTGTCTATATTTCAAATGCAAAATACCATACGTAAACGTGTGGAAAACATTGACCTCTACAAATGCTGATTTGGTCGGAATAAGAAATGTAATTTAGGTTCTTGAGCACCTAGTTACTTAAAATATATTAGTTTAAAGAATTTTATGGGTTAAGAAAAATTGGGCGTTCGTGAGTCAAGGGTTCTAATAAACAATTGATTGCTTACCTGCCTACCTCTCTCTCTGCCTCACTTTCTAAATACTTTTTAAAGTTTTTTATGACCAAAACATTTGATAATCTTTCCTTCTGTTTTAGTTATCAATTATACAAGCGCCATGTGTACATTACCATCATCGTCATCAACAGCAGTTAGAACAGTCATCGTGAGTCTACTGGTGGACAAAGGCCTTTGCCAGCTTCTTCCATCAAGTCCTTGATTGCTGTTACCTCTGCTATGTCTTATCAGCAAACCTTTCTGATGGAACCTTTCTTACCTGGAATCGCTGTCCTTTAGAAATTATCCTGTTGCTCAATCTGTTGTCTTTTTCTTGCTAAGTATCTTGCTCCATTTTTGTCGATTCAACCCCTGTGAGATATCCTTCAATGCTGTATGGTCCACTCCTGGAGCAATATTTATGTGTTTTTTTAAAAATCTCTTGTGTTTAATCTAAGCATTGCTCTTCCCTTTGCCCTCTATACAATTCTGCTCAGTATCTTGGCTACGATCAGAGCGTAGTATCTGTTCTTTGACACCTTTCAGCGGAAAAGTTGATCTGTGCTTTGTCGGAATTTAGGATGAGAAGTTGATCAGCCCAGGTGCTGGTGCAATGTCGCCGATAAAGGGTCACTGAGGCTCGGCATTGCTAAGCATATGGACTTGGGATTCGTCCTGGGCTTCACAAAATTACCCGGCCGAGTCTCAGGGAATCAGTCGGTCCCAGGGCAGCACCATCCCATTGCACAAAAAAATGGGTCGGGAAACCCAGACGCCTTTGCGACCCACGTTACAGAGACTGGTGCTTTTTTTTTAAAATGCCCAGAATAGGACCCGATTTTAAGATAGACCTTGTGTCAAATTTGCAGCTGTGGGGATGCAAATAAAAAGATCGACCTCTTAGCTAAGATCTGCTGGCTAAGAGTGTAGCATCTGTTCTTTGACTCCCTTTGGCTGAAAAGTTGATCAATTCCCAGGATTGTCCCCCATCTGACCAGCATGCTTAGGCTCGTCCTGAGACCATCAACAGGATCTGTCCCGTGAACAAAGTCAAGCCTGCCCTATTGACTCCGCAGAATCACGCATTGAGACTTAGGGACCCTTGCACACTAGGATTTATCCTGTGGACATAGTCCAGCTTGTCCCGACGTCCTTGCAAAATCATGTGCGAGGAATCAGGTTCATTGCACCCATGTGCCTGCACGTTTCCAAACGCGTCGTACCCCACCACAATCCGACTTCGTGTTTCATTTGTAGTCGTTGGGATGCAAATAAACAAACTCTGGTAGTTGAAGCAGTTTCGTTAGTTTACACCTTTGCATCCTTCCCTCATAGATGGTATTATGCAAACATTGTACACTTTACGTTTCAAGCATATAACGAAAGCACTTTTCAATATATGAATATATATGTATATCAACATGATCATCAAGAGCCTTTCGGCGTCTGTCATTGGACAAAGAACCTCCCCAAGATTCACCAGACCTCTATCCTGGATGTTGAGGAGCCTTTGCTTTCAGAACTTGTCTAATTCATCTCACCATCTTATATTCTGTCGGCTACTGTTTAGCATGTGATCTCAGGGGATTACCGTAGTGAGTCGTGATGTCCAGGGGTTGTCATCTTCGCAACATGATCAGTCGATTGTCATTTGAATTTCCTAATGGATTTCTCGATGTCCTGGACTACTTTCATTTCCTTAATATATTGTGCTGTCATATTATCTCTTCATGTGTTGTTGAACAGTACACCAGTGCATTCCTGGGCAAAAGAAAAATGTGCTAAGCACTCTCTCTCTCTCGTATAAAAGATCTTGACCTTGTAGAGAACACATGGGATGTTAAGGCCAAACTGGTTTGGAGAAAATTTCGGAACGCTTATCAGCTGTTGGGAGCAGTCAGAGGTGAATGGAATAACATTGACAAAGCAAACTGTAAATAACTATCAACTGAAGGAAAACAAGGAAAAATCTATCACATACTGAAATACTCTACTACGTACGCAAAAACTGTATACACTGTTGTATAATATTGTCGAATAGTTCATCTTGTAAGAATAAAAGAGTAGTTGCAAAAGTTTAATAGAAAAGGTCCGGCTCATTTTTTTGACCCGGGATTGTATATGCTCCTATCTCTACCATATAGTAAGCATGTTCATTTTGCCACCGCTATTGAGTTTCATTCTGATTATTGTCACTTTCTGTCGGAACCAGACAAAAGCCAGTTGGAAAATAAACCCTTGAACGTCAAGTAGTCGATTACAGGTTAGTTTTACAGACCATTATTACTGTAATGATTTCGAGCATGATTGAATACTCTACTCATGTTACGCTTTTGTAGTAACTACTTGGTTACTAAGCTTAGATTGATTTGACAGAAAGCAGATAGTAGGATACGAAGGTGTGTATTGATCTACTTGTGGTAACAGTTAAGTTTTGTGGTCCCTAAAAAAAAAACTGGTCCCTCTTACTGAACTAGTAGTATGGCTATATTTGATCACATGCTCCAATGATTATATTACCGAATTTTGTAGAGCCGGCAGATCCCTACCTTTACCCAATCTTAACGTGGTACAATTGGAATTTTGGTGATTTTCTAACCATATCATTGGACTCTGCACATTTCACTATAATGTGTTACACTTTCAATCGTAGTAACATTGAATAACAAGATTGGCTGCCTTGGGGTCAAACTCAACTCTGAAAAAAGCTTATAAAATTTGAAAATATTTCGACTTTTATAAAAACTAATAAAGATCTGGAAATTTTGCCATCGAATGTGACAGTAGAACAGTATCTAGATATTTTTTCTTGATAAATCGTATGAAAATCCAGATAATCTTAAGTATAATTTGCGGCTATTTAGATTTAAACTGAAAACTAGCGTTCATAGCTTCCAATTTCCTCTCTCTCTCTCTTTCTTATGTTCTTTCTCTTGCTTTTTCCACCCCCCTTTCTTTTCCCCTTTTCCCCTTTCCTTTCTTTTTTTTATTTTTTCTTTCCCTCTCGCTCTTTCCTCATTTTTTTATTTCGTTGATATATCAGTATCATTTAAGCTTTTCACTTTTCAGTCTTAATCGGGAGTCTAAAATTGCCATAGTTGCTAAGCGAGGGAAATAAAGTTAAAACTCAGCAGGATTTTGAGAATAATTACTGTTTGGGAATGATTTTATAGGAATGGCTCATATTGTATATGGTAAAATAATTAACTGGTTGGAATTCATTCGTTGTAGCACTTTCAGTTGTTTTACAATTAATCAAATATTGCTGTTTGTAAATCACAACCACTGTTAATGGGGAAGAAAAATTAAGAAATATTATTAGCTCCGTGAGAGGGACCGCAGTTCTCCTCAGACAACATGCGACTAAATTTTACTCAAGCTTCAAAGTATGTAGGGCTAACTGTCAAGAAAATAATCATTTGAAATTCTGACAATTATTTGAATACAGGTATGTTGGCACATGATAACATGAAATATTTCAATTTTCTGTCACATTTGTGAGCTCTGTATTGCAGATATGTGTTCATATATGTACTTATACATGAAGAATTGTTAGTTGAAGAGTATGTGTAAGACAGGGGCGGTTTCATACAAAGTATAATTTTCCCAGGCTTGCAAATCAGGCCTCTTGACCCTAATGATTTAATGCTTTTTCTTAACGCAATTTCTTCGGCACCAAGTAGGGTTCTTAACTTAGTTAAACATTTTATGACATTCGGGGATTTTTGACAAGTGGAACTAATTAACTGTTACGAAAGCTCCAGTGCGCATGTTTTAGGGCATAATAACGATTACCCAACCAAAGAAGGACGACGCTGCTCTCCTCGAAGTTGATTGGTCAATGGTACATGATAGGGTCTGTCGCAACTTCAGTGGGTTAGTGTTTGGGGCAGTGAGAAAAAGGCTCTCGGGGAGTAAAGATTGGTTCCTTTCCGGCTGCGTGTGGTATGCCCAGCAGGCCGGTCAAGTAGCTATCGACCGGCGTGAGAAGTTAACGAGCCTTGACTAAATTAGGAGGGACGGAAAGAGAGGAAAAGAGAAAGAAAGCGGGAGACGACATTGCCCGTTATTAGGAACCGTTTTCCGTTCAACGTTTCTTCTGGTTTGCTGACAGAAGGAGAATTGAGAATAAAACAAGACAATCAGTGTCTATCTTTCTTAGTACAACACAAAAGGCATGAACAGCTAATTTTCAAGGCTATTTCTCCATCGCTCCTTTCTTTTTCGACAATTTTTTGGCTTTCGGCTCTTACTTATTGAAGGAGGGCAGCAATGTGCACCCGCTTTGTGACATGATTATTTCGCTATTACTTGGTTATTGACAATTACCTGACCTATAACATATGTGAGAAATACCGTACCTTATCAGCTAAAGCACAATCCCAAATTGAAACTACCAAACAACGTCATGGTTACGCTCATTAAAACCACAACTAGATGATTAACGAGATTATGTTAGGTGAAACCAACTTCATCATAGACGCAGATATATATCAATAGGAATTATTTAATGTACTGTGGTGTACGTACTTTACAACCAACTCAGGTGTCAGAAAAATAAGTCCCATCAACAAATTTTTATATCTATGCATATTTATGTATTTTTTTCTCAGGGAAATTATAGCAAACGGTGTTGAATGAAGACTATATTGCTTTCAAAAAAAGAAAACGGTTGTCAAAACTCCAAATTTGGAACTGACTTCTTTTTTCCACCGTCCTCTCTGAATTCAGGGGGTAAACGATAACATTTCCCAACCGTGATTCGAGAACATTATTAAATGACTGTAAGGCACTCTTAGCGATCAGCCAAATTGATAAGTTTTGCTTATCAGCAAAAGTATATCCAAGACTGAGGTAAATCGTATCTCATTCTAATAAAAAAATTGATTTATAAAATTACTCCCCATTGAAATCTTTACCAAGTGATCGGTAAACAGCACTTGTACTGATTGTGTCTAACTAACAAATCTAAAACACTCACTAAATTTATTTTGTAGAAAGTTCTATTTCATTTCAGTAGATAAATACATTCATACTTATAAATATATGTTTTTATAATTGCTTTTGTTTATTATCAGTACACTCCGAATAGTCCTGAAAACATGGAACCTAACCATATGATTGACCCTCGAACAGAGAACTATTCAACGTGAACTTGAGAAAATCATGGTCAATATTACAAGGAGAGATCACAAAACAGCACAATACATCAGAGGAAAAAACAAGAGTCAGAGATATAGTATACATCAGTAAAACTCAAATGGCAATGGGTTGGTCATGCTGCAAGGAAATCTGGCGAAAGCTGGATATCACGGCTCACAACATGGATCCCCAGATATCATATGCGATAGTTTGAACGACAAAACATACGATTGTGTGAGGGACTTGACCAATTCAGAAAATAATGATTCCAAGACGTCCATGATAGACAATTCTGGCGAATCTTTAAGGAAGATCAGTGCTCAACAACAGACGCTAAAAAGGTTGCTGCTCGTGATGATGGCAACAGTTGCAGTAGTAATCTCCAGGCGAAACAGAAGTGGGATTTGCGTTTGACCCAGCAGCAGACAGGCTTCTTTATCATTTTTATTATGGAAAGCAACTGCAGTTCATAGAATTAGACCAGAAATATCACGAGAAGCTTGTCTATCTCGAATCGTCCAGATTGAATCTAACTGTTTGATATTATCCTGATTTTTTTTTATATTTTATTTTTTTGTTTATCATTTTCTTTTTGAATTCAAATAGATAAGTAAATTTGAAACAAGCGAACAAATATTTGAATCTAATCTTTTTGAACTTTTAAATCTGTTTGGCTGGAGTCAGTCCTGAAATAGGAAGGTTTTTTTTTCTTCAGAAAAAGAAAACATGCATTTTTTTTTTTACTCTCGTAAAACATGTATCTTGTTTTGGAATGTCCTCATCTGATTCCTGATTCCTTGTTTATCATTTCCTTTACCATTATATCTACTCCAAAATCCGATTACCTTGCAATGGTCATGAGGTAAACGTAAATAATATTTTGAACAAAGTAGAATCATGGATGTTCCGAAACTGTTTTGGAACATTTTCACAGAATTTCATAGGTGAAAAAATCTTACTGATTACAATTGAATTGCCAAAGTTCATCTATCTATCCATCTATCTATCTATCTATCTATCTACAACCCCACATATATATGGAGAGGGAGAGAGAGAGAGAGAGAGAGAGAGAGAGAGAGAGAGAGAGAGAGAGAGAGAGAGCTAGAGATAAGACAAAATTATTTTCATTCCTAACACCCTAAAATTAATGTGCCTTCTTTATTGATTGAACTATTTTCTATGATTGTTGTTTTGTTCAAAAATCGGACGCATATTCCATACTGACAAAAATAGTCCACCAAAATATTTTGCAAAGCGAGGCGATCAGAAAGTTTGTATTCTCTCAGATGTTCTTTCATTTCACTCGAATCGAAGGGCGCCCCTTCAAAATACGACAGTCTGCAAGCATTTCCCTTAAAATGAGTAAGTACTGCCCGAAACACTGGATACGGCATCAGTCGCTCCAGTTCAAGCTCTATATACTACATTACTACTCACAACATCTTTATGTGTCGAATAGATTTAGAAGTAACGAAGCACCCGATTTAGTATCACTCATTTCACGGTGTCTTGTTTCACCCATATCTGTGGCATTATTGTTAAGTAAACAAAAATTTCCCTGTCGTGGTTTGACCTCGGATAGCTGAGTTCCTTTTCTTAGCTTTTATATGCGTGGTCATTGTTACTCTTCTTCAATATAAAACTGATGAGAATCGTGGATGACGAATTCAGGGCCTGTGTTGAATTTAATCCACCCGAAAATGACGGTTGTTTTCATTAATGTTCCATAAATACTTCAACACTAACTCGACTCCTCTTCGTTGAACACAACAATTTAGAGAAAGGGGCTCTTTGCTGATTGCATTTGTAATATTTCGATATTGGGAATGTAATCGGTATAATATATACCTTTCCTTGTTCTTATTCTTGTTGTTAAGCTGGAAAAAGAAACTCCAGCTTCCGGCTTTCACTATTGCTCAACGATACGTCTGCATCTGCACTTTATCGGGAAAAGATAAGCATTAGCAAAACAGGTACAATACGAACCCAGTGAACAAAACAAGCAACAATCGATCACAGTATGCTTGTTACTTCTTTCAATAAAAAAAAAAGATGGGGGAGGAATCAATCAGATGGCGTATGCCTTCGCCAACACAATTATCACAAGAAGATCGAACAGGTTACAGTTCCAAGATTATGCCATGACAAAAGTTTCTAATTCATCAGATACATCCCTTCAAACGATGATTCATTTCAACATTTGGTTATCTCCTTGAGATTGAGTTACTTTGTCATTAATGTGTTATCACATCCGAAAATCTGAAAGATTCAACCATTCCGTTATGTCAACAGGATGAAAAACGAATATCTCATCCTGCCCTTGAATTTGAGCTATTATTTCGTGGCCCACTACACAAACCCCCACGGAATGCTATTGAAATTCGTTGAGTACTTTTGAAAGTACTGTGCAGACAAACAAACACACAGACAAACAAACATGGATCGATACATAACCTCCATTCAGCTTGGTTGGCAGAGGTAATGGGCCGTTTTCAAATCAATCATTGACTTATGATGAGAAACTGGTCTTGTTCGATAATTGAAGACGATCACATGTCCGCCTATCTGAAGTTGAAGCTCTGGGTTCCATCAACAGAAAATGATGTGTGATGGTAGAGAACTGCGCATTACGAACTGCTTCAACCTAAAGGAGCAATAACAGGCTACATAACTTCCGGAATAAGTCGACCGCCAAAGAATGGTTTCCTTCAAGACAATGTGTGACTATGTATTGATTGTACCAAATTTAGCAACCGTTGTGGGGCCTGCAGCAAATGACCCTAAATTAAGAAAAAATACACCTGAATCTCAAAACGCGTACAGTTTTTACTTACGAGATAATTACATTTTTTTATGTACTGTACAGCTATATAACGCAAATACTCTATCTGACATTTTAGTAATAATATTTTCTGTTTTCGTTTTCATCTTTCAGCCGCAGCAATGACTTCAATTTCAAATATATTTAATGTGTTTATGTATATATATATATCACACGGAGATCACACTCTTAATGTTTACTTTATCAAAACAATAATTTCAATCGATGGTGATAATTGGCTCTGAGCAGGTTATTCATAAAAAAGTTTAGAGCATTATTGTATCATACAATTAGAGTTAGTGAAGAATCACTGAATCTGAATTTGTAGATTGCAAGCATATGTGTAGGGTCCCTAGAATTGCATTGATCATTGCATTTGCTATATTTACTTCATAGTTAATACAGAATTGTATATCAATTACATAAAGCGAGATTGACTTGGAAGCTTTGATCAGGACTCACTGTCTCATCGATCAAAATCCTCGAGTGTATTCACAATGAATCAAATGCACTGAACGATTACTTGAATTGGAATTCCTTTTTTTACGTCAAAGCCAAGGGTGTCATTCAGAAGAATGTGAAGAAAGGGCCCGAAGTATCTTGAAAAAAAAATCAGCAAGCCGATAAGCCTTCTCAAATGCATTTACAAATTTTCTATTCAAAGTGATAACCAATCAAATCACCGGGACGCTGGATGGAAACCACCCCCATGAAGAAGCTGGCTTCAGGAGAAACTACCTGACCATTCACCAACCCCATTTGCTTAATCAATCAGAAGAGAAAGCCGAAGAATATAAAATGTCACCAGCTGTAGCACTTGTCAAGAAGGTCTTTGACTCAGTGGAGATCCCAAAGGTCATTGATGCTGTCACACAACAAATATGTCAACTTATATACAAGTTATGAATCAAATCTGCCGATTCAGCAGTTCCTTTATCAGGCTACACAGATATTATGAGTCCTTTCAGCTCGGAAGAGGGATAAGACCAGGTGATGTCAGCTCACCTCTTCATACCTCACCTTCATACCGAGCTGATCCCCCGAAATCATGACTTGGGAAATAAAAGAATCAAAGTAGACAGCAAATAATTAAGTATGCTTTGTCGAGAACCTTTATTATCCTCAAATAATGCTCGACGAACTATATAAAGAAAGCGTGGAAACCAGTGAACTACAGTAAAATAAATGTCATGTAAAACAAACATGTTGATGACAAAGAAACAATGCTGAGCTGGAGAAAGTGGAAGACTTCATCTACCCACGACAGCCAATCTCAATGAAATTATCATTATCAGAAGAAATTAAGTGAAACATCTCATTAGGTTGGCAAGCTCCTAGTTGAGCCCAACCATCAAGGACAAGACAATCCCGTTTCTCCTAAAAAGTTAGGGTAAGCAACTAATTTTCCAAACCTATAGGCCTGAAATATAGAACCTTATAAGATTGACCCTTAAACTGTGAATCATGCAACTTGTGCTGTGATCGACAGAAAATAAGGTAGCGTGACAAACTAGACATCTGGGGGAAGTTTTTTTTCAATTTGACAAAAGCTATTTTCCGGATTAATTCTTACTGTATTTTTTTTAATTCATGTTAGGAAAGGACACGAACTGATATGCTCATCTGCTACAACAAGGGGCGATCAGAACGTTCTCAAACTTCGTCAAAATAAATAGTAATTTTTGAACAGATCAATATCCTTAGCTATCCTATTAATAACACCAGAAATTTTGTAGCTATAAGTCTAGCTGCCCTTACGTTTTGCGATGACAAACGTGTGGACAGAAAAGTAACGTGGTGGATTATATCATTTTTCATGCCGACAGTGACTGTACTAACTGGACTGATAATATCAAACTTTATCATGTCTCAAAGGCAAGCCTTTTTATTTCAACTCTCCAAGTTCTATTTGACCTTCTCTAACTGAGATTGCCGTTCCTCGAGCCGAATTAGATTGATCTTTTCCACTAACTGCTACCATTCGTTCTTGCTATGTGTCCTGTCAATTTCTATTCTTGTCACTAGATAACTCCTATGATATCAGTTACCTAGGCTTACTCTTTCTATCAGAACTATCCCAGACATGGCCTCTTTCATTGATCTTCACGTGTCTGGATTTGTTTCCAAGTGATTTTTTTTGTCATTTTAGGAGCCATCAATCTAAGTTAGTCTTTAAGCAAAAAGTTTCGCGTACAAGTTCAGTAAATGCCCAAATAGTGCAATCGAACACAAGTACATTCTTCCCCATGAATTTCAGATGACGTACGAAAAGGTTCTATTGCCAATAAAGTCAATTTTACAGAGAATTCCGAATACATGTATCGCACGATTTTAGGAATGGCCTATTTACGACACTTCAGGAAAACATGTCAATTGTCTAACAGTGGACTGGAGACGCTGGCCGAAACTTTGAAGGATTGTCTATGCTTGCCTATTGGTCAATGTATACTACGTGGTTTGTGCATGCGCATCGTGGCTCGACTTCCGAATGGCCAGTCCTTTTATTTGAAAGTCACAGCTCGTATATTTAAGGTTATCATATTATTACAATATTCTTAGAGTAATGGCTATAATATTAAGTAAGAAAATTGAGTTTATGGAATAGAATGATTGGCATGAAGCAGTTCTGAACCTAGAATGAACAATAATTCGATACTTTTCCGCGTTATGAGCGGAGATCACTCCTTCCAGACGTTCTGTACTGAGACCGATAACATATTTGCTGGCGAAGAAAATTCAATTTACGTAAGAATATTGGAGATAGAAAAGCCAAATTCATGTGAAGAAGAAACGTGCCCTGCAAAATCAGGGCAGTTTGTCTAGACATGAAGTAAAGTTTGTATAATCTTGTCTGAGGAAAGTAAACATATCCCCAAGAAGGAAGAAGCGATAGTAAAGTTAGATATGTCAAATACAGTATGTTATTTGCCTTTGCAGTTCCACGGTACCGACTCGAACAGTGGACAACATGCTTTAGGGAAAACGAGATAAGTTCGACATTAATGAACAAAAAGGCTCATGTCATCAATTCGTTTTCTGATTCTAGTTTCCCAGAGGAAAGTAAGTTCCAAACACCGGAGGACGTGGGCTGTGATTAATTGTGCGGATTCTGGATAAATTCGGAGAGCAATGTCTACCAGTTAGATCAGGCCCTTGTGCTTGCGTGGAAGGTTTAGCTTTCGATTTAATCAGAGCAGCCTCAAGTGCATCCAGTGTTCAGTTAGGTTTTCAATACGGTGATCTTGGTGGATTTGCGTGTTCTGCCTGCGGTTAGCATCTGAATTGGTCTCCATTGCAACATTCCTATTCAAAAACAACACCCTGAAGTTATATCCATTCACTAACTTACAAGGGGCAGTATCTGGTCGGCAAAATAATAGCATTTCTTTTATAACTTCCCCACTGTAATTAATCAACGGAACATTGTGCACCCTGAGCAAAATAAGATAAGACTTTTTCTTCGACAATGAACGTTTGACACGTCTTCGGCTTAAGTCTTTCCACCCCTATAAAGCAGAATATCCCAAGATCCTTCAGTTCACCATGAGGCAGTGGCTTGGATAAACTTTTATAGAATCTTATATAATATCGACGCGTAAACCGTCCTCTATCTTCATGTTACAACAAGGACAATGGTAGTAGTCACCTGACATCAATGACTGGAGAAGAATTATGGCAGCCAGAGAAAAAAAATACAGGCATGGTTATTTAAAGATTAAGCCTCAATCTAACTGTAGCTTAAATGACTTGGTTCATAGGATTTGAAAATATGTAATTTTTTGTGGAAACAATTTTCCTTTTATTGGTAAAGATCTTTAAATTTGGCCATGGATAGAGAGGACATAGGAAAGTATCTAAATATTTTTTACGTAGATATCATGGATATTTAGATAGTTCTAGATATAATTTGAGAAGGTGCCCTGTGGGGGCAGAGGTTTTAAAAATGATTAGCGTCGTATCTTTCTCTAATGGTGACAGTTAAACCTTTGGGGTAACCCTTTTTCTGGAGATTCTTGCTTATGGTACGCATCTCACAGAGGTATGTGACAGTGTCACTACTTATTAGCTTTGCTCGGTGCTGTAAGCATCGGACGATCCCTTTCTTAACGCTGTATGGATGGTCAGAGGCGAAGTTGAGATATTGACCAATGAACGTTGGCTTACGATACACAGATGTATTGAAACCTTGTTCCGATTTTGTCACCAGTACATCCAGGAAGGCTAATTTATTGTTACTCTCTTTTTCCATTGTGAACTGTATTGGAGCTCTGATTGAGTTCACGTGGTCAAGCAGTAACTGTGGGTCTTCTGGATGTTGCCATAGTACGAAGGTGTCATCAGCATATCGAAGCCACATGCTTGGCCTTACTGGTGATGTTCCTAAGGCCAATTCTTCAAAGTATTCCATGTATATATTTGCCATCACTGGCGATAGCGGTGATCCCATAGCTAAGCCCTCCTCCTGTTGGTACATCTCATTGCCCAGTTGGATGTATGTTGTTTCGATACAGAAGGTCAACATTTCCATTAGGTTGTTAAGTGGGATGCTGGTGCGTTCATCCAATGTGGGATCTGAACTTAATCTATCCCTAACTACTGACAGTGTTTTTGATTAGGTACTCGTGTGAAGAGACTCACCACGTCTAGGCTCAACATTCGTTGTGTTTGAATTGGAGCCCCTCTGAGTTCTTCTACGAAGTCAGCTGAGTTCTTTAGATAGAATGAGGTCTTACCCATCAGTGGGTTGATTATACTCACCAGGTACCTGCTCAGTGGATGGCATACTGAGCCCCGACAGCTTACTATAGGTCGTAATGGAATACCCACCTTATGAGTCTTTGGGAGGTTGTACATATGTGGTGGCTTACTATATTTTTGAGTTAATTGTCAGTAGGTTACTAGGGGGAAGTGATGATACCTGATGAAGGCTGTAGAGTACAACGGCCGAAACTTTGTATGAAAAACAACCAAGATGAGGATGGTCCGAATAACAATAGAAATAGATAAGAAAAATACTACTGAAAAGTCGATTGTACTGAGGATACAAATAATTCTGGTTACTTATAAAACATCGTACATTTTCTATTTATCACTGTAATCGAGATTCCTTGCCATAATAACAACGATTAAGAAGTAAAGTTTACCGTATCATGCAATAAAATTATTTTGCGTACAAATTGTTTTTTCTTTCTCTGAAATAAGAAGTATTGTATTACTAGATAACCCGTGCCGTCAAAAAGGGCAGTATATTTGAAATACTATTTGGTGCATAAATAATTACAGTTCATCATGATCCACTATGAAGCAGTATATATCAGCTTAGAATAAAATTTATTCAGAATTTACTCATTTTTGCCGACAGAAACAAATCTATTTCTTACAGAAGCATAAAATCTGAGGTTCAGTAACCAAATTAATGATTGAAAGCATTTTGAGCTGTTGCTTGATTGTTTGAGACCTTCCCTTGCAGGAAGTGGTCGAAATGCTCGCAAAAGTGGTGATTGGTCAGGGAGAGGTCTGACAAGTAAGCTGGGATAGTTTTGTAGCCTGGATCGTTCAATTTTTGACAGGGTCATTCGCGCCATATGTTAGGGTTTTTGCTTTTCATTCAGGGCCATTCATGCAACATATCGAGCTTTTTCTCTTTGTTGGGAGGTCAACGTTTCGTTCCTCTGTAACTTATCGGGTTGTTTTATGTGGACCCGCTGCAATATTAGCCCCCAATTAGATGTTGTCAATCACAGGGGGTCATTCACATTTTCAAGGCTTTCGTCTCTGTTTCAGAATTTTCAGAATTGTTGACAGTCAGCTGGATAAATACTCGCTTAATACTCCGCTTCCATCACATCTTAAACTCCTAACTAAATAGCTCGAATTGGCTTTTCTCGTATTTCCAATTAGACAAACTGAAACTAGTCTGACCAAGATTAATAGTTTAAGTATATAGGGTTAACCCACGTTTCAAAGAAGTATATTACATGAACCTAGTCAAAATTAAGCATTAAAAAAAATAAAACAAAAAATAAAACAAACTAAGGACCGCAATTATTTTTGCACCAATCTAATACATAGTAATCCATTGCATCTCATATACATGGATAATAGAGTTTTGCATCTATCGGGAAAAAGCATCCTATTAAACATAAACAGATTTTTTATTATTTTCTTTGTTTTTCATAGAATCACTTTTTGCCTTTTTATGTTTTTTAAATTGCGGATTGTTGTTTCGTCATTAGAACATGAATAAAATTGTATTTCACTATATAATTGCCTGAATGAAATTCTACTTTACCGCATATGTTGCGTTCCTTAGCTCAACAGAAGACATCTGCACATTGCTAATTATCATATGTGTGGATGATTATATTCAGGGTAATAAACTGAAGGATACAGGGGGTATGGCTTATACCAATATATCTATTTTGGTGTTGGTCATATCTTCTCACGACAGCCCCAAAATGTCCATATTCACAAAAACATCAACTCGGTCGCTCATGTAGTCCTGGAACCCCGAACTACACAGGTTCACTTTGCTCATCTCTGAAAGTGTCCTTTGTGATTGCAAGTGATTAGTCCTAGATAGAGGCTAAGTCATACCCAGTTTCTGAAACCCATTACCATCAGTAATCTTGATGTACTTGAATAGATACTTGAATGGAAATATACACTATATTTTACAACGTCCCGTGTTTCAGTGGAAAGTGCCGTAATTTAAAATGGTAGACATTCCGACTTTGGTGCTCAGTGCTTCAGATTCGGTTTCTTGGACGTGATCAGATTTTTTCATATTTTCCGGATTGTTGTTCTGTGTCTAGAAACAAAGTCCGATAATTTTGGGCGTGGGCCATTGGCGGTGGAGGTGGAAAAGAAAGCCAGGATCTTTTGGATGGAAGATCTATGGATGTTTCTCGAGTGCTTTTCCTACGATCTTAGTAATTCTACGCCTAGTGCACAAATTCTACACCGGTCACTGCACGGCCAACTATTGCTATTCATCATCACCAGGTTTCAAGGTTTATTTACTCAACTTCAAGAAGCTGAAACCACTTCCTTTTCCCATTTATCTATAAGAGCATCCCCTCGCGAGATACCCCCCATGCCCCCATGACAAACAGCCCTCTCTTTGCTCTATGTCACGGGTCGATATTTATCAGTGGAACATTTTGCAAACGAACGACTTTTACCGTCTTGGAGAGAACGGAAAGCATCTTGGTCAAAACCCAAGATTCTTTTGGAATTGAATCAAGAAATTTGTAACTCGAAGACTTGATGCATTGATTTGTCGTTATCAAGATAGATAAAGAATAAGAAGGAAACTAGAAAAAAAGGGGAAACGACTTTCAATAGAGTCGAAATGAATTCTATCGAATTGGACATGAAATACGAGGTCCGCCTGGAGACTATCCAGCCATCTCAAATATATCGAGAACCGGCAAGGCTGTACTTGACGTAACTCAGCAATCACTTATCAGGGACATTACGGCGTATCTACGGACAGGCACTCTACCATAGGGTTACTCAGTCGACATTATGCCATTGGGTTATCTTGTACACTTTGTGACCGTTGCATCCACAATGACAGTTTCGGCAAACCATCACCCCAGCTACAGCCTGCATTTGGATTTCTGCAACTTTTGACTTTTTGGTGCTGAAAGGGGAGAGATTTCAGACTGTGGACGATATTGAGGAGAACGCAATTCGTCAGCTGAAGCTGATTCTGATCCTTAAAGAGGAGTTTTTGAAATACCTATGAGAGTAATTTGAACTTTGGCGTTATTGCCCATAGTAGTTTATTTTCGTTAATATTTAATTGCTGGAGAGTAATCGAACTGATCTCAAATATAAATATTTGAATCACCTATTGTGGATTATGTAAATCCTCTGCTCCATGAGGAAAAGTTGCAGTAGATGATTGTAGTAACTTATGTTACCACATCACTCCAAAGAATAGTATTATTCCCTGGCTCAGTACACGAGAGGAGGAGTTGACGGGATTGTGTTGCGCCAATCTTCAGGGCTAAAAGGGTATATAAAGAAAACATGCTTTGGAGATCTGGTTTCTCACCTACGTTCAAGTGCAGACGACTGGCATCAGTGATGAATGCACAAGTATCCCAAAAGGTAAGTGGATCCGTTACATATTATGAATAGCTTCATAGTAGAGTTTAATGTCTGTATTTCATGAACTTGAAAAAGTTTGTTTGGTCAATTGGACACACTTTCGTGTTGTTGAAGTTGTTTCGTATTTGAAAAGAGAAACGGTTCTGCTTAGTGATTCAATAGAAACCGTCACTTGACTTCGGTCTTCTGGCAGCATGTAGTGTTGGGAATGAGCAATTGAAAAATTGAAAAACAGGCTGATCAGTGACAAAGTCACCACTCATGCAATTTGTTAGGTCCAAAGTCTGAACCCCCCACCCCCCAAAAAGGTGTGAATGCTGCCGGGCACAAATTAAAGAACCAATTTGGCATACACTTATATTGAAAATTAACCCCCACTAAAAAACTTTTTAGAGTATGGATTTTCAAAAAGAACAGAAAAAAAACAAAACTTTTTTCTATGCATAACGAGGCTTGAGTTTTTAATTTTCAGACCTCTTGCTCCACGAGAGCAGCCTGTGTGCGTGGTATATAATACATATATACAATCTGGGATTTAGCCTGACCAACTTGAAAACTGAAGAAACCTATGTTGATGGTTTTATCGACAGTTTGATTGATAGTTTCTAACTCCCCTCTTTTCCCATGAAGTATACCACTGAAATGGCTGGCATCCTAAGCGCGTTGGATACCCCTGACCTACGTACGTCAGGTTCTAATACAGTCGACAATATATTCCTTCTATGATAACACTGGGCAACCCGATTTCCATTCCAACGTAGTGAGTGTTACTTCTTAATTGTCTATGTGTAAAAAGTATAGAAAATAGTGAAGAACGTCCCTTGCCTTTTTACCAGGACAGTGATATATGTCACCGTTTTTCCTCACTTTGTGCGATTGAAAATGTGCAAATTTTGCCTGATGTCCAATTAGAAATAAGTTAACATCAAATTGTCAGTGTCTTTGTCAGAAAAGAAAATTTTGAAGGAATAATTGACATTCTCTATACTTTTCAGAAGAGAACGAAAGAAAAATAGTTTGAGGGAATAATTGATATTCTCAATACATTTTAGACAAAAACAAATCTAGAGAAAAGCTTGGTGGAAAAATTGACATTCTCAATGTTTTTAGACTAAAACGATTTTCAAGAAAATTTCGACAGAATCACTGACAAACTGTATATTTTTGAGACAAGAAAAGTCTTGAGAAATGTTCAGAAGAATAATTGACATTTTCCAAACTTTTTAAACAAGAACAAAACAAAAGAGTTTGAAGGAATAATTGACATTTTCTATATCTTTTTTAGACAAGAAAAGTCTAGAGAAACGTTTGAAGGAATAACCGTAACAATATGCACTTGGTTCCCAGGAGAGGGATTTCAGTTTGGAAAAAAACGTATAGCGGAAGGTATAATGATTAGAAACATTCAAGTTACAATAAAAAACGGGGAAATATTTTAAAAGATTGTGATTGCAAGGTTTGTTATGACTTGGGATTATGAGATTCATTGCATCAAAAGAAACAGAAGTTCGTATGTAATTGTTCAGTAACTGCGACCCATGTTATAAAGGCTTCATAATAACGTTAGGAAAACTAATTATGACGCAAAAAATTAAAATTGGCGGTTGGTACGGATTTAAAATTGATTAGTAGACTCGACAATGCAGTATCAACCATGAGGCACTTGAAACACAGGTGTCAGGCACTGAGACTCTGAAGGGTTCATGGTGGATTTAGAGTACCTCAAGTAGGCCATGATTTAGTTTTTTCTCCTTCTTTATTAGCCGTTTCCAAACTTTTGGATCAAAATTTACAACCAAATTTTCGATTTGTGCACCGAAAGTTGCAGTAAACAGTCTTATAATCAGAAATCCGGGAGGGTTCTATCCTTTTTTTATGTACGTGAGTTTGTGTGTTTGATGGCACATTTTTTTGTTCAAGAGTTCCAGGCTATACCGTTTTGTCTGCACGCTTGAAAAATACAAATCAGAATTTCACCAGACCTTTTTTAAAAATGATTCTTTGTTGGGGAAAAAAAAGCTTTTTCAAACATTTTTGTGTCTCATTTGGGCCGATGTATTAAAATCCATAAGCTTTTTCTGGGTGCTTTTTCTTTACTCAATTTCGGATGTTTTCCACTGAAAAACATCTGAAATGGAGCAATATATATCCTCGAATTAGAATCGTTTCAGGTTTCGTGTTGACTGTAGCCCTTCCAGCATCCTACGCAGATAATCTCCGAGCCGAGTTGGGTATGCAAAGGCTTTCTCCACCCCTCCCCCTCTCTCTCTCTCTCTCTCTGATAGTGATACAAGATTAGTGAAATCATAAGAAACTTTACCACGAAGACAGCGGCTGGCCAAGTGAAGTGATTTGTAAAAAAAAGACATAGCATAAAGATAGTCATCGAGAAAAAAATACTTTGTTACCATCAATAAATTATCAATTGAAAAAAAAGATGAAATTTTCATTCAGTCAAACATTACTACGACAAACGAAACATGAAGGTCTGCCGCACATGTGACACGTGCATTCGATTAATCTAATGAGGAGACATGGAAGCTACACATCGTAGCCTGACAAACATTTAAAGGAGTTCTTTGCGATACGACCTAACGAGACGCGTGCCAAAGTGAGTATATGATCGTATATACACCCGACAACGTACCATCGAAACACCTTTAGTTTCTTGACCCTTACTAAGTAATATCATGTCCATTCTCACTCCCTATGTAGATAGGGAATGTGCTTCGTTTTTTAAAAATCTATAATAAGCAACCCGTCCACCAAGTGTTGGGTCAACTGTAGCAAAGGGGAACAACTCTACATTTTTCCAATTCAAATCGCAAATGGATCTAATGTAATTTCGATATTCACCCATTATTGATAGATTTAACAATAAATAGGTTAATGCATAAAAAGAATTGAGGTTATATATCTTCCGTGTTATTTTTCCCACGTATTATTCAATTTCATGAGATCTCAATACACCAAATAATTAGCTCCGTTCCTGTACAATAGAAGAATATAATATTTATACCATTTTTTTCTTCCATTAGGAATAATGATTCATAACTACTTTATGCAATCTAATGGCAGTAAAGCCTGCAGCCAATCAGTATACATCGAAGATTTTTTTAATTGTTCTTAGTCTGGTACTGGAATAATACAAGAGTTTTAGTGAACATTACTTTATGCTAACCATTCAAATTACTGTGAAAACATCCTGGCACAGCTCAGAGCTTTTGGTATACTGTTAACAAAACATGGAATATTCACGAGAAACTGAATAATACAAAGAGAGAAAAACATGTCCGTCCATCTAATGGCGATCTTATTGTTATGTGAATGTTAAGAGTTCTTGTCATGAATTGTAGACTTACTCTAAATCATGCTATCGTATTTAGAGGACCCATTGTTGTGCGACTATGCATGAATATTTAAGTATACATTAGGTTAAAAGGTTTTGCAGACGAGAACCTCATCGTAAGGGCCTGGAATAGATGCTTATAAAAAGTTTGGAAAGATATGTAAAGATGAAAAGAAGGCCTGGAGCCAGTCATCATATTAACTAACTGAAAAGACCCTGGGGATAGTATAAGATAGATTTCGACTTTTATTTTATTCATATCGGTGAGGCAAGAGAAGGAATTGATAGTTTTATTTTATTTGTCCTTATAAGCAAAACACGAGTAAAAAAAAAAAAGGAAGAAAGAATAGTTCAGGCTTTCATTATATCAACGATGCTATGTGAATAAGAATAAAAGAAGCTGAAAATACCAAGGAAAGGGGGAGAAAGGTTTTTGTATAAATATACGCATCATGATTCCTGTAATAACTCCCATCCTTCAGAAAATGTTTCTCTGAGACATTTGCATTCTTTATTTTCAGATTTATTCCGTGGCTTTTTAGCCGGTAGGTCTCTGAGTATCCACCATTAGTAACAGAGTGTTTTAAAATCTTAGAGCCAAAATCTTGCATTAATTCTTGAATTGAAAAAAAAATTATAACTGCATTAACTCTCTCCTTTAAAAGGTTTACGAAGTGCCGGTGGCTGATTGGCTGGAAAGGAAATGTTCGTCAAAACCCTGACTGAGGTCTGCGTTCCCTTCGAACTAATACCTTTGGGAAAGGCATAGATTCCTCGGATAATCCCCACCTTTTGGTAAAGTAGTGAGGAAGTAGCTGACGCCACCTCCGTATTCAGTGCATCTTATCAATTTCACATATCTAAAACATCGGAGAATTCGAAGTCTAGGCTAGTCAGAAAAGTTATTGCTCCAAAAGTGATCAGATATACAACCACCATTAGGATTATTCCAAGCATATGACCAAGAAGGCCATCCTAATCGAACACTGCAAGTCATCGTCGCTTTCCCTGACTGGCATCAGAAGGTGAATTGTGCTTTAGAAGCGCCCAAAATAAACGTGTTCTAAATATCACGGCTACATATGTCCGGTAAATTTGCAATGAATTAGGTAACCTTGGTTTCAGGTCCAAAATAAAGGCATCTGCCCTGACTGATGCTGACAAGAAATGAAAAAAAAAATCACATCGAGTGGACTAAGGTAAAAATGACTTGGTTGAACGAACGATGGAAATGATGAGCCTTAACGAGGAGAATTACAATTCAGATGGTTCTGATATAATGCAATGCTATTGGCATGATCTTCGGAAAGGGGCAAGCGTTTTTTCTAAACATCCACTTGGTAAAAGATCAGTTATGGCGTGGGTATAATTTTTGGTCAGATATATTACTGCGTCGTTGGTGATAGAAGGTAAGCGATACGTTCAGTGTTACTGACAAGTGTTGAAGAAGAGTCTTGTACCCTTAGCTGAAAAATTGTATTCCAGCATCTATTCACAATACTAAGATCACTAAAGTTGGTTTGAACGCAAGGGCATCACTGTTATAGACTGGTCTGAAAACCCTTTCAGATTGCAATCATATTTATAACTACTGTGGCATCCTCCACGGAGTGTTAATGAGCAAGGAAGGTAGTTTTTAGGAAGTACAGCTTGATCTCTTTCATCAATCGTTCCTTGGATTGAATTTCGCTAGGGAAGTCTTGTCCTCAGTTTAAAACAGATGGATTCATTAGATTTATTCAATTTTACCAAATAACATATCATAAATCATTGTCATTTTTTCTCTTCAAATTGACTACTTTTTCTTTTCCATTAATTGCTTTTTATCTCAACTTTTTGCACCAGCTGATTATCCTTCGGCTTGTGAATGTTGTTCTAATTTCTGTGTACAGTTGAAGTCTCAAGGGTCTAATTGGTATATCAGATCCGGCTAAACAGTGCTTTCCATGGTTACAGGTATTTGGGTTTGAGTCCTACCGAGGGTTTATTCTTCATTTTCTGATCATTTCTATTCACCCATTGTCGGAGGGTAATCGGCTTGAGCCAAAAAAATCGTGATAATAATCAAGTAATAAATTAGCAAGAAAATAAAAAAAAGTAGTCGAAATTCAAAGACAATGAAAATGTATTCAGGTTCTACACTCAGAAGGAAAATCTCCTGTTTAGTACTAGCCGTCCCTTCCAGGTTCAATTTGATAGAATAAATCATTAAGAAAAAGCTTTCTCCTCTTTCCGGAGATCATGTCAGTAGCAGTGCATTATATCAGGGACATCTAAATTGAAATTATTCTCGTTAGAGATCATTGCCTTTTTTTCATTGTTCATTGATCTAAGTCACTTATTTCAACCGACTGAAGGAATTAGTGATTTTTTGAAATTTGCATGTAACTGTGCAATGGGAGCATCCAGCTAAAATTGATTTAAAAATCGATTTTCCATTCATTTTTAGGTGCGTTAGTATCTCTTGCAGCGATCGCTTACACTAACTGACATCATAAAATGTGGATTACATCTCAGATCTTTCACACCTATATCTAGATGTGTTCGGTTGTGTTTGAAGGTCAGCCATTGTTATTCAAATGATTTCGTTAGAATAAGTAATATTTTTTACTTTATTTATAGGAACAAAATTAATATTTTTTTAATGAATTAAAGTATCAACAATTTACATAATAATGTGCATTTGTCTTCTAATACGCGTACGTCATCAGTGACTATAGGTGACGTATGTAGCAGAAATGCAATTCAATAATACTTTGAACTTGATGAATTGTATCGTTACGTAATTTTAAATTTAGATTAATTTGATCGTCAGGAAAGATTGAACATAAACAAGAAAATGCTGAGCAACAAAATGTTTTTGATATCTTATAAGTGCAATGCAATTGCAAACTCATTTAAGTATTGCTGTCATTTGCTGACGGCAAAGTTTAGTATTTTAATTAAATAAATCTTGAATATTGAAGTAACACTTTATTCATTAATAGATAATAAATTGAGAACTATGCAACGTGCGCATGAGAAAATTGTGCTAGGTGTCATATGGAGAGACCACAAGAGAGCACAGTACCTTCAGAAAAAGACAAGAGTCAGGGACATCATAGAATCCATTAAAAAGCTCAAATGGTAGTGGGGTGGCCATATTGCACGAATGGCAGACAAGTGATGGACATCCTGACTCACGACATGGATCCCCTGAGGTCACATGAGGAACCGAGGCCGGCAAAATATTAGATGGTGAGACCTGGGGAAGGTCTATGTCCAACGACTGACGTTGAAAGATTGATGATGATGATAAATCCCTAAATTTTAGATAAATATCTAGATACTTTAGTTGTTTCAAAGAGCTTCAAATTATTTTTGACTCAATTTGATACATAAACTTATAAATGAAGGTGGCAACACTTGCCCAGCTGGATCTTCACACGGAAAAAAACTTGCTGAATCTATGATTGACATTAAGGCTTGTTTTATAATCAAAAAGTGGCTCAATCTTTTTTCACCAATATTTGAAATTTACAAGCCACATTTGTGGGATAACATCTAATCATCTTTTTTTACTACTGTATTTATGTCCCATCACGGAGAACCTTTCTTACATTACTGAGACATATATATATATATGTGTGTGTGTGTGTGTGTGTGTGTGTGTGTGTCTTCTGATTTCATTTCTGCTCCCTTCATGACAATGACAAACTTATAAAGATCTGCCATTTTTTTGCTTTTACGTCTGCTTTTGTCATTTCTTTTTTATTAAATATTCTGCCACATTTTTTCTTTGTTTTCAAGTGTAGTAGATGTCTCTTTTTGAACAACCATTATCGCCGTTTCGACCATCTCCAACTAAGATAGAGACGTCGAAAGAATCAGGAAAGAAAAGAAACGACAGGCCTGGTTAGTCACTTAGTCACTCAAGAGGAACCGTCACGTGACCAATGGCAATATGACCCATTTAGGGTGATCAATTGAAAACAAAACGATTGATCATTGAATAAATAATCTCTCTTAAACCTTAGTCAAATCATTGAACAGTGCAAAGTTTCAGAAAACAAGCGTAAATCCTGTCGGACAGAAAAAAAGAGGACATTACAGTATAACTCACGTTGTAAACAAAACAAAAAACAACGAAAAACAAGAATCAAACAAACGAACAAGCAAACAAAATTGCCAACCAGTCAGCCAGCCAGCCAGAATTACAAAAAAAAAGAAAGATAAAGAAATCTATGTTGACTTTTATTAAAACAAGCAGATTGAAAGCAACAAACATGCCCATAATTGACACCGAAAGAGAAAGAACAATCATTATCATCCTTTTAGCGTCTCTCGTTGGACATTTGTCTTCCTAAGATTCGCTAATTCACATAGGTATTGCAGAGCCAATACTCATCTTGATATCTTATATACTGTTCGACATGGTTTTCCATGTGATCGCTGAGGATCCACGTTGTAAGTCGGGGTGTCCAGTGGTTGTCTAACATTCCTGCATCATGACCAGCTCATTGCTATTCGAGTTTTCTAACGGATTTTATGTTATATCTGTTTCCTGTTTCCTCCGTAATATATTGTGCTGTCATGTAATATCTCCTGTGTACGTTGCATGGTTCTCAGCCGATTTTTTGTTGGGGTTAATTTTCAACTCCATTGGTGACTATCAGGAGAACGTGTTTGTTCTATGAACTCCTTTTTTGGACGAATGGGATTTCCTCGTTTTTGGAGTTCAAGCCTGCTTCTCTTGACGTTTGTCAACCTAGAGTGATTCTTTGCTTGACCTCTTCTTCTTTCACGTGCACAAAGTTGCGTGTTCGATTCCTGGTACAGTCGAAGAGAGTGGAAAACTTTCATTGAACAAATTTCCGATGCCTCCAGCAGCTAAGTGAGTACACTCAAGGCTGTGTGATTTGGGTTGAAATATGTTTTAGCTGTCTTGCAAATGGCCATATACCCCCAGGACGATAGCGAGGATGTCTTTTGTAGCGGGAACTAGGTGACTATACGCCCCTCCCTACTGCAGGTGACATCGGTAGTGTTAAAAAAAGGGTATACGTTTGAATTTCCAGACCCTCAGCTCCATTATTGCGTAGTGTGCTCTTAATACGTACAAATGTTGTCATCTAGACGTAATCACTTAAAAACTGAAGAAACCTATGTTGATATTTCCAATTGACAATCTCTACTCATGACGCACTCTTCACTGGTATCCTGGCGGCAAAATAACTGATCATAAAGCATCGAAAAACAGGCATCATCTACAGCAGACTAGACATCTTCTTGGAGACATTGTACGGGAAGGGCAGGAGGAAACTTGAGGGACAAAAAGCACACTTCCGACAGGAGCCGTGTGGTTCGAATGAATTTTTTATTTAAAGCAGCCGCTCTCAACGGGGACTATTTGACCCCCTGGGGATCTAAAAATGGTATAGAACCAAATGATAAATGAATTTATGTCTATTTGTCTGTGTTGTATCCCTGTTGGAATGGGGCTTTTATACTTCTGCCCAAGCAAGTTATAAATTACAGCAAGCCAATAGAAAAAAAGTAACCAAATAAAAAATTACGGCATGCAAATTAAAGACAACAATAATTTGTAAAGCATAGTCTTTGATTTGCTCACAAAAAATCGTTTTCCGTAATTTTCAACTTGGTATAAAATGTGAGAAGATCTCTCAAGGGGACAGTGCCCCCATTCACCCACCAAAAAAGACTGAACATAGCAGATCATTACTCTCGTGAGTTCAATGCCCATCGGGCTATCTACTTTAGTCTGGTGTTGTAAAAATCTATGAAGTAGTGTTTAGAGAGTGAATCTCGAAGACACTTAATCTAATAAGTTCAACCGTCAGAGGTTGCCTCAGTCATGTAGCTTTGGGCCGTTTATATAAAAGAGTAAATACCTATGAATAACTTACTCTAATTCTCTGTGTTTGATATCTCCCTATCCCGACCGTTGATATGAATATATAGACATACTTAAAAAACACCTTGCCAATATGCTTGGAACGTAGAGTGTATAATGAATGTATAATGTTTGCAATGGCGGAACGTGGAAACTAACTGAATCACAATAATGCAAGGAGCAAGGTTAGAAATAACACCAAGGTGTAACAGATGTTGCAAAAGGGTAATAGATTGGACCCTCAAAGATAGCAGACGCAGCTGGAGACGATCACACATGAGATAAAGAGATGCAATCGAATTTTTTTTTTCAGGCAAGACACAGAAAAGGAGAACTCATTCACAATCGACATAGAAGGGACTGGGGAAGGCTTTTGTCCAGCTGTGGACTTCTAATGGATGATGATGATGATGAGTATAATGATGATGATGATCTCAGCTGTTCAGCATCCCTACAACTCAATGTGTCCTTGTTTCTGTTTACGCCATTTTTAGTCTTCTTTTTCAACCATTTTCTTTTTAACCTCTTACTCCTCGTTTGACTCGTTTTTATCTTCTTAACTTTCCCCCCTTGCTATTCGTGAACCACGGTGGCAGAAGTGGAAGGCAGTTGCATCAAAAAGTTTTGTCGAAAAACATCAGACATTTTTAGTCGCCTTTTCTGTCTCCATCGTCAGGTTCATTTCATTTTGTTTGTTTTTCCTGGAACAATTCACGCCGAGGTGAGCACAAGATAAGAAGGTGACAAAGACGGCGACATCGAAAAATAAAGACAAGGATACCATTTTTGCTATTTGATCTTTTCTAAAGGCATATGGCAATATCTTGGTTTGGCCATATTGAAATTAAAAACATTTTCCTTGCAAATATTTTTAATCCTTAAAACGTTTTCAATCCATAAAACCGTTGATGTTTTCATCATAGTCCAGATGTATTTGATTGTGATTAGATATGATAAACAATTATTTCATCGTCATCAGTCTTTTATCATCCGTTGTAGAGTAGGATTCCCAGGATTCGTCACACCTCTTCATCATGGGCATCGCATATCCAATATGTTCTTGACTTGTCGAGTTCATTTTACCAACTCATATCCTACCAGCCTTGGCTCTGCATTTGATACCTGGGGATCCAAGTTGTGAATCGTGATGTCCATTGTTTGTCGGCTGTTCTAGCAATATAACAATCCCCTTGTCATTTATGTTTCCTAATGGTTTCCATTACGTCTTGTACTCCTGTTTTTCTTCTAATATACTGTACGGTCTTTTGGTCTTTCTATGTGGTGTTGAGCATGATTTTCTCATGTACACGTTGCATGGTTCTCAGTTTACGGGTCAGCCTCTTGGTTAAGTTCCAACTTTCAGCTTCATAGGTGACCATTGGGAGGATGCATTGGCTATATACTCTTCTTTTAAGGACGTATGGGATTTTTTGTTTTGTTTTTGAAGGTTGAGCTTGCTCTATCAAAGGCTGGTCATACCAGGACAATCATTACTTGATTTCTTCTTTGGAGATTTTCTGGAGATTGTTGTCCAACGTAGATGTAGTGGTTTATTTTGTCCAGTTTGGATTGATTTAAATGAAAATTGAGCGACCACTGATTGAATTCTACTTTGTTGTGGTAGTATCACAGCTTTCCTAATCGGTAGCTGGCCATAACATTCGATGGAATAAAATTCGGTCTGCGGCAATGCTCTGCTAAAACTAGGGTTAACTATTTTACAATAGCTATAAACGAGGTTTGACCCAACTGAAGAAATTGAATTTCGCTAATAGAATGAAGAACATGGAATTACGTTTCGAAGAAATATTTTGCCATCTGTGTCCTTAAGATTCAAGCCTGGAGACTCTAATATTGGCCTCTTAGCAGAATGGATTTCAAAACTCGTAACTTAGGCTAATATCTAACCAAAGACTTATATAATATGATAATTATTATAATAACAGTCCCATTTGTATAGAAGAGGCGGAGTCAGTTGATATGCATGAAATATTTTCTTGAACCTATAATGATTTTAAAGGGAGTGTTTTGTTTTAATAATTTTTATACATTCAAATATTTTAGCAGGAAGGGCTGATGTCGTAGCCAGCGCAAGTTTAGTGTATACAACAGTTGCGACTTAGTCCTAAAGTCTCTAATACCGAATTTCAGTTTAACCCAACAATCTATAATACATTTGGACCGATGACCTAGCGACCTTTGATAAAGATGGCGGCATTTGTAGTGAGTGACCATAAATGTAGAGGATGTAGAAATATTGTCATTTATTCATTTACAAATTCATTTACAAAAAGATAAACTCCTTTGCTGTAAAAGAATCAACGGAAGGAAGCAACTGAGGTGAAATAAAAATATATTGTATGAATAAGATTCCTTTTTTATCATAGATAATCGATAAATATAATTGCAAATCGATAAAAAAAAATCGGCCAAAAAGATTTCACGGAAATTATTCATTATAAATCCCGAATTGAAAAAATAATCAAAAAAAAAAAAAAAAATGCCATAAACTTTTCCGTCATCGTTCTCTCTATTTACAATAATTTTCTTCCGACATTTCGATCAGTTATTATCAGATGATAAATATACATAAACATCCGCTCCTCGACTTACAACGTACTCGACTTGTGCCCATCGATACATGTAAACGAAACACGTGGGATAAGAAATTTATGTAAATATTAAAGTTACACTCCTAAATTGAAAAAAAAAAGTGTACAAGAGCTGTATAAGTACTAGAGTGTATACAAATTACATTTACAACATAAACACCATTAACATTACTATCGATTGTTCACATGTATAAGATAATATAAGGCATTCTATAAGAGCTTAGAAATTGACTCCGTAACTTTTTTAAAATTCTTTTCCATACAATCTTTTAAAATAAAATAGGGAGCAAATAATCCGATTTTAAAAATGAGAGATAGGTAATAAATTATGATAATGAAATAAAATTTTTTTCCGACATATGACCAGTTGTCCACTTATATAATATTATGGTTAGTGCATCTGTTCCACACACAGAAGGTTAAGGGTTCTATTCTCTGTATGAGCAAAGAGTATGGAAAACTTTTCATGATGACGAATTTCCCAGTGCACTGAGAGAGTATACTGTGTAGTTAGGGCTAAGATATTCCTTTGATGGGCTTTCATCCTGGCTAGGATTTGGTCATAATATATTGTAGGGATAAAGTCCTAGTCTCGACCAGACTTGAGACTTACATGAATCACTAAGCTGATGGGATTTCGTCACTAGCCCTCATAACACGTTTGAGGCTGTCTCTTAGGAGATATGGCGCATCAACCTAACAGACATTTCGAGATTCGTTCTATCGGTCGGGACGGAAGCTGTTTGTAAATTGGGAGAAGGTAAGTAGTAAACCATTACTGTTTGTGGGTTTCCATTTGCAGTTTCAATAATTTGCAATTCAATCTTGAATAATTAAATGGAGGGGGAATTTCATGGCGTACAGCGAGAAACTGCATCACAGAAAATACGCTGTGTAGTATGAATAAAACACGAAAAGTTTGGTGAAGGTTGGAAAACCATAAATACATCGTAATAATATTTGTTTTGATAATTTATTCATGTATACAATATGAAAAAAAAGTTTATCGTGAATGAAAAAGAAACTTGTTCAATGTTTACGCTTGCAAACGGGTTAGTCGAACAAAATTATGAACAGGCTTTTTTTCCAAATGCACTGTGTTGTGAACAAGTCCATTCTTTTAGTAGATGAAGTATTATTAACCATTAATTACTGATATTTTTCATTTTTATGCAACTATTCCCCATTCTATTAATTCTGTTGTTGTTTGTATTGCATATTTTCTAAGACTGGATCAATTTATAAGAAAAAAAAAGAGAACAAAAATAGTCAGATGAAAGTAAGTAATAGCACTAAAAAAAAGGGGAAAAAATATTGATAATAATCACTGTATTTTTTGCGTTAGTTAACTGTATGTTTTTTTAATTAGTAACGACTGTGAACTTTTTCCAACGATCTCTTGAAAGGCACTGTAATAATGATAAGAAAAATAAAATAAATGTATAATTTTGGATAAAACTGCAAGAAAATAACATGAATATAGTCGTAAGAAAAAATACATTTGTGAGTCCACAGAGGCTTTCCGAGCAGATTAAGGCTGTTTTTACATTTGTGAATAGAAAAAAAACCCCTGATTCTACTACACACACATACACATATATATATAAATGTATGAGTGTATGTGTGTCCATGTGCCTGTGCGTGTGCGTGCGTGTTTGTACATACAAGTGCGTAAGTTGTGTGAAATCATGTTATCTCTAAATACCTACGGCACGTTTAGGAAGTATTATTACTCTAATACAACCGGATTTGGCGACAGAAGTTGCGTCAAACTTTAATATATAATGCAGTACTTTATCTACACTTCTTCCGAGGCACAGCAATTCTGTTGCATAATATTAATGATTCTGTTGACCTAAGGGCTATTGAGAGAATTGCAACCTTTTTTTGTCGTATTTTATTTATTCGGTTCCTTTCTCTTGAAATATATTCAATATGAATCGTCTATCTCGAGTTTTGCGCAGTGAATGATTATCAATTCGCCTCAGTGAAGCTATTTGGCAATTTATCTTTACAAAAGTGAAGCAAACAGTAAATCTTTATGTATTTCACTGGCCAGGGAATTTGGAAACATTGATAGGATTAAAGGTCATCTGCAGTTGCTATGCATAAGGCGTTGTTAAATCTAATGTTCCGTAGGCACAAGAACTGATTATATACCTCACAGTCTGAATACTAATTTTAACTTACGGATGCAAACCAGGGATATCCACGAAACGACCTGAGAATCCACTTAAAATCGCACAGAGAGCCATAGAAAGAGCAATGCTAGGGATAAATAAAGAATAGAAAAATATCAACACAGATCAAGGGGAAAACTAGAGTGAAAAGTATTATCAAAATAATTTAGCAGCAGAAAATGGAGATGGACTGAACACTTAGCAGGAATAGATAGTAACCAATGTGAAAAGAATGACCAATTGACAGTAAACGCAGACACAAGGATATGTTTGAATGGGCAGCAGCTTTACTAATAGGATATGGCAGTGGTCAGCAGGATTGCAGTCGTAATGGAAAGAGATGGGAAAGGCCTCAGTTTATCAGTGGACTTATAATGGCTGCCTGATCATGCTACTATATATATATATGTATATATATATATATATATATATATATATATATATATATATAGTGTTATCCACAGACAGCTCTTTCATTGTATTACGACTCTTTAGTGTTGCCATAGACAATCAATTATCCTATTCAATACCACGAGGCAGGATTGAAACCTCCCCTTCAGACCTGAGCTACGTTACTGAACCGTTAGTAAGGCTGAATTTAAGTGATATATTTATTCAGCTCGAATTCTGCTTCCACCAGAATGCCCTATTCTTATGGAAGCGCATTACATAAGCTTACAATGAACAAGTTACCTCACTTAAAGAGTGCTCAACCCTGAATAGAATAACGTTATATATATATTCATTAATATATATATATATATGTGTGTGTGTGTGTGTGTATACATTTATATATATATATGTATCTATATACATACATATATATATCAGCATATGTGTGTGTGTGTGTGTTTGTGTGTGTATTTGGTTTGCATGCAGTCTGAAATTAAAATTAACGGATTCAATACTCATATTGGTGAACATCAATAGAAAAAATACGAAGAGCGAGTCATGTCCGTTGTTATACTTACTGATCCATCATCGTTAAAAAGAAATTCTAGAGTCACTAGCATAAGTGGGCTTTGTTTCGAAAAAACAAATCAGGAGTACAAAATAATATCCGTATACAATACGTAGAAAACCTTACATAAAATGACAAACTACTTGTATAGCATGAACAGTTTGAGAAAAAGGAAGGGGTATTTGATCAATTTTGCTGGGGTGCTATGTTAAAATAACTAATTTTTTTTAATCCCTGAAACGATTACATGGTGAACAATTGATGATCCCAGTAACAGACAATCTGTACATCGAGCCATAATTATAAATTATAAGGGAAACAGAGGGAAAACACTTTGAAAAATTACATGAATTGCATCGACGGATATTGGCAAATGGGACACTGAAGTGATACAAAAAAGCTATTGAGAACGTTTTTTGATGATCAGTGTTTAACATTCTGGACTATATGTGTATATATATATGGTAAACTAGTTCTAATTTGTTGCAGGTTGCTTCAATTTATTCCAGGATGTTGACGAGATACTGTAATGGTCGTACAATTTGAAGGCAACGAAAGTAAAGATAATCGCAGAAATTATAGAGATATCGCTCAACAGTCCGTAGTGGGTAAAGTGTAATGTATAATATCGCTAGACCGTTTGCCCAGTTGCATTACTGGTAATGTTCCTCCTGAATCGTTCTCTGGTTTCTACTCTGGTCCAGGAACAACTGATATAATCTTTTCGGCCAGGTGATTGCAGGAAACTGTGTTGAACAAGGTATGGACTTATATCAGATTTTTGGTGACTAAACTAAAGCCGTTGATCCTATGAATAGAATTGAGTCATGACAGATTCCAAGGAAGCTCGACGGCCCTGAATGTTTTTTTCGCTGCAATCATTTCGTGTTGGCATGATGGCAAAGGCTGATGTTGGTGGAAACCTGTCAGAACCAATAATATGGTAAAAATAGAGTGAAACAGGGAGATTCTGATACCTACACAGTTTGCACTGTACGTTGGCATGGTTCTATGTATTGCGTTTAAGGACTGTAATCATGGTGTCTATATTTGCGATCGCACCTCTGGTAATGTCTAATATCAGGTGATTTGCATAAAAAACAAGTACCTGTCTCTTTGGTAAGTTATCTGTTGTACATGGACGATTGTGATCTGGTGGCCTACACTCTATGGCATGCAGCGTCTCCCTCAAAGTCTCAAACGTCTGACGGAGGTGAACAGTTTCGTGTATCTCGGAAGTACTGTTAACAGGTTGTGAACCGTTGACAATGAAATGCAGGGAGCTTTAGGTGTGCATCGGGGAATATACATAAGTCAGTCACTTATTTTCAAATATCTGTTGATGTAATTTATGTAATTTTCTTCTGTGATATTTTTTATGTTTTACATATATTTTGATATAATGGCACTATGTATTTATTTTCTTTTTTTCCATAGTTTAGCGTATAACCGTTTTGGGTATTTAAAAACAAAACAGTACAACGACCTGGCACTCCAGCAATATTGATCAGACACCATCCCACTTCTAGCTATGGTTTAAATGTATAGCTTATGTCAAACTACATGCAGAGCGTAATCATAATGCATTGAATATAGATGTTATTTCATACTTCACACAATAAAATCTTCTTGGAATAGGGCTTACTTACGTAAGGTATCCAAAAACTTATTTGAAAATTAGGGATCAGTGAATACAACATTATACATGACTCGTTGTTCGTGTCACTTCCATTGATTGTTCACCTATGCGAATACTAAATCTGTTGTGTCGGTTCCATTCTCAGAGCACATGCAAACCAACTTATGATATCATCTTCGACAATACTAATTACCTAGAATAATTCCTCGAGCTGATTATATATGTACACTAGTTACTGTCCGTTAAAATATCACTGATATATTTGAATTTATAAGAAGATATTACTTGAAAAAATTGTGAATTTGTTTTAGCCGAAAGTTATATAATTTCTGTCGGTGAATATTTTTTAGCAGCAACATTTTTATCCCTGAGTAGTGTTCAGAGTTGAAGATAGAAACCCACCAAAAGATTAAACTATTCATTATATACATATATGTATGTAGTAGCAGTAGGTATCAAACTATCTGCACTGGGAAATCCAATGAGGATCTAAATCACCAACCAAGAACACCAAGGGTAGCTTGTTGATCATTGCTATATGACGTGCTTCCTGATCAGTTTTTATTTATATATTTCAATGATATCTATTATCAGGACAGTTAAACATCAGACAACCGATAGTGGGAGATATAATTATGGCTGAATCTATTAACAACAAAAATGAATTTTACAATGACAACGATGACAACGACCATTACAATTAGAACCTTCCAAGTATACTGGGACATAAATTTGAGATACAACCTTATCTCAACCTCACAAGGAGATTTATAAAGGATTTTGTTCAAAGTATAGACCCCAAACACTATGCAACGCCTATCGTTGAAGGAACGTGAACCAAAATTGCTTGATGTTTAATATGATAATTTTGATTGCATGGTCTCAAGCAATGCAGAAATTATTTTAAATTCAAATTGATTTTGTCAATCATTTTGCCTGATTATCTTTAATGCAATTGCGAAATTAGTTTTGAAGGAATGAATGAGCATGGTTCTTTTTTGGGTGAAAGATAAAACAAAAAAAAAAACAAACAAAAAACAAAAACGCTTGCAGCGCATAAGAATTAAACAAAACATTTTAATCAAATTCTCTAATCCGAGCATTTTCTTGGTTATGATTCTTTTTCTTCACACCTCACATTTTCCCAGGAAAAAACACTTTTTCTTCCAATTTCAGATGCTCTCTGTTCATTAGAACCAACAACCTTCCTAACAAAACAGAAGTAAAAAGTTTCTATTTTGTAACTGCCTTATTTTTGTAAATAACGAAAATAAAACCATTCTGTTTCGTTACCTACGAAGTTCTTTCTTCAAGTTTCGATGCAGTTATGTTTTTAGCATGCATTTTATCAATTGAAACATTTGATTTATAAGTCCAAACTTGGAAAGAATGCTTGTCAACATCCCTTTCGTGAGATAAGCAGGATGCAAATGACCGGATTGCAAAAATGCCCAGCGCAAATATCTATGAACTCCAATGACTGGAATGCAATTTAACCGGGATGTAGTTGTCCAGGATGCAAATGCTCTATTACCAAAAAAAAAAACAAACAAAAACGAACAAAAAAAACCCCAAAAAACAAACAAAAAAACCCTGAATCTGAATCATTTTTAAATATCAATTATTGAATTTTATGTAAAAAAAAAACAAACAAAAAAACTTTAACAATTTGACCTTAGAAACATTCTGAAAAGAGTTGAAGACAATAATCGGTGTCAGTGTGCAGGACAAGCTACGGAGTGAAATAACATTCATTTATATATGAATTTGCTCATTTCATCCCAGCTCAGTCGCTTCCATATCCTACAACTCATGGAATGATTATTTTGTCTCCATTTTGTAGACGATACATTGAAAACCCAAGCGTTGTTTGCGGCAATTCCTTGGAATGGGTGCTTGCCTAATGCCCAATATCTGTTGCTCAACAAAATCAAAGGGCTCCAAACTTCCCAGCTATCAAATAATTGCTACGATGGATTCATGCCTTACCCAAGGGCATTCTCCATGTTGTTAACTCTTGTTTCAGTGGGCAATCAATAATATATAAGAAATGTCATATATGAAAAAGTAAAACGAGCAATAGCAGGTCATTCTTTAGGGTTATGGTTAATGAGCTACTTCAACAGACTAATATTACTCTATATTCAAGTGGATATTCAATGTGGGCTTCACAATAGTAATCTCGTGTCAGGTTAGATCATGTTCACTTAGTATCATAAACAAAAAAATAGTGACTTGTACTTCATGTGCGATACGACCCTGCATCGCTTCTCAACCTTCGAGTTCGAAATCATTTTTTTACTTCCTCTGAATTTGGAAAACTTATTTTAATTAGAAAATTGTGCAGCATAATTGGACATTTGTGCTATTTTTCCAATGACAGAAGAAAGCAAAACATATACTTTTAACACATCGTTTCCCGAACTTTTTGAGACTACCGGGGTTTTTAGAACATGTATTTCATCATTGCCCTCTTTAGAGTCGCTAAGAAATGATACACTGAAAATTGAATGAAAGATTGAATCATTTCAAGTTCATCATCATCATCATCATCATCATCATCATCATCCTTTCCATTGCTGGACAAAGGCCTTCCCCATTTCTTCCTATGGCCACCAAAATTTGTGCTTAACCCTGCCCTGTGTTACCTACAAAACTTTCTATCTCTATCTGCTCTCCTTGCCACTTCTTGTCTTTGTATCACCAATTTTGAGAATCACTGTTTTGATAGGGTGCCTATTTACAGCGAAAATGCGTTTTATTATTACCACGTGACATTAAAAGAATTGTAAATTGAGTTAAGAGAACCATATTAATTGATTACATTTCCTATCCAAACATTTGCTTCTCCTTGTCTTTATTTTTGTGAGCATGGAATTAATTATTTGTTCTACCGAGTAACAAATCTCGCCAAATAATATTTAAGAAACTGCTTATTCAAAATATGACCCATTCCTCTCTCTGTCTCTGTCTCCCTCTCTCTGTGTAACATAAAAGGGTTTAGCAAGTATTTTTCGTAGCGGATGGGTCCCTTTTGTTTACGCCAGGTACATGGTTTTCCTACTCCTTGTTGTAGAAAGACTGTTGTGATTCCAAAGAGGTCGCTGTAACATTGAATGACAGCTCTGCCAAAAAACAAAGTCTGCACAGAAAATGCATAATCCGTGGAAAGGCGCAGCTAGTTCCATATTAAGAGAAAGACGTCCATTCACGAAAAGAGAAAACTATATTTTTATTTTTTTTCTCTCACCTCAAAATGCCTGGGTTATTATCTCTAAAGACCGGACCTTTTGTTAACTTGTGTACATCATCAGATGCATCTTGCATTTTTATTCCACATCTCAAACAAACGATGACCAACAGGGCGAAATTTGAATCTAGTCAATTTCTTTAATAGAGAAAACATTCTCCATCTAACCGTAAGCGGGTTAGCTGACAAAAACAAACTACTATGCTATTCCAGATTCTCCCTCAGTTTATCTAAATGTATGTCAGTCCCTTCCTCCCTTAAATGCATGATCTATCACTCCAACACATACACACACACTTACACATATCTAAATGCGTATCAGTCCTGTTCTCTTTTATGCGTATCCCATCATAACACACACACTTACACATTCGTAAATGTTCACACAGAGTGTGTATCATAACAAACGAACCCTGCACACACTTGTGCACACTTAGCTCAACGTTGTTTATAAACATATATATATTTAAATACCCGTAACCTATCAGATCCCAAACGTCTAAGGCGCCGATAAGGACGCGATCATCTTTCGAAAAAAAGTTCTCTACTTGACCTGCTCTTATATCTCTCCTCCAAACGATGCTAAACAGAACAAGGCATATTTTTCAGAAGCACTTACAAAATTGAGTACACACACTAGATAAGTCATTTTCATGCATCTAATTTCAAATCTCTCTCTCTTTCTCCCCCTCTCTCTTTCTATATATAAATACATACATACATACATATATAGTGTGTGGAGTTTTGTGTTTGTTTCTCCTTCGCTTGACCACGTGAAAATTCATTTACACAATAAATAACCTCAAAGTCGATAACTATCAAATCTCAAATTAATGTATATATATATATATATATACATATATATATATATATATATATATATATATATATATAGAGAGAGAGAGAGAGAGAGAGATAAACGGACTGGAATAGATAGATGGATGAAAATTGTATGATTGGTGGCTGAAGTGATTCTGCTTTTCCAACTACCAACATTGGTCAGTTTTCAGATCACGGAGAAGACTCTTTCTACTGGTGAGAACTGTGCAACACAGTCTCCATATTGTCTTTATAACTATCGATGTTAGCTTTTAAGCAGAAGTAAAACACCAGGAATCCAAAGGCGGATTTAAAAGACAAAGACATTAATGATTTGCAAGATTAGTACAACACAATCTATCCGCCGCCCATTTACTGCTATGCTGCCTGAATCAATGCCTAGTCAATATATGCATAGATCTAAAGGTAAATGGAGAAATAGATTCACATAAAATGTCAAAAAATGCATCACGGTAGATGCTAAGTACAAAATGAGGAATACTGACGGAAGACGGGAGAGTTGGTTGGGGTTTGAGAGAGAGAGAGTAGAGGCGGGGGCTTTACTCTTCGGATGAGAGTAACGACCATTGGTTTACTTTTCGGCATACTCTGCTGACCACAGGCTGTGAACGGCCTTTAATAGAAAAGGTGCCTTGATTAGTATGTAGATAACAGACATCGCGTTCCTAAGTTAAATAAACCATGAAAATAAACAAATGTTGTTTCCGACCAATAAACAAAACAAAAACACACCTATCTGAGTACTATTGCTTCGTCCAAAAAGATTTGAGGATAAGCAAAACGCTTATAATTGATATATATATGCACACACACACACACACACATATATATATATATATATATATATATATATATATATATATATATATATATATATATATATATATATATATATATATATAACAACGCAGATTGTACACTTGTATCAAACACCACTTGATGTTTTTAGGTTTTCGGAAACATTCATAATTTGATAAAGGCATGTCATCGTTGACCACCCAGAATCAATGCAGTGCAAACTCCCATTTGTCAACATCAAACAGTGACTACAATAATTGCAAATCTGGCTCCCAGACAAAATCTCTGGAATTCCTCAATTTTGGTGCAAATCAGAAGTAAAATATTTGCATGATACATTTCGAATGATTCATTCTTACTTTCATAGTTTATTTCCATCTTATTTTCCTTAATTTTTAATTTCGGATAAAGCTTGGCACCCTGACTCAGGAGGGTAAAGCTTACTCCACCCACAGCTTGTTACGGGCCTGCCCCAGCAGTCAGTGTCCTGTTCTTTATTGTCAATCATCCAAACATTTCGGCAGGACCCCATATGCCTGCACAAATTCACATTAGCATATCTATATCATTCTGGTGGTTCCCAAAATGGGCGTACCCACCCCTATCCACAGGGGGCGTTGGGAGATTCACTTGGGTGATGGGAGCTGAGGAAGTGCTAGGGGAATGGGTATTGGACGTCATGGTGGCGCTAGGGACCGTTGAAATTTCATTGGGGGGGGGTAGGAAGCTGTAGAGAGCAGGCCATGATACGGGGCTTAGGCAGGGAAGGAGTGCTCGGTGGTTTGAGTGGGCTATTACAATATCTATTTGGATGTATCAGTTTTGGGGATCAGTAGTCCGAATAAGTTCAGGAAATACTGACGCTGATATTTAGGTGAATGTTTTCTTTTTCGTTATAAGAATGCTTTCTGAGGTTAATTTTCTCACTTTAATGGCTAACACTCTTTTGAAACCTGTTACGCTAACTCGAGTAAGATTTTAAACAATTGAAAGGATTTATTGCACATATAATATCTTATCTTTCAATAATGTTTGCAGAACGTTAGAAATAAAACACATAAAAACGAACTGATGATTTCAAATCTTCAAAAATGAGAGACAGATTCAAAAATCTATTTTTTTCTTACTTTATTTTTTCTCCTTTACGTCTGATCTTTTGGCATTAGGTTCATTAATTTCTCGTGTGCAATCTCGCAGATAACGAATAATGGACTTTTCAATTCGGCTGACTCATTTAAACCCATTTTTTCTTATTTATTACCACATTATTTTTATAAGAACTTAGGTTTTCTATTTTTGCTATCTTTGAATATACTTTTTAAAAAAATGATATGGAAATATGATTAAAGAGAAGAAAAGGAAGTAATATTTTTTTGAATTTGGTTTTGTTTCTCGATCGAAAACAAAGACTACTGGAGAAAAAAAGGTGAAAGAAAAATGTGTTGCTTATATCTGTCTGGGCATGAAGATTTTCCTGATCGCCTGACCATTTTGTGGCTGTCAAAAGATGACACCAGAGGGACAAAAAGAGCAGATTTACATCTGGAGATCAAATGGAGACATTATTGAGCCTAAAGTATCGAATTTGAATAAAGTTCTCAGGCGTAAATCAATTGAAACTAATCAATTCTGTGTCTCAATCTCCAAAGAAGACAAAACTGCTTGTCTTCTATTTTGAATAAATTCAATAATTCTTTTTATCTTTTTTTCTTCTTTTCAAAAAACTAAAAAATGTCTCATATTTATGTACATATTTCGCCCATCATTTTTGGGTGGGTCACAAAGGCAGACAATAAGTTATGATGTATTATTGTTAAAAAACTTCCTGTCTAGTGTTGACAGAGGTTTTTATGCAGATTAACACCTCCATAAATTCCGCAGAGTAGCATTAGTTTGCAAAAATAATCTCTAAGAGTTGTATTGAAATTTGGTTTCAGGTCTTTTAAAATTGAACGATTTATAGATTTTTACAAATGCATTCCTTGGCACACAAGGTTACGTATCACTATTGATATTGATATCGATATATGCTCGTCTCATATACATATATATATATATATATATATATATATATATATATATATATATATATATATATATATATATATATATATATATATATGTATATACATATATCTGACTTGGCTTCGCAAGCAAAGATTGAGAGTAGGTCCTGCTTGAAGGATAACTTTCCAACCTGAGCTATGAATTTTCATGGTGAGGGCAGGGCCAACTACAAATATATATATATATATATATATATATATATATATATATATATATATATATATATATATATATATATATGTGTGTGTGTGTGTGTGTGTGTGTGTGTGTGTGTGTGTATATTTATATGTAGAGAGAGAAAGAGAGAGAGAGAGAGAGAAAGAAAGAAACAGATGAGAGAGACAGATTAAGAGTGATTATGCTAGATAGGCACGACTCTATGCCATATATACAGATGTATAAGGTGACTCAAAAGCTAAAGAATTGAAACGAGTTCAGTCCAATATTAATTGGATAAGTCGACTCCCCACCATAAGGGGGCATTTTGTTCACCGGGTCTAAACAGACTAATAAGTTCCTTTTGGGTAAATACTTGATGTGCAAAAAGTCCACGTGTAGGCCAACTTATACGGTACATACATAGGAAAACAAAGCTTCATATTCAAGTCACGCTGCAAACACCGATTCTGGTTTCAGCATCGAAGTTATGCAGCACTGAATCTGATCGATATTCTGCTTGGCGACCCATTAGGAGCACCGGTACTATAAACAAGTTTCGGCCTTGTGCTTTACTAGGCTAAATTCAGTTATTATCTAGGTAAGGAAAGAATCGAACTTTCCTCTTATTCCGACTGAAGATAACTATTCCAACTTTTGTATTGTGTATATTTTAAATTTCATGTGATCATAAACAACTTTTTCCCACTCCCCCCCCCTCTCTCTCTCTCTCTCTCTCTCTCAGCTTGTCCAAAATGGAAGTTACGCTTGAGAATAGGTACGTAACATCAATAATTATTAAGTTAGGATTGTTCTTGTTGTTACAGTTGGAAATAAAAGTCAACTCCAGGATCCGACGTGGACTGGAGTTTGACAAAATAGATATGATGAGATGAGAGAAACTGGGATGGTGGGAGAGCAAACGGGTTTGGGACTGATAGTGAGATTTATAGATGTTTTTGAAACAAGGATCGGAAATATAAGGAAGAAAAAAATAACCGTCACTTTATGACAACTTGGAACTGGTATTAATTATACTATGAAATTTTGAGCCGGATACGTTTGAATACTGAACTTAAGTATTTAATGAAAACTCTACACACAAAAATTACTTTTTAACACAAAAGGCCCACTTTCGTCATACGCGCCTCATTATTATGTATTTATATAATTTTTTCCATTAATCTACCAACCTATATATATATATATATTTATATATATATATATATATATATATATATATATATATATATATATATATATATATATATTAATGCACGCACGTGCGTACTCACACGACTGCACACACATCATCTCTCTCACTTTCTCTCTCTCTCTCTCTCTCTCTCTCTCTCTCTCTCTCTCTCTCTCTCTCTAAGTGATAAAAAAGATTACCTTGGATCCGAAGACGGATAAGGGTCTAATTCATTATTCAAATAATACGAGATGATATGAATAAAATAAAAGGACAATAGATGAAGCACTAGGTAAATCGACTGCTGCCCATGAGACATTAGGAAGAGCCCCGTGAACAAAGATTGGGGGGGGGTACAAAGGTTTGCTGGTAGGACATGGTAGAAGTTACTGCAATCACTGTTATTGTGGGGGAAGATAGAAATGTATTTGAAATTCATTCAGTTCTTTATTGACTTAATCTATGAGAATTTTTGGCATTAAAGTGGTATTGTCAAACAACATAACTGGTTTGAATTATTTTTCTACTGTAACAAGAACAAGCCTCTAGAGTTCTGGGGTACAAACTGATACATCAAATTCACATCTCCTCCTATGATAAGAATTCCCGATCAACTTTTGAGGAAGCAATCTGATGACAGGGCTAATTTGAAATGTCCGATGTAATGACAAACATTTACCATACAGATATATAAGGGCTTTTATTCTTATTGATATATATCTTTATTTTGAAATAGAATTATGATCCAATTTTGGAGTGTCTACCCTACTGGTCGAAGGTTCAATTTCTGCCACAACCCCACATTTTTTTTTAAATTTACGCTGTGTAGGCCGAAATGGTACATTAACTGTGTAATAACTGGTGATCATTTCAAGTAACAGTTTCTATATAACACAATTTATATATATATATATATATATATATATATATATATATATATATATATATATATATATATATATATATATATATATATGTATATACATATATATATATACCTGTCTATACCCGTCTATTACTGCTATAATACAACGCTATTTCAACTTTGGAATGGAGCATCGTTCAGTTCAACGTAGGGCAGGATCGAATGACTGGAGCGAAGGTTTATATCCTACCTCGTGGTACTGGAGGGGATGTTGGATAGTCTATTGCCATACCGAAGAGTATTATATATATATATATATATATATATATATATATATATATATATATATATATACTACAAAAGTTGCATTAATTACCCTCAGTTGAAATAAGAGTTTTAGTGGCGTTCGACCCTTCACCAACCAAACTGGTTTTCACTTCAATTTGGTGGAAAGCCCACTTCAATATGGTATAAGCATTCAGCGCTTTTTACACTTTATGATTCATCTGAGTTAAAATTTAGCTGGTGTTGAGCATTCTATCATTGATTTTCATGTTAATGATACAGTATTTGCAACGATGAGCTATTCTCCATACGATTATGGTGGCTCGTAGGAGAGAAAACTGGCACGTGTCCCCCTGTAGAGCAGCGTGCGTGTGAGACGGGACGAAGTACACAGCTTTGTTCTAAGCTGCCAAAATGATCGGTAAATAGGCGACAGAGCATGGGATGAGACAGCCACGGAACAATGTGGTTGCTACAAGCAGTAGCTGGTATTTCAAGACGGTCATACATCTGGATAATGACCAATCCCGACATTGCATAACTTTCGTGTATCCAAAGCATTAGGGCCATGTTTCAGGAATGGTTTGGAAGTTTTTTTTAAGAAGAAAGAGATTTTGAATTCAAGAACAAAAACGCTCGAAAAGACATTGAAAATAGAAAATTGAAGGAAAATCTTGAAAAGAGATAAATGGCTTCCGTTTTTTCTTTACTGACGATGAAACAACAATTGCGGAGCGTGTGGAGATCCAGAGTCCCGATAAAAATTTCACTGATGTAATCCAGGGGGAAAAGTGATACATCTGGTCTCATCTTGACTTACAGAACCTACCCGAGAAATTGTCCATTGCCTGGTTTGGAATCAGAGATGTTCTACACTAGTTAGCTTTCCAATGCTAGAGAGTCTAAAATGCTCCTGTTATTCTACTCCTGTCGGCTATGGGTTCATGCCTTAAAAAAATTAGTGCCAAGCGATCATAAACAGCCTTAATCAAAGTTTGAACTCAGGCCGCCGATTCTATTCTACATGCTGTTACCACTATGCCAATGGCCTCCCCTTAAGGGGAAATGTGGTTCAAGCAACATTTGAACTAGTAGAAAACTTGACGTTGGTTCAGATAACTACGTTTGAATAATGCATTGGAATAGAAAAGATCCTTTTCATCTTGGCATGGAAAAGTATTGTACATTTGATGCTTAAAGATACCCACCTCCCGTTGCAAATAAGAGATTGCAAACAAATACGTAAATAAGATATGAAGGCCACTCATAAAGAGCGTTTTCTCCAAACCTGCCGTTTTCACCTTCGGACATTTTTGCTTCAATACATGCACCAATCATTCTCAGGCAAAAAAGCCACTTTTAGAAGGTGGTGCAAAGCCTTTTCCCAACCCCTGCTTCCAACTAAAAGCATGCTGTACATACACCCTTGTCCTTCAGCCATGCTGTTTCAATCTACCGTAATCTTTTTAGCATCCCATACTATATTTGCTCACCGGTAAGCAATAAACCTTATTATATATAAGGTCATATTGCACCGACTTGGAACTTTCGATACACAGCTAGATCCAAGAAATTCACAGACTATCAGACCCCAGTCCAATGCATCGTATGCACCTCGTTCTTACGGACCCTATTTTCTGGTCAGCAGTTTCAATAAGTTCACGATTATGGAAAATCCCTCGAAATATTCATTGAATCAAAAGCTAATTTTTTCTTATTGATGGAATACATAACTTCACCGAAAAGTGGCGTTAGGTCTCACAATTCCAAGAGAAATGCTTTGATGACGAATTAATTATGATATGACTCGGTATGAATAACAGATTATAGTATATTATATCATATTCTATACACACGCATACACATACGCACACACACACACACACACACACGCACGCACAAACACACATATATATATATATATATGTGTATGTGTGTGTGTGTTACGCAAGCAAATCTTCAGTGTACTTCGCACGATTGATTCTAGTGCCTATGCACGTTAACGAACGCAGAAATCTGAGAGTGTGACCCTGGGCAGATTGGGGAGCGGTCCCTTTGAGGTGGAACACGACTAATATTGGGTAGTAAATTGAATTGGCCAAATTCCCATTTAATTCTGGGTGCCTTGTCGAATAATAAAGGGTGTGAGATTGTGGGAACAAGTTTCCCTTACGGTGACTGCTCTGTTTGTAAATTAGTATCAGCGTTCGGAATTCTTGGTTGAATTGCAGCACGGGTATAATTAAAAAGAGATCAAACCTCGGATATTCGAGGGCTTTTTCTGTCATATTTACCCGCTGAAGAGTCGCGATAACATTATCTCTATAATTCAAGACACTCATACTAGCTGTTTTAAAATTGGAAAATGGAATGAACTCGTCGGGTGCATGCATAGCTAGCAAAAATTAACAATATCATTTGCAATTGATATTGCCAAACTACTCCAGTGTAACTTAAGAGAGGCAAATCTTTTATATTTGTCTCTCCTGTCACGTTAGACCAAATCAACGTAATAAATTAACATTTCTCGTATCAACTAGTTTCGATGCACAGCTCTACCCAAGAACCCTCCACTCCCACTTGGGCCTCCATACCCCAGTTATCAATTGAACAAGACTGGCAACTCTTACACACACACACACACACACACACACACATATATACATATATATATATATATTAATAAAAAAACTCGAAAGTATCCAGTCGAAAAATTATTGCCTGTCAATGAAAAAATGCATTTACCAATGCAATGCCTTACTTTTCATGATTATCTCCTAAATGTAAACGCACTCAACCAAATGCATTGGTGGGGATCAATAAGTTCAAAGTATTGATAATAATCGATCCAGGCTACTTACCTATGGATCAACTCTTGAATGGTATTGTCTGTCTGTGCACTCTCTCTGTCTTCACATATGTGTGTATGTGCGTGTGACTGTATGTCTGTTCGTATCCATCTCTGTTCTTATCTATTTATCCACCCGCTTATTTATCTGTCTGTTCATATCTATCTATCTATCTATCTATCTATCTATCTATCTATCTATCTATCAGTTTGTTCATTTGTATGTACGTAAGCATATATATATATATCTATCGCTGTACATATCTATCGATCTCCGTCCGTCTGTCTGTCTGTCTGTCTGTCTCTGTCTCTGTCTATGTCTCTCTATATATATGTCATGTGTACTGGTCATATATGTCTTTCCGTCTATATCTATCAATCTATCTCTGTTCATAAGTATCATCTAAACATCTGCCTACCTATTCATATTTATCCATCTATACATCCATCTTAGCCTGTTTTCATGTATGTATGTATGTATGTATGTATGTATGTATGTATGTATGTATGTATGTATGTATGTATGTCGTCAAGTATATATCTATCTATCTATTTATCTATCAAGTAATATCAATAAATTTATACCTTTCTGTCTGTTCAACCAGAAGGATACAAATTCAAACATTTATTCCCAGTAAGTTCTAGAAATTCCTTTTTTTCTGGTTTCTACCCCCACACCACTAAATATATTTTTAGAGGAGAACTGAATTAAATTTGCGATATGAGTTTATGCTAAATTGCGTCGAGTTGCACTCACATTTGTTTCGTATCTGTCTATGTCACCCTCTTTCTATGAACATTATTCATTACTCGACGACACGACCATGAGATGTTTCACTTCAGCTGCACTCAGCTGCTTGGAGTAGCTGTTATTATTTGGATAATTCATATAAACAGCCGATGCATTACAGCAATACCTTGGATAGTACGGTTTTGATAAATGTGAGTTTTGTTGTGAAGGTATTTATGTACAAATTAACGTAATTAAATATAGGCTGAAAACAAAAACACATTGAGTCATCATAAAACTTCAGTTCATTTTGAAAAGTAAGGATGGTTTTGGAATGGATTAATTAGACTGAATATTGCATGTTTTCCGAACGTTTCCTTCTTCTTTGTGGAAGCTTGCCTTTTGTTTCTTGCCAACTCGCAAAATTCGAGGCCTTGGAGCTAAAACCACTGATAATAGACGGTGTCTTTGCCATTACGGGTAGTAGAGAGCATCTTCGTCATTATTGATTAGAGAGAGAGAGAGAAAGGAGAGAGAAAGAGAAAAAGGAGAGGGACAGAGAGAAAGGAGAGAGAGAGAGGGAGAAAGGGAGGGGGAGAGCGAGTCTTTGGCATTTTGGGTAATTGAGAGAATCTTTGATATCACGGGTAATAGAGGGCATCTTCGTAAGTACGGGTAATAGAGACCGTCTTTATCATCATGGGTGATAAATAGCGTATCTGCCATTACGGAAAATAGAGGGCATCTTTGTCACCCTGACAATGTGTCAATATTTATGCTTCAAAGGACTTAAGTTCATTCAGTGTGGGGAAATTTCCTTCAGATGTGATTCTTTGGATGTACCATCTACCCGACACCACCAAAAGTCGTTTTGTCTTTTCTTCGACTCACCGACCGCACTAAAAGTACTAGAAACATTTGATGTGAGAAATGTGTTAAGTATCCTGCGATTGCTTTACTGTTTCCGATTCTTTTTCAAGCAAGACACCGTGGAGAGTAATGGGTAAGAGCGGTGGTAATGTTATTCCATAGCTGAATTTTCAACCACAATTCATCATAGCAATTACACCGTGCAAAGCGATTTTTCTTCCTGGCTGGTGATCGTTTTTTTTAAGAATTGTTTTTGTGTACCAAGTATACAAAAATGCATATTATTTTTTTCAAATCTTGCTTTTGTAACCAGACCAGTGGTATTGGTATATGATTGTTTTTTTGTTTTTTTTTTTACTTCATGTAATCAAGTTGTGCAATTTACCTACCGTACAATTGAAAATAAGTAGACTTCAAACAATCACTGCCCTAGTCACAAAAGCAAGGGAGACAATTGGCATGTTGTACTCACTTTAGAAAAAATCAATTAGAACATAACGCATACAATCAAGGAACAAAAAGGCGTTTTAGAATATGTCGCATCGTATTATCATCTTCCTCTAAAATTACTTTCAAGTCGGTCAAAGCTGATGCAGCAGTTCTTAGAGCCATAATTTGTTCAGTGCTAGGGACATCTTTGATGTGACTTTGGATAATTTTTCAGCTCTTACTCGTAGGTAATTTACAAGACTTGAAATTCGAACATTTTTGGAATCATCAACCTTTAGGGTTTGGAAACCTTCCCTAAGATTTTCAAGATATTTATCATAGCTGTGATTTCTGAATTTGTTTTGTTTGTAACAACGAATTATTTCTTGCCTGTGACAGTTTCGCATTTGATCTCTCAAGATCCACGATTTGAGTCGTGAAGTCAAGCGTGCATTTGACATTCTTATGATATGACCAGCACATTGACATCTGAGTTTTCTAGTGGTCTCTATATCTCTGACCACTGTTTTCTGATATATTGTACTCGTGTCCTTTCTTCTGGTCATCTGTTCTTTTGTTCTCGAGTTTCTTTCCATATAAAGTTGAGCACAATTACCTCAATAGTAGACCATCAGAGGGTTTAATCAAATTTTAGGACAATTGATTTATTTTTTGTTGTTTTAATACAGAGTCGTAGTTGATACAGTCAGCAACTTTATTAATGTGAATGTTGTAAAGATATTTCCAAGCTTATTACGGTACAAAATCTGATGATGGGGAATTATAAAGATGGAAAGATTATTTTACGCTAATTTTCCGTGTGGGGAGAGCTGAACTGTGACGATTAACATTTGAACCCTTAGCCTTTACCTGGGTTCGATCGCGAACTTTTGTTATTTTACGAAATACGCAACTTTCTGGATTCGTGGACTGCTTGAAACCGCTCATAGACTGTAGAATTGTTATGCAAAAAAAAATTTTAAAAAAATGAATAAAAATGAGCAATATCTTTTGGCAACATATCAGGTTGGGGATGATCAATTGAAAACTGGAAAAGGAATGATCAAAGAATGTTTCTTTTCTCGCCCGTTGCTAAGCAGTGATGAAAAAAAAAACGAATCTAAAAAAAAAGATAACAAAAAAAAAAAACAACAAAAAACACACACACACACACACAAAAACATGAATTGAATCCAACCTCTAAAAACCTATTTTGGGGAGGAATTTTCTCAGAACAAACGGAACGTTTTTTTCTTATACATAATCGGGAATCAATGCCGAAATTTGCACCCTTTGACTCGATTAGTGTGGCCTGTACACGTGACACATACATATACTGGCAACCAGTAATATAAACTTATAAACTAAAGAACATATTTTGACAGTTTTGGCTGACCCTACCTATGATTTACCTAAGTGTCAAAGGGAAGTAATTTCAATCAGCAGTCATTTCCTATGAATTCTACATAAAATTTCTTATGGGAATTTAAAAGTTAACATCCATTTCATGCTCTTAAGACTGGGTTGAAATAAGCATGAAAGTGTTCGATGAATCTTTGTAACGCTTGTTTCTTGTTTCGCAGGGCCTTTTATTTGTTGTATATGGTTTGTTATGATCAATTTGCTCTGCTTTGTTAAGAGCTGTGATTCAAAACTGTGATCACAACCAACATACCTTTCATCAGTTTTTATAAGATTCTCGCTGGTTGGACACACAGACAGACACACAGACTCACAGACACACACACACACACACACACATATATATATATATATATATATATATATATATATATATATATATGTATACCTCGTGCACAGGCTGCGACTATGTATATATGAATGTGCCATTCGCACAAGCTGCTTGAGGGCTGAAGATTTGAACATTTGCTCCTAATTATATCTAGAAAAAGAAAAAAATTTTCTGTTTTTGACCTACCGAAAATGAAATTAGGATGGTTTCAATGTAAGATGTAGGTTTATACTTAATTGTCGCCTTAGTTTGTTTGGCAGAGTTCGCACTTGGTTTCCTGAAACTCTTGGAATTTGAGTGATGTAACCAAAGAGGACAGAAGTGACTCATTCACTGAAAAGCCGTCTTTCCAATTAGTTGATGATCACCCAAACACGGTACGCTGCTAAAAATATTGGTCACTTGAGGGTTTCTAGTAGACTTATCGGACTGTCTTTATTCAACCATGGTATACACGTCTTTCGTCAATAGTCATATATTGTCAGCTTTATCCTCGCCTGAAAAAAAAAGGAAAACACTAAAAACAACGCATCTTTTTCTGAGTATTCTTGGACCAGAGACTCCAAAGTACCTACATACATTATACACGTCATCAATGATTTAAAAAAAGTACCACCAGAATGCAACATAGCTCACAAGAGAAAGCTGCATCGATTACATAACGTTTCTACATAGTGAAAAATAGTCCTGTTTTTTTCTGATTTTCGTTTTTTTGTTTTATATGGTTTCAATCGTGCTTCATCTGATCTCATTCAGGTGTCTACACTATTTTTGAATGTGGGTCGAAATTTGTTCCAGGGAAGTATGCACATTCTCTCAAATACATGTCATGTCCAGTTATTGAGTCTTTGTTTTTTCTAGATTTATGTGTTGTCCTCAAAACCTCCTTAAGAGTTTTGTACTGCATGACATTCCATCGCCTGTTCCCTTCAGATCAATGGTCTCCTCCAATCTATTCATGTTCATACACCGTCTTCTGTTTGAATCATCTGAAGATGGTATGTAGGCAGAATTTTCTTATGCTACTCCCTAATTATATTTTGACTTCAATACATAAACGTTGCAGAAATATCAATTACAAAAACTGGGAAGTCAGTTCGAAAAAATTCTTACAATGACTAAGTTTTTAGTGAGTATTCTTTCAAACTAGCACGAACCCGTAAAATCTAAATTCAAATGAAAAAAAAATGTAATAGTTTTGATGAGAGTTTGACATATTTTCCAGTGCAAAGTCAGGTTATATATTTCAGAAAGAAAAGCATTTTTTTTACTTTATGTTCATTCTAGTCTTTTTTTTCATTCGTGAATCTAAAAGATTTCCACCGACTACAAAATCGATGAGAATTCGGCACAGTTTCAAAATTCCTGTCATTCATTCTAGGAATCACTTGAAGGGAAGCTTACAAAATCTTCTTATTCTTTCAGGTTCGATGGCGTCGATGAATCCTTGAGAAGTTGATTGAAAAAAAAGTCATATCGGATAAATACATTTTTTCAAAACCAAATCTGGCAGCATCAGAACCGAACCTTGTACCGAATAATCCCAAGAGATTAGAAGCGTCTCGTGAGGTTGACCTGGAGATGGAGTTCATCAAACTCCAGTCCGAATCGGAGGCAGGAGTGACTATTTCCCTATTGTATGAACAAGAATAACAAGAACATACCACACCTAAATATATCCGTCCATTCACGTCTAACAAGAGCGATATATAAAATCAACATTTCTCTACCGTGCTTTCAAACCACGACCAACTGATCGGTAAGTGACACTCATACTGACTGAACCTAACTGACAAGTTTCACATATCTATGAAACTTTGTTATGATTATGTTTTATACAATTCAAAGTTGCAATAATCAGTCGGGATAGAAGTTGTATTTGAGTTTGACCCTGCAGTCGACAGGCTTGCTAGCTTTTTTCATATAAGTGTTTGACGAATTCGGAGTAAATTCATTTTATGATTACACTTACTGCCCAAGGAATCTGATATTCTATCGAATAACAATAAGATTGATAATAAAATAAAATAGATGTCTTTAAATCTGACTATTCCGGTTATTCTGATCAAGAACCAGCTTTATGCGTTATTGGCCACCTCAAACTTAATCTAGCTATCATAGAGAAGGAACTTTTTTTTATAGTCTACTGAAAATATCGTTTTTTCCAGCTTTTTTGTACTTTTATGTAATGGTTTCTATATGGTATCTTTCAATGATCCTAGATCTCTAAATAGATTTTGGGAGTTGGTGGTTCTTCTCTTGCTATCGTTTTAAATCCATAATCGATTTTCGATGGACTCACGGGTTTTTTTTTCTGGGCTTTATTTCAATGGACATATCAACACCCTAAAAAAACATTTCAACCAGATCCTGAATCCTTTGAACAGCCTAAGCGGCTTTAAGGCTCTGTTTGGAATAATACTCTCATCGTCATCAGAATTTTGTTGTCTGTCATTGGACATGATCCTTCCCCAGGTTTGACCAAACCACTCTATTGTAGGAGTCGCGGGACCAGTAGTTTCTGAACTTGTCCAGTTCGTCTCCCCATCTTATATTCTACCGGCTTCAATTTCGTATTTGATCTTTTGTGATCCATTTAATAGTTCAGCAGTTTCAAGCCATTCTTGCAAAATAACCAGCCATTTGAGTTTCTTAATGGATTTTATGATGTCTCGGACCCATCTTAGTCCCTATCATATTGTGATGTCTTGTAATCTCCCCTTATGATGTTGATAATGATTCCTTTATATATTCCTTGCGTGGTTCTTAGTTTGAAGGTCATTGTCTCGGTTAGGTCCAGTTTTTCATCTCCATAGGTGACTATTGGGAAGATGCATCAGTTGTGTACCTTTCTTCTTGGAACTAACGGGATTTGCTTGTCCTTGAAGGTTGAGCTTGCTCTACTGAAGATTAGCCGTCCTAGAGTGATTCATCGCTTGATTGTTCATTTTTTTGAAGATTTCCTGGAAATTCTTCGTTCCAGATAGATTTAGTGGTCTTCTATCTCTAACTTTGCATTCCGATAGTCCAATCCCGATACGTTATCCATCATTATAACATCTAAAACAAAGGTACTGCTGATCAGTACAGATAATGTGGTGATATATATATATATATATATATATATATATATATATATATATATATATATATATATATATATATATATATATAATGGTGTTTATAATATTATAAACCCATGATTAGTATCTGGAAGTTTCTGCAAAATATGTTAATGTAATTGTAAAAACTTGAAGAAATATAGAACAAGAAAACTTGAACATAAAATACACGGAAAAATATTAATGCAATTGCAACATTACAGTAAGATTGTTCGATCGTCTCACTGCATTAACACTTTTCCGTCCCTTCATGTCAAAATATTCTTGTTCACTATTTTCAAAAAGTTTTTATAATTATATAAACACATTGTGTAAGAACACATTTGTTTTTACTGGTCTTGTTTTTGTTTTTATTATTATTATTATATTAATACGTTCACAAAATATCCCGAACAATAAGTACCTTAGTTAAAGAAAATGATCCCAGATGGAATTGAACCCCTCTAACCTTTTGAATTCAATATGAACATACCAACTAACTCAAGTACAGAGACAGATGTAATCTGAGCAATATTTCATGCCTTATCTTTCTCATTTAACATTAAAACCCTTGTTATATGCTCACTAATTGGAGAATACTTGATTTTTCTTTTAGAAAAAAAAACATTTGCTGGGACAAATTAGATTTATGTAAAATGTTTGGTGTGATTCACGTCTACGGCGCGCATTGCGTTATATTTAATCTAGAGTTGAGATTTTCTAGAGATTTGTATCTTGCGTTTTTCTGATCAATTCTTGTTCGTCAGTGTAATTAAGTAGGCTATTAACAAAAAGATTTCTCCACAAAATGATATTTGAAAAAAAATGGTCAAGTTTTACAAAGTTTATGACGAAATCAAAGTCGTCGATGTGTGTAAAAACTCTATGTTCTCAATAAAAGACAGGGTGCTGAACTGGTCTGCCTGATTTAGATGTGTACATAAAGTGAGCTCTGGAGTGAAGGTCTGTAAAAATAGAAATACCCTGATAGACGCTGATAATTAAAAAAAAATCAAATAGAATTAGGACTGATGACCCCGGTGTTTTATATGAAAACTCCATCGTAAAAAAAGTTTGTATGACACCAATATATACATTAACGCAGTTCAATCTGGTGCAAGACCAAATAGAGGAACTGCGTCGCTCTAAGTTGGAAAAAATCATTTCCAATTGGGAATAGTCTGCATATTTCAAAAATCTGTAATGAAAAAGAATCTTTTTTTTACTTGAGCTCGTATTTTTACTGTGGACCCTGGAATGGATTGAGCTACTATTTCAAGATTTACAAAGCTTACATCATTCAAAGACAAGGACGACCTGGAGGATGAGCGATCTAAGCGGCAGCTTTGGATCCCGTTGTCATCAGTGGCCCCTGAAAGCAAAGTGGGCACAAAAGGAGGTTCGAGCCCCAAGAGGCAGTTGTATGTCTCCACATCAAAGTCTGCTTCAGGACCCATAAAGACTTGGGTTGGCCCTGGTCAAGCTGACGACTAGATCGTGGTAATGTGTAAGGAATAAATGTGTTAAGCCAATATCCAGTGTCCGGAGAGACGAACAGGATGAAAAAAAAATCAGCATTCTAAATGCTGGCTCTCACCTGGCGTCACACACCAACCAATTCCACGACGAGCATGATTGTGTTAATCTCTCTGATGTTTTACCAGGAAAATATTCTATTTCATCTCTCGATCATGTGTCTGATCTTTTCCTACTGCACTTACAACCCTACGGGTCTAAATTAGTTAGCCGTTTACAACCTTATGTCACTTCTCGATTGCTTATTCAATAGCCACCATCCTGGTCCTCTTCCAGAATCATGTTGATTTTTTCTTCATCGTTAGGGCGTATTCCAATTAATTGCTCTTTCTATAGCCTTCTGTGTTAGGTAGTCTTCGATTGGTTTTACTTCCTCATACCACACCTGTACACTAAACCTTATATCATACATTGATTGTATACATTTTATACATTTTAACTATATATATATATATATATATATATATATATATATATATATATATATATATATATGTATGTATGTACGTATGTATGTATTACTCTTGCAAAAAATCTGACACCAGTGATATTTTCAAGGATCAGACTCTCGTTATTCTGCAACTTGTATCATATCAAAATCAGAAGTGAATCCCGCAACCAAGATGGTTCAGAACATCTTTTTTAATGGCTCTGAAGTAAACTTATAGACAAACACGCTCCTCCTCAAACAATGTACAGAAATTACCTTCTGATATTTGGATGGTTGATTCTCTGTTGCGGTCTTCTATCCTGATCTGCATCTGATCGACGTTTAATCTCAAATTCCTTCAGTCTGTGATGGCAAAGTTTTCTCCTTGTCAATTGATCATGTGCAGATTTTTGACAATTAGTCCTTCAGTTGAGCAGTTCTCAAGTTAGTCTCAATATTTATGAACGAGACCATGTGTTCTAACAAGGAAATGAAACTAAACCTCTGATGACCCGACATTAACACAAATATTGACGTTAAAACCACGCCCTCAACCAGTGGGGAAGCCCCAGAATTCAGGGGAAGTGGTAACAAAAAAAAAAATCAATATCCACTGAAGTATACATCATAGAACAATAAATGAGGCCTAACATGTGTGTCAATGAACTGTACTAATTATAATAGTTTTCATGAAGTCTGGAACTAAGCTATAAGTAAAAAATTAAACTCTTTTGGAAAAATGCACAAAATGTATGGGAATTAGATTTCTTTAAAATACTGAAATCGGACAGTTGAATGTCAAAATTCTGTGGGATAAGTCTGAATTGGTGTTTGTATCTTTTTCTTACATCTTTTTTAGTATCATTCATATCCTTTTCTTTGACTACTTCACGTCCGTGTTCTTCCTCTGAGTTTGGAAAACGTGATTCACTTCGGGAGCCTTTTATTCTGCATTCAAAATCAATATTCTGCCACCAAATAGAAGTTTGATGGTAGTTTTAATACTCATTTGATTAGTACGTTCACCGATAGGATTGTTGGTGACTGTGCTCTAGCCTGGTGTATTGGATTGACCACAGCTATCGTATATGAAGCTTCGGTTGGTCCGGAATCGTTTCTACCAGATGAGCTACGTTAAGAATCCCATGAGAATAATCATCGTAATTTTTTTATTACATAGCTAGACAGACAGACGGGCTGAGCAGACGACACATTGTTTTTGCTAATTGGATTGATTGAGCCAGCCATGAATTTTCGTTCTCAATCAATTATAGAGGCTATGCAATTAGTGATTTGCAACGTCTTTGTGGTCAATGATATCTTTCACCCTTATTTGGTTTGAGAATGATCAACTGAGTGGCCTTGGTTGCTCGCTTGGTTCAATCTCCGTTTTTGCAACCGCTTGCGGACATAGCTCCAGTGGCAAAGATTCAAACTGACATTCCATTTCAAGAATCAAAACTGAGACTAAATCGCCTGTCAAACATGACGCCATGATTTTGTCTCAATTTCTTCGAAGGAGATCCAATAGTTTTGAAGAAAATTAGAATTCTTACAGGCCATATTCACGAACGATGCTAAAGGACTCCAATCGTCTTGTTATTTAGGATAGTAGCAGAATCATGACATCTCTCAAGGTATTAGTGTCAAATGAACACACATTGACCAATGTCGGATTTGATCTCGATTCGCCGATTGCATCGTCAGTGCAGTAACTTGATAGGCAATCTGCACATTTTTTTGGATAACCTTGCCTGGATAAATAAAGTTGTAGCATCCTCTCAGTCTCGTACGAAGGAAATTAGTAGTTGTTTGAGGTGAAATAATTGCACCACGATAAAACAAGGATCACCTTGACATCATTCGTTTGTTCGTTCGTATCCAAACGTCATTTGTTTGAGTCAATTTAGCCTAGCATCATTCAGGTGTCACACGCCATTGGCCCTCATATATATATATATATATATATATATATATATATATATATATATATATATATTCTTTCAAGTAATGGGACAAGAAAATCAGCATTCAAAATTCAATCATTTTACCCTGGCTCAAATAGTACAGTTCAAGATATATATATATATGTATATATATATATATATATATATATATATATATATATATATATATATATATATATATACCATGAACCGTACTATAACGTTTTATCTGGGGTAGCTTGAATCATCAAAATATTTTTAATCCATACAGTATGTATATATTGCAAACATCGCCTGTTACTATATAATGATTGCAATTTTCATATTGTGTACCATGTCATATCGGATTATCGCTTTACTAATAGTATCTTCATAATAACAATATGCAGAAAGATTATCTGATCAGATCATTTGTTTTTACGAATTCTGATTACATTATCAGAGATTTGTTCATTCCCTAAAGGTGTAATTTCAAGTAGCCATAATGTCAGGATCCAGTTCTGTACTGTAATTGTATATCAAAGCAAACATCCTCTAAATCATGACGTAACAGGAGGAAACTCCCCAATTTAGCTTTATACTCTGAGCGAGAGCACGGTAAAGATGAAGGGCTAAAAATATTCTTTTCACAATGTACCAAAAATTGATTTCGAACATATTGGGGACGGACTGACCGATTTACGGGCCCTTTTTATACTTATTTTGATTAAATATTAAAAAAAAACAAACTAATATTATTGATGATAGGAAGATTGTGTTGCATTAATTCTTTTAAGTGGGGGGACATGAATGATTTGAAAATCAGCGTTCAAAATCCAAGCATTTTACCCAGGCTCAAACATTGACCTGTGCAGCTTGCTAGAAATACATTTTCATCTCATAGAAATATGATTTCTAGAAATTATGAAGAATCACCAATACTTGATTTGAAAAAAATATTTTTGTCTGATCTCCCAAGAACCACTGATTCAGACATCTTTTTACCAGTGGTCGAGCTTTTCAGTTGTAGTGAGATTACAAAGAAAAGAATTTAACATCGATTGCAGGAATCGAACTTCGGGATCTGTCATATATATATATATATATATATATATATATATATATATATATATATATATGTGTGTGTGTGTGTGTGTAAGGAGTTATATTTGGTTTTAGGAACTGATATTGACCAGTGTGTATGTGTTCCCAAACCAACATACATTGGAAGATATACATAAACACAAAAACCTGTGAGTACACATACACACACACATATATGTTTATAAATACTGATGCATATGCATGTGTGTATGTGTGTGTGTTTGTTTATAGGTACCCCAAACGGTACGTAATCTAATGATGAAAGAAACATTAGATTTATTCAGGAAATATTTAATTTTCAACGAAATCCTCTTCCCCAGAAGTACAATTCGGTGGTAAATAATATCAATGTAGATTTAACGTCATGAAATGAAAGTTTCAGCAGGAAATTCAGCAACCGATTATAGACATATCTATCTACGCCTTCAATTTAATGTTAAATGTTGAATGTATTGAGCACTTTATGAAATAAACCCATCAAAAATCAGGCATTGTATCATTTTATATTATAATGTATTCCTGACTTGTATTACATATGTATATATATGTATATATATATATATATATATATATATATATATATATATATATATATATATATATATATATGCGTATGTGGATGTATATATGTATATGTGTGTGTGTGTGTGTGTGTGTGTGTGTGTGTATATATATATATATATATGTATATATTTTCAGAAATAAAAGTATGAAATCATTTTACCCAATAATCGAGCAGAACATTAAAAGTACAAAATAAGTTTGTCTGCGTAAAATATCATATATATATATATACATATATATACATATATATATGTATATATATATATATATATATATATATATATATATATATATATATATATATATATATATATACACGTGTGTGCATGTACGGATGTGGATGTATGTGTGTGTGCGCGCGAATTAAGCTATATAAGTAACTGTAGCATTTTATCCAAGTTATACGCCTTCCTCAGTTACAGACAAAGAACATTTCAATGTAAATATAAAGAAATCGGGAAAAAACAACCGAATATCTATTACATTCATTGTAAATTGATAGCAAAACACATCGAAGTTATTCCATCATTTATAAATATAATCAATCATTTTATTTTCCTTTTTTTCGACCATAATTGTCCTCAGACAACGTAATATTATAAATTACCATTAGATTTCTAGCGGCATATTTTTGCATTATAATCAATTCATCAAATCGTTTTTACAGATGTTTTCTAGTTGCCAAAAAATGATGGTTGACTTATTGAAGCAATGTACTTCAGACGAACAGCGCAAAACTTGCCAGTTTTAAAGCTCAAATCCTTTCATTAGATGCCTGTTGGGTATCTGATCATGTGTTCAAGACAATTATCATAATTGCTAAAAGGACTGATATCAAAACTAGAGAGTTAAGTGTGGAGATTGCATCAGAGCAACTGGTCAGAGTATGAATCAAAATAGAAATCAGAATTTAGAATGCTGTTTCTCTATACTCTGAAAATTGACGAGTATGATCTTTTGTCCATGCTATGTTTGATTTTGTTTTTCCATGGAGACAGCAAGCAACAAGAACAATCCTCACCTTCTTTAAGGGAGTCATCTCCGTACTGTTTGTCCCTCCTGTCATGTCGAAACAAACTGTTATATGAAATAAACATCCCCTTAATGGAATTTAGAATCACGACCATGTGATTGATAGGCAGCTCTCTTACCAACTGGCCCAAACTGACAATTCTTACATACCTGCAAAAAATTGTATTACAAATACGCATGTAGGAATTCGAGTGCAGTTAGACCGCCGCAACAGCCAAGATGGCCTTGTTTCATTTTTTCAGATTTTTCCTTCTATGGCACGAAGATAGTATAGTAAATCTGATGAATGATAAGAGCCATGTCTCACTTATAGTATATATTGCTGCCATCATACTGCTCTTTCCCTTGCCTCTAAACAAACTAAATACCTTTCCGATCTCCCTCCCCGACCTACACTCTTATCAAACCTAATGGTTTAACCACTTTTGAAAATCTCTTGCAAGATTTGGATTGGAAAACGTTCATTCTCAAACTTTGGAATTTGGCAAAATATGTGAATTGTCATCGTCCAATATCTCTCTTGACGTCTTTGCAAGTCTACGAGAAATGTTTGGGGTCTGTCAAAGACGGCACAATTAAATATTGACGCACTTTCCTGACGGTGCCGAGTACTTTTCCCTGTTAAATAACGAGTGAAATCAGAGACTTCTGCTGACTTTCTTTTTCCACCGTAACAACAAGAGCAAGAGCCATCATCACCTGATTCAGGGGAGTTAACGCTTCTCTATTTGTCTGTCCAGTCAAGATAAGCAAGACTTTTACATAGAATCAAATTTCTCTACCGTGATTCAAAATATCATTTCATATTCAACACAAAAGTTATGGTAATCATCTCAAGTCGAAGTAGAAATAGAAATTAAGTTTGACGTTTCAGCAGCCAGGCTTATCCAATTTACATGATCTTTAGTTACATTATTATTAGCTTTTTTGGAAGCATGCTGTATGCAAAATCACACAACTGAATGATAGAGATATAGCTAATTCCTGAAAAAAATGTATTCATAATTATTGATGTATAATTATTTGCTTGATTGTATATAGGTAATTATGCTTGATCATTGCCCAATGGATCATTTTTTTAAAGTTGATATATTCGTTGATCTTAGAGCTACGGCGCTCATTTCTTTTCTTTTGAAGTTTTAGGCTTCAAAATTTGAGATCAACATTTGAGCTAAAAAAAATAACAAAAACATTTAAAAATTTTCAAAATATTTCGTTTGGAACTTATCATACGTTGCCACTCATACATATTTAAACTTTTAAACTACAGTCTAACACAGGAAAGCTCATTTCTGTCAATGGTCAGTCTCTTATTAGTAAACATAGAAAAATCCCAAGTTACACACACACACACACACACACACACACATATATATATATATATATATATATATATATATATATATATATATATTGCATTGAAGATAATGTAATAAGGTTCTTTTGCATGAGCAGAAAGCGGCACTTATAAAACTGGACATCTTTCTTCGGGCAGAATGAAAGAAAATTCGATGCAAGTAAGACAGCCCCCTTTACAACCACCCAACCATTGCTGTTCAAGGCCTGGGAAGATCCAACATGGCGCCCTTGGAGGCTGCATGTTTCCAAGAACCCAAAAGAATTCACAGAGGACGATCACACTTGACATGTAATTATTTTTCCTCTTCTTCTCCTAGCTATTTCTTCATTGAGTTTGGCCAGCCAATCGCCTTTAGTCGGTTACGTTATATTTGTGTGTACGTGGTTCTATACTGAATTCGCAGATGAGTCACTGTTTTTTGGCCATCCCGACCATCTTGTCAATTAGATCTTCACCGACAACACACATATCAGTAGCAGCCATTAAAAGACCGCTGTGGGATAAAAGGTCTTTCCCATCTCCTTCGTTGACAACTGCGATTGTGCTGACTTCGGCTACGTCACTCTTGAGGCGGTCTCACTCATCTTGTCGATTACATCCCAGGGACCATTTATGATCGCCATAGGCCTTTTCGATCCTCTTCAATGACGATTGCCGTGTCTAACCGGCAATCCTTTCTATCTCGTAACCTACATATTGTATCAGGTCTTTTCCTACACCGTTCACTACCACATGGGAATCAATCAGTTAACCTTTTGCTACAGCTGCCATCATTTGTTTTTTTTCTTTTGGTATATCCATCCCATTCCCATTTTTGTCCTTTAATTATTCGTATATCCTTCACTCATACATGTGTTATCCCTGGCATTGCTCTTCCAACGTACCATTCCCCACTCCGCCAATATCTATATTTATATTTAATTATACCAAATCAAAGACATATTTTACATATGTTACACAGTTTATTACACAAACACACACACACACACATATATATATATATATATATATATATATATATATATATATATATATATATATATATATATATATATATTAACGTATAGTATATGTGGTACAGATCAGGCTAGCCGTATAGCATAATATAATAATATATCAATGATATAAAGCCAATTCTGAAATGTAATAGATTTATTTCAAAGAGTGCTCGATACATACAATATTTTACTCATGGGGTTGAGTTGTTTTAGAGTAGAGAAAACTGTAACGAGTAAAAATGTGAAAAAATCAAAAAATATATCATAAAAGAAATGAAAAAATGAATTTCAAAGTCGAAATTAAAGTTAACTTGAAAACTGTCAAATTTTTAGGTATCACATTTGATCGAGACGACAATACCTATGAACCGTACAGAAAAGAAAACTCTATTTTTAAGTATATCAGCGCTAGTTGCAACCATTTGAACACAATGATTAAAAAAAATCCCTAAATCCATAGAGACCAGATTAACTTACAATTCTTCCGATGAAACAATACTCAATAAAGTTAGAGATAATTACCTCAAAGCCCTAAACGATAGTGGTTTCACGGAAATAAACCTCGAATATGATAAAAAAAAGTCAAGTCCAGTAATAAGAAAGAGAAAAATAATAAGAAAAACAGGAATAGAAAAATCATCTGGTATACACCTCCATTTAACTTACAAGTAAGGACGAACTTTTCATTAGACTAATTGAAAAACATTTCCTCCCAAACCACCTAATAAACAAAATATTTAATAGAAATACATTGAAAATTAGTTTTAGTTGTACAGAAAATTTCAATAGGATCATTACTAAGCATAAGAATAAAATCATTAGAAATAATAGAAGTAAAGAAAATACTTGTACAAAAAAATCCGACTGCAACTGCCCAAACAAGAAAAACTGCCCCCTGCAAAACAAATGCCTTAGATCCAATATAGTATAACAGGCAGAAATATCGACTCAGGAAAAACCGTTAGATATAAAATATTACATTGGCATATCGAACACACCATTCAAGCTTAGATTAGCCAACCATATATCATTCTTCACAAACGAAAGATACAAAACCAGCACATCCCTATCAGCCCACTATTAAAAACTACACCAAATGAACCACAAGCCAAGAGTTAAGTGGAAAATCCTTAAACAATCCAATACATGCCAAAATTTAGAAAATTCATGCAATCTCTGCCCTAATGAAGAATTTGAAATTCCGAATTTTATTAGGATCATGAAAAACCCCAAGGAACACCTACTAAATAGGAAGAATGAGACCATAACAGTGCAGGCACCGCTCTAAATTTCTTTTGATCAACATAAAATAACACCAATAAATCAAAAGTAAAGTTGACAATTCGTCCCCATGTCCATCATCCCCAAAACTCCCCATCACCATCTTTTACTTTTGAACATACCCAAACACATCATAAATTAAACATCAAGATTAATACTATCCACTACAGCTACAGAAGATACCAACAGGGGCAATAAAACCCAATGCCAAGATACCTAAGTCAAGATGGAAATTACCCCCAGACCACAACTAAGCATCCTTGCAGGAATGACCCCTATATGGTCTTCAAACCCCTTTAACAAAAGGAATATCGCCACATCATCCACTATCACGCTCACAATATTCTCACCAAATCCCCCAAAACTAGAACCAAAAAACATAAACAATCATTCGCCCAATTAGGCCCAAAGAGGGTAGAAACATGAGCTAGTTTGTGTGACGAATCCACGATATATATGCATATGTATATATTGAACTGCTGAGTACGTGTAGAATTCATGTCTCTGATTTAATATGACTTATATATATATATATATATATATATATATATATATATATATATATATATATATATATGTATATGAAGTCCGAAAGATATAATCTACACGTGCTTCACAGTTTAATATATACATATATCATGATATGGAATCAAAGACATGAATTCTACATGTGCTCAACAGTTCAATGTATACATATATGATTATATGAAATCAGAGACGTACATTCTACACGTGCTTTAATGTTCGATATATATATATATATATATATATATATATATATATATATATAATCATATGAAATCGGAGACATAAATTCTACGCGGGCTTCACAGTTTAATATATGTATATATATATGTATATAGTTATATAAAATCAGAGACATGTAGCCTACACGTGCTTCATAGTTTAATATACATATATATATATGAAATCAGAGACATATACGCTACACGTGTTTCATATTTTTAAAATACATATATATAAAATTATATGAAATCAAAGAGATATACTAGATGCATGTTCGTATTTCATCGTTTAATATACATATATATATATATGAAATCAGAGAGATATACTCTGATCGCGTTCAATGGTTTAACATACACATATACATGTATGATTATATGAGCTGAGAGAGGTATACATGTTGTATATATATATATATATATATATATATATATATATATATGGGTGATTGTTCCTTGTGGTGAAGTCGCTCAAGTGTTATAAGTAAATAAAACAGAATCGACGGGCCAAGTTTTAATTTTTGCAAAAGCTGCATATCTTCTCTCAATGCAAATTCTTTTTGGGGGAAAAACATCGATCCATTTCTCCCAAGACTCTCGCTTTATCAGACATCATGATCAGTAAAACTGATATTAGTTGAAGGAGAGTCTTAGTTCCTAAGATACAGTATATCAGATAGCGTTCTCACTATCACGAGTCCAGGGACGATTGTTATATGACTGAATAGCTTAATGTAGATATGACTGTTCAATCGCACGCTTTCCTTATAAAGAATTGATTCAAGGGAATGAAAACATATTTGATGAAAGTTCTATGAAAGTTGCCTGTTGTAATGTAAAAAACTGAATAGAGACTTAATGCCATCATTTTCCGATCGTAAAATCTGTTTTTTTCTATGGGTGGCTTCCTGATATTAATGATTCATTTACTCAAGAGGCAAATCACACTGAAATGATGTTGTCGGCCATGCACGATCGCTATCTCCTCGTCCAAACCCCTCGTTCGACCCAGTTAAAATCGGACTGACTGACCGGATTAAGGTGCTCAAACTATTCTACAATCGGAGGATTCATACTTTTCCCAAGGGTATTAATACCAACATGAAACAGCCTTGGCCGGAATCCAAAGTCGGTTCACCGATTCATTTTTCCGTGCCATTACGTGTTACACCACCCTATATCTCCTTCTCTACTTGTGAAGTGGAAGTCGGTTCACTGGTGTTTTGGAAATAGCACGAATGATTATCTTCATTGATACAATACGCAAGATATAATCGCTGAAATTGTACTCAGTGACTGCACCCAGTGTACCGTTGATCTGCAGGACGAGAACTAATGTGGCATTGATCTATTAGAAACTATTAACCAAAACTGTCATCATATGTTTCTTTAGTTTTCGAGTTATTCTGGCTGGCTAGCTATCTATTTATGAATTACGCGTACAGACTGCATCAATGTAACTAGAAAAATGGAAATTCAGATATTTACTCAATGGCCATGTTGCTCGGATGGCGGACAATCGATGGACATCGCGACCCACGTCATGAATCCCCCGAGATCACATGCAAAACTGAGTCCGGTAGAATATTAAACGGAGAGACGAGTTAGACAAATTCAGAAAGTACTGACTCCGCAACGCTCATGATAGAGAAGTGTGGCAAATCCTGGGTAAGGTCTATGTCCAACGACGGACGTTAAAAGACTGATTATGATGATGATGATGTTCAGGAAAACCTTTTTTCTGTTCTTTGAAAATTTACCCTGAAAAGAAAAATTTTCTGGTTAGGGATTTATTTTACATTGTAAGTGTGTGCAAAATCGACCCCTTTGCTAGAATTCATTCATTTTTTTAAAAATTTGTACTTTTTAGTGATCAGAACGTAACCAAAGGTGAGAAAAGTAACCTATTCATTGATCACTCCTTTTTCAATTTTCCAGTTGATCCCTTCTAGCACAGCATGCAGCCAAAGAACGTCGATCACCTGATAGTTTCTACTGAGTGACTAACCAGACCTGTGTTATCCATGTATATATAAAAATAAATCTACATTTTGGACTACAAAGATGCGTACATCGTATCTGCAATCAATGAGATTACTTAATCGATGCAGCTGGTACATCGTAAATAATAACTATTGAATCATCACAGCACAGGGCTATAGTAGAATCGTCCCAAGAGCGGATCGAACTCTCTACACTTGCATGAGACTAGTGAGACCAACTTGGAAACCTTTTCTTCATTAGAGCATCTGAATAGATATTTTCTAAACATGGCTGGGTCAGGCACTGGGTGATTGTGCTGGGGTCTCCAGCCGAGATCGAACTGATTACATGATGGAGGTAGACAGTCAATGTCTTGTGGCAGCATGCCGTGGTTTGGTGATCAGTTCAATAAATAACTTATATCTCATTTTTGATGGGCAATGACCTTTAAAGAGGAAAAAAAGCAAGTTTAAACTCTGCCAGACACGAACTAAGGAGCCAATTTAGCATAAACTTACATTAAACGCCTTACTCGAAAAACTATTTTTGGTGAAGGAGGTGGGGGTAGTCATGATAAGGAGAGAATGTTTGAATTTTCAGCGCTCTAGCTCAATTAATACGACCTTTAGGTAGTTAAGTAGATGGATATATGTGAATAGACCCACACACACACACACGCGCACACACACACACACACACACACACACACACACACACATATATATATATATATATATATATATATATATATATATAGAGAGAGAGAGAGAGATAGATAGCCAGCCAGCCAGCCTTGGAGAATCACTTCAAAACTAAAAAAACATATGCTGACAGTTTTGGTTGTTGATTTCATATAGCTGCTGAGACGAGCTGAATAAGTGTAACTTTGTAGTTGTTACCTGTATTGGTATTCATGAAACATTGCTCAGGCTTAAATAGGAAAACGGAAATCCTGGCTTTTTTCGCGGGTCCAGACACTGACCATCAACTGCTGTGACAAAACGCAACCATCCAAGCCACCAAGCTTGTGCAGAAAGATTTATGTAGAAAATAAATAAATTAGTAGATAGATTCATTTATACCATAATTGACAGAGGAAGGTCCTGGATATTAAGCAGGGTGGTCCACAGTTTTTCTTACTCCATCCTTCTAATTAGAAAATAGTTAGAATTTTCTTTTTCAAGGTAATTCACGATTATTTCGTGTTTTTTTTTCCAATTTATTTATAACTTTTCTTACCAGGACATTTCGAAAAAATGATTTTTTTTGCGTCAATCGATCAGGGCTGGGGATCTGCACCACTTTGATTCCCCTTGATCTGTGCCCCATCGATCAATATAGACGAATCGATATTACGTGGATGGCTGTTAAAATAGACGGAAATACTCGAGCAGGAATGACCGGAGAGATTTAACTTAATCGTCTCCAATTTGGCCGAAGGTCAAAGTGCATCGGCAATTCGATAAAGATCGAACCCATTTGTATTGGCTTGTGATTGAATTCGCAAATAGAAGATCAAATTCATTTCAAGTAGCATACATTCAAATGAACATATACACACTTTTCAAGTCATGTATAGTAGTTGCACTATCCTTTTGGTTATGATACGTCTGGCACAAGGCCACAAGTGAAAGATGGTCATGAGGATTGAACACACTTGAGTTATAATGACTTAATTGGCTAGATTATTAACTACTAATTCCCATTACTACAATAGTAATGACCCAATTAGCAAGGTTATTAACAGATAATTCCTATTACTACAATTGTAATGGCCTGATTTGCCCGGTTACTGACTAAAATTCCCATTACTAGTGTTATTGGTCTGAGAGTTCGCTATATACGACAAACCTCCATTACTACATTTGTAATAGCCCGGTCGGCTAGGTTTCTGACTTCTAACCCCCATCACTACTGTATGAATGGTCTGATTAGTTAGATTATTAATGACCAATTCCTATTGATACCTTAGTACTGGCCTGATTGGCTTGGTTATTACCTATTAATTCTAATTACTTCAGAAGTATTGGTTTAGTAGGCTAGGTTACTACCTACTAATTCTCATAACTACATTAGAATTGGTCAGATTGGCTCGGTTACTGACAACTCATTCCTGTTACTACTGGGTGATAGTTAATGATGCGTATATTTCATGTTGATAAGGTGCTATGAGTGGTTCTGTGCGAGCGAGCCAGTGTGATTAACTCTAAAATAGGTGTGTGTGGGGTCACTCTTCATTGATTGCATTTCAAATATTTAGCTATTGAAAATGCCATCAATGAAGATTTGCTTCCTCTAAATTAAGTGGGGATTTGTCTTCTTTTGGTCCTCTTTCTTGTTGTCACGATAAGAAGACAAAATCAACCCCAGCCTCTAGACTTGGACCACAGAGAGCATGAAATAGAACAATGAATAGAAAAGAAATAAGAGATACGGAAACCATGAATTCCCAAAGATGAAAAAGAAACAAAGGCCGATGGGCAAGAATGCAACATCCATATTATTGCCCGACTTTTCTTATTGCATGTCAACAGAAAATAATGATGCTCCAATAATGACACCAGAAAGATTATAACCAAAGCCTCTGAGTGGGAAGGACAGAGAACACAGAAGGTATTACAGTAATACCCGTAAATGTTAAAGGATTGCAATTTATCAAGAACGTCCACTCAGATTGCGTAATGGTTAGACTGACTTCTGTGCACACAGCAGGTTCTGGGTTGGGTATAAGCAAAGATCGTTGAAAACTCTTCATTAGAATGAATTTTGAAGTACAGTCAACAGCTGATTGTGTACAGTAAGCCGTGTTATAAATGAGGAAATATACCTTTGGTAGACTTGCATCCCATCACGGGTTTCATTATACGTTCATGGATGAATGGCATCTTAGTATCGACTGCACGAAACGAAAATAGTATTGAAGAGCGTAGATGCAATCAGAGTAAGTCTGACTGGCCTTCCTTACTTGGGGTCAGAGAGCTAATTGGAATAGTTTATGTCAGGGTTTTTTTTTAACCCTTGATTTGCTACGGATTTGTTTCTTTCTTCGCTTGCTCGAATGTTTTTTTTTCAGACATGGCTAAATTGTTTTGATTCAGTGCGTTTACAGCCAGTCTTGAATCCTTTCATTTGAAAGCTTTGAAATCATTGAGAGTGAAGCAAGTTTTTAACAAGACCCTGCCCGTTTATCTGTAGCAATTGATCGATCAAGTAGAAATGCCCAAGGTTATTGATGCTATCATAAAAGTAGATCAAGTATATGTCAAAGTCTTGCAGCATATCTACTGACGTATCGGTTCTTTTATTAGGCTAAATAAAGACTCTGAACCCTTTCAGCACGAAAAGAGGGTGAGAAAATGGTGATACCAGCTCACCCAATCTCTTTACAACTTCCGCTGAGATGATCTTCTGAAATTTAGACTGAGAAAACGAAGGGATCAGAATAGACAGTGAATATGAAAGTAACTACAGATTTGCTGACGATTTCATCTTTTTTCGCATGATCCCCAACGAATGCTGGACGAACTGAACAAAGAAAGCGAGAAATTAGGTCTTTGCATGAACTCCAGTGAAGCAAATGTCATATACAGCAGAGATGTAAATGACAAAGATAAAAGCATCATTATGAAAAAATGAGGAGCTGGAGAAATCGAACAACTACAAGTACTGAGGACTGAACATCTCCATGAAATCCTCAAAAGCAGAAGGAGAAATCAAGCATACAATCACTCTAGGTTGGCCAGCTTTCGGTAAAGCCAGCTCAACCTTCAAGAACAAGAAGATTTTCAGACCCCTCCGCCAAAAAAAAAAAAGATATTCTACAAATGTATTCTCCTGTCAGTCAATCATGGAGTTGAAACATGTAAACTTACCCAAGAACCATGCAACACGCGAAGATGAAAATCATGTTCAACCTCGAATGGAACTATTATAAGACAACTAGGTATATTATAAGAAAGTCATGGGTCAGAAATATCACATGAACGATAAGAAAACTGAAGTGGGAATTGGCTGGCCATGTTTCAAGAATGTAAAACAAGGCTAGAAACTTGTGGGGATCACTAAGCTAACATTCGACTGGCACCGGTCGTATACGCCATTGTGGCTGTCTCGTAAGAGGAAAGGACAGAGAACACGGAAAGCATTTCCAAAATACCCGAAATAATGAAAATATTACGATTTATCAAGAGAGTCCACTAAGATAGTGTAATGGTTCACATGTCTGCCTCATATGCTGATTGCCCTGGGCTTGATTCCTAGTATGAGCAAAGATTGTTGAAAAAACACATTCCAAATCGTACACACCATAGGGAGTTGTCTTTTAAGGATGCTTTATTTGCCTCGAATACAAAGGGTAGGTGATCACAAAAGGCATTACAATAATACCCGTGAAAGTGTCACGATTAATAAAGAAAGTACACCAAGATAGCGTAATGGTTAGCACGTTTGCCTCAGGAACAGAGTTCCTGAACCAAATAATAAAGGCACTTTAATTGTGAAGGTGTTTAAAAAAAAGGTAATTTCAATCCTTTCGGGAAAAGCGTCATAATTTTTTTTCATCATTTCTGTTGTTCATGAGATGAGTTGCTTTTACGCCAAGTTTAAAGCCTGGAACATCTGAGAAAGTTACTATCGTGTCTTTTCATAGCGAATAGCTTTTTGAGTTTAGCTTTTGGGAATATATATATATATATATATATATATATATATATATATATATATATATATATATATATATATAAGAAACAGAAATTATAATATTGAAAAAAGACAGGAACAAATCTATATTTACCAACTTTTTTTTCCAAACAATTTAAACTCTTTTCATCTTTGATGCAGTCACGATGTTTGAGCCGGTTAATTTCTACGACCTTCGCCAGGTTTAAATGTCACGGAAAGACTTCTTTTACACCTGAAGAAGGCCGTAGAAATATATCGATCGAAACATCGTGACTGCATTGAAGATGAGAAGAAAAAGAGTATAAATTATCAGAAAAATAGTTGGTATGTTATTGACTGTTCTCGAAGTTATAGACAAAATGTATGTGCATCATATTTAGCCTTTCAGGTGAAAGTTCAAGTACGTAGTAATGTAAGGAAAGATGGGTAAAAGAAAAGAAGGAAGAGAAAGAGGGGGGAAGGATTCAGTGGAAAAGTTCAGGTGTTTCCACAAGACTCTACTACAGTGAATGATAATAGGTATTACAGTTTACCGTATCATTGTTTGCTAAATAAGTGTAGGGAAGTTTCGGCAACTGGACTGTTATTATCTTATCGAGATGATAACTGAGGTCAGGGGTTACGGTTAGTCAGTCATTCATGGCAAAGTTTTATTTGTGCGGGGGCTTTGAACTTTCTATCTATTTATATTTATTTAACAAACAAAAATACGATGAGTTGTAATAACTGTAATTATTTAGTGTGGTGCGAACCAATGGAAAATATTCAAGATTCTTAAATCTGCTGGCCAAAGAAACTAGGAATTATATATATATATATATATATATATATATATATATATATATATATATATATATATATATATATATATATATATATATATATATATATATATATATATATATATATATATGATGAGCTAACCAAGTAAAACAAACTTTGAACCATTGTCATGGATGGAATTCCAACAGTTCATTGAAATATTGTCCGTACTTAACGTATCAAACCCCCTCAAAATAAAGAAGTTACTATGAAATATATTTGATTCGTTGTAAATACTTTGAACTTATTATTTGAATAATAATGATATGAAGTTGTGCTTATAATAAGTGCTCAATGTTTCCAATGAAATAAAGCTAGTATAATTATATACTTATGGAATCCTCACAACAAATATTTTCTATGCTTTTCTGAGATTATCAAGTGTGTATTTTTTTCGGAACCGAAAGCTTGAGTGAAGTACTTCCCGCTTTTCGGAAATTCACTTTACGCAATTTATTCGATTTCATGATGATAGGTGAAAAGCAAAAGTAAGGTTCAGATTTTGTTTTGCCACAAGCTTCTATGGTGGTCGTGCTTATTCTATTCCTGTCTCCCCTACAACAGGCCCTCAGTATCTACCTTCACTGTAACCTCTAGCGAGTAAGCTTAATATGCCATCATAACCATTTTGGAGTCCATGAACGCTTTAGGAATTTTCTCATATAAATTAATAATAATCGTTCATTTTTCTTTGCACCCAAAACTTGCGAGTAGCTGAGAAAGCTGTACGAAGATTGAGAGCATATTGAGAATTTTTTTCCCTAAAAACTAGTAGCATGCACTTATCTCGGGCTAAAATTAGAGTTTTGCCAACTTTCAATATCGACTAAGTTCAAAGGTATTTTTTCTGCAGGTATTAGATGAAACTTTCAAGTCAATGGCTCTTAAGCAACCGAAAAACACGCTGCCGTTTATATTATGTACTCTTTCGTGCAAAATATCCAAGGAAATCGACCAAAATCTATTCAGTACGTTGTGAAGAAACCAATAAAAATATTCCAACCACACCATTACCTCTAGAACATTATCATTACATACGCCCTGCTCTATGTCGGAGCAGGGTGGTTCTTAGAATATTTGAGCCCCCTGGGCAAAGCAATGTATTGGATTTGGCCCATGGGCTCCAGTGCCAACTCTGAATTAATAGATGGACTCGATAAAGAGCCTAGAACTGATTCAGACCAGTAAACATATATCCGTACCTCGCAGCAATTAATCACCGTAGCCCACACGTGTACTAAAACTGATTCTTTAGGAAATATCTGTAATCATATAAGAAAGGATGATCTTAGAGAATAGTTCTTTAGACTAAAATTATCTTAAAAATGATTTTTTGGGCTAAAATTATCTAAAAATCCCAGCCAAGATTTGAGAATTGTTGGTTCCAAAATGACCACAGAGACTCCAAAAGGCACTTTTCTGATAAAACAAAGAAATTGGTTTTTGATGGAGTATTGTGGTAAACTCATCAAAGTTATAGCCCCGAAAATGTGACAAGGGTCACCTGGGCACAGACATCCCCCCCACACACATACGAAGACACAGAGAGACACAAACAAGCAGAGAGGGAAGAATCTGTAGCACACTTGGCTGGTCGGTCGGGCAATCCATGGGACTACGGTGATTCGATATAGGTATGGAGAATGTATTCTAGTTCTGCTATTTGATGATACGAACTTTAATTATCATTCTTGTCAAATTCCAATTGAATTTCAAATTGATGAATAAAGATAATCCTCACCAAAATTAAAGAACTAAACTCTTTGCTACTTATTTATTACGTCATGTTAAACCAAACACACACACACACACATACACACACACACACACGTATAACATTTCTGTATATATCAGCATTTCCCTATCTTAAATGCTTGACAGTTCTCTTACCGCCTGAATCAAACAGACAAGTCTTATACATCTTCGAATTTATCATATATATAATACCAAACACATGTACATTTTCTTATTGAAGGACTGGAGTTTGACCCTGCTGCAGACAAATTTGCTTACTAATTCATATAAGAAAAATCGAGGCATCCTTGGCAACTGTTCAGTGTGCCTATGTGACCAAACAGTCCTGCGTCAAAGTGGACTGGGTTTATCTTATCAGCTATCATCTTCTACAAGTCTAAAAAAAGTAATTCAATACAGAATTCGAAGTCTTGATAGGAGAGAAACCATACTGAATCGATTTTAATTGTATCGTGCATCAGCTTAGGATTTGATATTGAAAGAATTGTTGGGTAGCTCTGTTGAATGAAGAGATAATTTGGGTCTTGCGCCTCAAAGGTTTTGGGAAGTAAAACTAATGATGACTCAGCATCTTTTCGATTTTAGGCCGGAAATGGAACAGTAGTATATCCGTCATGCACAAATGAGACCGCAAAGAATTTTGGGAAATGTATTCTATTCTTAGCCTAAAGATAGCATTCAGTAGAATAGCATCTGAAATCATCGGTGTGCACATATTGGATCGAGGCTACTCAGCAAGTCAATTCAACAATCAAATCTTTTATATATATATATATATATATATATATATATATATATATATATATATATATATATATATATATATATATATATAGTAAATTGGATACGCAGTGTTGCCCAGGAAAGATTTACCAACTAAGGAAAGAGAATTACATTTTATAAGATCTCATAGTGTAGAATTTGAGGGGTTCGTGCTCACAACGCCCAATGTGCTGGATCACCCTCCCTGGCAGACCCATGCATACCGGGTAGGGTAGGCCTATATTGCCTTTCCTAACATGTTAACAAAATTTTTTTTTCGCAGAACTGAGATTTTAGGTGCTTATTTTCGGCGTTAGTAGTTCACATGTCAACGCAGACCATTGGATTTGAATATTCTTATGTTTTAATCGCCTGTTTGGTGAAAAATCAAAGGCCAAGTTCATAATAATAGTTGAATTTTAGATAGAACTCCTGATATAACATTAAAATATATCTCTGAAAGGTTTGAAGGTCTAATGAATTGAAAGCACATCAAATAAAAACTACAATTGAGTTTTCTCCGCCTGAGTTTGAAGCAGGGCTTCTAACCACAGCTATTGGAAGCAAATTAAGTACCTTCACCCCATAAAATTGATTGCACGTACTTACTTTTTCAGTTTTGTCAACTTTTAATATCGACAAATTTCAAACGAATTTTTTTTCTGCAAGAATTTGATGAAACCCTCAAGCCAATGACTTCCAACTAACTGTAATGCTCAGCCGTTTATATTTCGTACTGTTTGGTGCAGAATATCCAATGGGATCGATTAAAATCTATTCTGTAAATTGTATACAAAAATATAAAAGTATTCCCATCCATACCATCACCTCAAAAATATTATCAATATCATTCTGTTGCAGGAATTATACATGCCTTGTCCCACTACGGGTCAGATTGGTTCTGAGAATATCTGACGTCCCCAATCAAAGCATTATACTTGATTTGGCCCCGGAGGCTGTGGCACTGACTTTATTTTATACACGGATTCAATAGGAAGTCAAAACTGATTGTAAACATAGGTTTAAAGAAGGTTGTCTGCTATTCAATAATATGAACCTTAATTTTGATTTTCGTCTTTTATCCAATTTGTAGTTACCTAAAACACGGGAGGATCCAGGTTTGATGCCAAGTTTGAGTAAAAAAAACTAATTTAAACAAATTTCTCTGCAGCCAAATGAGTAAACCCGTAACTGTGATTCAGAAGAATCTTGACGAGTTGAAAGAAAAGCCATTGGGTTGCCTCCGACAACCAACGCAGTACGGTATTTGACTTGACTAAACACAGAGATGTTGACGCTTTCATTGCCTTCAGAGACATAGATATCCTTATGAGAGTCAGATATGAAAACCAGTGTTTGATTGTATGGTTGTACGTCTAATTTGATCAATTCTTTATTATAACCTGAAAGCTACGATGGAATCGTCATTGTGAAATAGATTAACATAGCCTAAAGAATAATAAAACGATTGTAATGAAATGGGTCGTTTGAAACTAAAATGAAATAAAAAAGGTCGTGTAAGTGACTTGAAAAAATCTTTAGTGTGGAATTTAAACAGTAAACAAAAATTATTTATAAAGTACTTGAATTATTTAAAAAAATCAGCTAATAAAATAGATATATGTTTTTGAACGTCAATCAATCTATATATAACCCCTATAATTTTTAAATATTAGTTTTTAAATAAAAACTTGCAAATAAAGACACATCACTGCTTCATACAATGTTGCATAAAAAAGATGGCCCTTTTTGCTGTTTAGCCGGACATTCTACAAGTTAGGAAGAGCAATCTATCTCGGTGCAATCTATCATCTCTAAATCCCTGGGTACAGTTATCCTCATAAACAAATTTTAAGACAATTAAGCCGACTTTTTCGGAGTCTCTAAGACATATACACACTAACAAACATTTGTCATATATATATATATATATATATATATATATATATATATATATATATATATATACATATATATATACACACATATATATATATATATATATATATATATATATATATTCACATATATATATACGTACATACATACATACATATATATATATATATATATATATATATATATATATATATATATATATATATATATATATATATATATAGTGCAATGTGGATTCGTTACACAAATTAACTCATGGGTCTGCCCTCTCTTGGCCCCATCAGGCAAAGCTGATGAGGCCCGGAGAGGGCAGAAACATGAGGTAGTTTGTGTAGCCAATCCACATTCTGCTATTTATTTCAAGTTCTACTCTAAAATAACTCAACTTCAAAAGTAAAAAGTTGTATGTATCGAGCACTCTATGGAATAAATCCATTACATATCAAAAGTGGCTTTATATTATTGATATATGATAATATTATGTTATACTGCTTGCTTGATTTGCACCACATGTACTACACACACACACACACACACACACACACACATATATATATATATATATATATATATATATATATATATATATATATATATATATATATATATATATTGATGTTAGACACTTCATGCTAAGTTTGTTCTCGATGGAAACCCAACGTCTTAACCTCTGAAATGTATACACATGTTACTGAAGATAAGGACTCTTGCCGAAACAAGTATAGCATACAAATTAATTAATCAAAAGGAGTCTCCATATACTTCGATCCTGAGTTTGTTTCATTTCCAATTGTTCACACACACACACACACACACACACACACACACACACACATATATATATATATATATATATATATATATATTTATAGAGAGAGAGAGAGAGTACTGCCATTTTTATAGGAACCTTTTGGTAAATAGACAATATATGTCTATGCGTTTTGTGAATAAATGATGTGCTACTGTGTATTTGTCATGTACCAAGGCAGAAGACACAAGAAAAAAACGATTTTCTGTTGAGAAGTGTGAAATCATAAAAACTCGAAAGTTTTCATCATAAATAACTAACGCCCATACGAAACCACCCTTTATCTCTATAATGAGCGCAAACACTTGTTTGTTTGTTTGTCTTGAAACAACGTCGCCATTCCTCAATCAATCTTTTCCAATTTGGACACGGAGAATAATGCATCTGAGAATAATGTATGAACAAAGGGAATCCGGGTGACCGATGTAGCTTCCCTTTTGTCAATAAAATACTCGGATGTAGGGAGGTAATACAATCCATGTTTTTCAAAGTTTTTCGATGCTTCTCGTCTAGATTTAGTCGTTTTGGGTTGTGCTAGATTTCAAAAATCGCTTATTTTCATTTTTATAATTGCTTTTTGATTCAATTCTACATGTAAATCTGATAATGAATTTAGCATTTTATCTTAGCGATCTTTCGGTTTCAGATGACATCACTCTGAATCGGTGAAACCATCGTGGAAACTTACGTAAGGAAGTAGGAAACTTTGTCACATACGTGATATTTCCTTTTTTTTTTTTTAAGTTTTGCATTTTGTCAGTGTTTGGAATTAGACGTGTTCATCCATTGTGTACATCATGAAATACACTAATTTCGAAAATCTGTGTCCAAAAAAAAAGAAGAAAAAAAGCCAAAACTTTCCATTCTTCCAACAGTATCCCCATTTCTCAATTGCAAGGTGTGAACAACGTGGACCCAATTTTACCGGGATTCGATCAATAAGAAATTAAAAAGACTGATCGAACTTCATCATATTATCCAATTTGAAATAAATTTTCAATACCTATTTATTAAAGTATATATCTATTTAGAATTCATTTCAAATATCGTTTGTTTTGTTTTTTTTATGTGATATTTACTATTTTGATGATCTAATTTCTCTATGCATTGCTGTTTTCATCGATTTTTACTCATCTAACGGATTAATTCCTCGAGACGATAATTATGTTTACTTTTTGTAAAAACACCCCGAAATAGCTCCATGTGGTTTTCTTACTTTGAAAATTAAAAAACTGGAAAATTAAGTCAAGTATTTATCTTCCCAGGATTTCTTTTCATTTTTTCGATTAATTATAATTAGGTTTTTGACCCGGCCAAAAAATCACAATATCAAACATATTTTTCATCATTTTAGGAATTGTACTCAGTTCGAATAGTTCGTGAGTTTGATATCTCAAGGGCTTAATATGTAAGCGATGTAAATATCAATGGAAACAAGAAATGTTTAAATAAAAAGAATCATCAAAACGGTATAAGGGTTGGCGAGAATCATATGGGAACAAAATTCGATTTTTCGAATGAATCGTAGAAAAATATCCGTCCTTTAATAATTATCAAAAATCTTATTGAAATCGCATAATATGCTATTGATATAATGGATACGATTCTTAAATTTTTCAGATGTCGATTTTCCGATGGAAATTGCGTTCATATTTTCCGTACGTATTTATTGCTATGGTTCGTTCGTCGTTGTTTTTGTGATGGTACATTGTATCAGTTAAAACAGAGTTGTACCTGGGCATATACCATATTGATTAGGAATGCTTCTGAGCGATTTTTTTTTTGGATAATATCTGCTTTTCCTTTTTATTGCTATTTATATTTTTAGCGACCCTTCCGAAGTGGTAGAGGTAACTCTGAAATAATGAAACCTTTGCCTAAACTTAAGGATGGAAAGCATTTTTTTTTCATTTAAAACGTTTGCATGACATTTTTTTAAAAAATTTGAAGACACTTAATGATTTTCACAAAATTAGTTTCTCACGGGAAACCATTCAAAACTTTGCACACGATATTTTTTTCTCTTTCAATCGAAACATTTCCACACACCTGATATTTTCTTTCTTTATAAAAGGTTGTTTTTTTTTTGGTTGCAAGAATCATTCGCACACACCTGATATCTCATTAGAAATATTGCAGCTTCTCGAAAGTATTTTGGTTGATTTTTTTACAGATTGTACTTTTTTATATTCAAATTTTTGAATGAGACATAATTACCCACTGTAACAATGATATATAGATAATATTAAAAATCAAATGTTGATAAATATGCATGGATAATATTCAAACATTATAAAATAAATTAGCAGGGTTTCCAGATATTGCCTGGAGAAAGATAGTTTCAAATAAGTTCACACAGTGACACCTATGTATTTTATGTACCTTAATATATTTCTTCTTAAAGAAAACAATCTTGGGTACATGGGCTGGAAAACTGAAATCGCTAAACCTGATTTCAGAGTGTGTGCAGTTATTTCTTCCCCCAGACGAGGCCAGGATTCCCAGCCAGTATATATATATATATATATATATATATATATATATATATATATACACACACACACACACACACACACATATATATATATATATATATTGTACAAACGCGTAAATATGAATCTGCACACGCACGTGTACACACACAAAAATATACATACTCATATTGATTATGACAACATTCCTAAACCCACTAAATTCTGTCAACCGTGCAATAAAAATAATAATCTATGCTGCAACCACCTTAAGTACCTTGAGAGAGTTTCTACATATACCACAACAATAATTGTCGCAGCAAAAATATCATATACCTTGTAGGATGCAATAGATGCAATTTACAATACATCGGCAAGTCTGAGTGGCTATTCAACATATTCAACAGACTTAATCACCATAGACACAGAATTGAATCATAAAATCATCCCAGTCAACTCGCTGCAGAACTACGTTTCTGCATTCTGGGACACTATGTTGCCACAGACGTGAGATTTTTAATCACCGAAAAAAAAAAAAAGAAAACAAACAAAAAATACACCTTCTGACATAACAAAAATTTTAGAAAGACATGGATATAGGTGGACCAACAAACTTAAAACCCCCTCCCCTATCGGACTTAACAACAAACTTAACAACCTTCACCACACAGATCTCTAATATCTTTATCCTCCCACTAATAACAACGCCACATCAATAATCTACCTACCTTCATTTATATCTAATATTGGGAATAATATAATAGTCACGTAGACCCATACCTACTAAAATCCATGCATGGTATTTCATTTAAACAAATCAGAACCAACAAACTCTCAAAGACCTGTAAGTATTAGACATATGAAGTTCCTTGACCTCATCATTCACCATCAGTACTATCTCCAACCTACGGACATAATCTAATACTAAACCACTACCACTCCAAGACTCACTACTGTTGCTCCTATCACATCTTGCCACAGACAAGCACAGACTTCATCAAAGACAGAACGAAGTCCCACGCATCAGGAAGATCCAATGAGAGTTTATTCTAATTCTGTATCCCAAGCAAAGCATCTGATGGTGAATTTATTTTCTATGGAAAACTTTTAACCACTGAATGGTACACACACAGCACACGCTACTAAAGATGAGAATACCTCCCGAAACATGTTTAGCACACCAATTAATTAATTAATTAATTAATCAATTTATGGATTAGTTAATTAATAAACAAAGTTTCCATTCACTTTTACTCTGGAGTCTTTCTCACTTACTATTGTTCACAATATATATATATATATATAACAAACTACTTGTATGATATATGCAATATATCAAAACATACCTGAAAGAGAGGTAATGTTTAACCAACCTTACTGGCATACCATATGTATATAACTGTTTTGTTTCTAAAATCCCACAACATTTGTATGGTAAAGAACTGATGATCCTAACGATCTCAAGGATAAAGAAGTGCATCGAAAACAGAAAAAAACTCCATGGAGAATCGCATAAATCATATAAACATATATTGGGAAATAAGTTACTGAAGTGACACAAAGTACTCGAAATACTTGAAAAAGATTGTTCGAAACTGTAAAGTTTTCTAGAATATATATATAACCGATCTGAAGACGCTTTAAATAATCATAATGAAAGTAGAACATGTCTCTAGGGTAATGATATCTAATTAACTTTCAGAAATACTGATGATTTTGTTAATATTCCAATTTTGTTAATGCATATTTTAAGAAAAATGTGTATAATGAATATCTGAATAATTACAGAGAATTGTGATTGATTTCCTCAATAATTTCCCTGCATTCCTCTTAAAATACAAATATAGCTTTGTTCTCACTGCCACAGCCACCTTAAGGATATTTCAGACCCCCGGGCAAAGCAATATATTGGATAGAGACGGCAAGCTGTAACGTTAATCCTGATTTAATCCATGGGCTTATGGATGAGTCAAGAACTGATTTGAACATGAATATAAACATAATGCTTAGAGAAAGTTCTTTATGTCTGATATTCAATGGTGTAAACCTTAATTCTGATTTTTTAATTGAATTTCGGTGCTCTTAGAATTATAAAGCTAGTTCCCAGTGTGCTCATGCAATAAAATGAGCCTGCTCACTGCATGGAGCCTTGCAGGTTCAACAACGGATGTTATGGGGGCGTAATTTCACTGGTACTTACATAATCTCTCATCAAGTTATCTGTCTATCACACCAAACCAAACGACAACTTGATTAACGCTTTTCCCTTGATATTAATATAAAGTGAACTGAAATAATATATATATATATATATAAGAATTACAAGGACATGTACCCGGTGAATGTTAACGTTTCATACCTGTCACATTAATCAGCAACAGGCAATATGTTTCCTGTGGATAATGAAAATAAGCAGCACCTTCTCATTCGAATAATGTATTCTACAAAGATCATATCTGATTAGAATATTTCCAAAAGCCTAACTGTTCCAACCATTACTACGAATGTTTAAGTACGATCAATCAGACTTAACTCACTTTTCCCTGAATCAGGACATGGCGAGTGTGGTACCTCTCCTGGATCTTTGAGGCTATGGGAAATAAAAGTAAATTTATACATACACATAGAAATAGTAGAATCCATAGAATTGACCTTGGAAACATCTTATTCCAACTTAATAGCAACCTCTCCGCACAAACTAAAAGAACTGCAATGGAAACCAAAGTCACTCCAGCTTCATCATCATCATCATCATCATCATCATCATCATCATCAGTCCTGTAACGTCCGTCGTTGGACATAGACCTTCCCCAGGATTTGCCATACTTCCCTATCATGGGTGTCGCGGAGCCAGTACTTCCTGAACTTGTCTAGTTCGTCTCTCCATCTAACATTTTGCCGGCCTCGGTTGCGTATGTGGTCTCGGGGGATCCATGTTGTGAGTCGTGATGTCCACCGATTGTTTGCCATCCTTGCAACATGGCCAGCCCACCGCTATTTGAGATTTTTAATGGATTCTATGATGTCCCTGGCTTTCGTCTTTTCTGGGATGTACTGTGCTGTCTTGTGGTCTCTCCATGAGAGGCCCAGCATTATTCTTTCACGTGCACGTTGCATGGTTCTCAGCTTACGGGTCTGTCTCTTGGTTAGGTTCCATGTTTCAGCTCAATAAGAATTATTGGATAACTACAGTAATATCATAAAACAAAATAGCTGAACGAGTCGGAATAGAATTTTGGGGAATGTTGGAAGAATCATGGAAACGCAACTTTGACGATGGTTTCCTAATCTGGACGAAACCAGAAGAAAATCTCACACCAAATATTAAACAAACTGCATGAACACATAAATTCTTCAATGGAGTTTAGTCATTCAGAATTGCCATTTCTGAAGTATAAAATTATTTAAAAAACTTGAACAGAAATCCAACCAGACCTTTATCACTAACTGATCGACAGTAAAGCCTACCAACTATTTTCTTCCTTTCAACCTAAATAAAACATGGATGATATCCCTTTTGCCGTGGCACAACGCTTGAAAACTAAGATAATGAAACAGGAAACATTGAGTTCTAAATTCACAGTTGACGAAAATCCCTGATAAAACAAAATGCACCAAATCCCTCAAACAAATCAGGAACTGGAAAAGGCAAACTTTCAGAAAGACAACAATTATTAACAGAAACACTAAATCGAACAAAATGACTTCTATCCCACCCATTACCACCTACAATCTACAAAACCCCCAAATTTCAGAAGTAAAAAAGAAACAATTTCAGAGATCATCACATCTTTTAAAATCCTTTAAAAAATTCACAATTTACAATTCCCGATAAAACTAAATTCGCTGAAAAAGCTGAAGCAAAAAAAAAAAAACCTCTATAATCTAGACGCAATAATCCTAACAGTGACCTTTTGTTCAAACCTTTCAGACGAAAATGAATTTAATTACAAATGTAGAAAATGTTTTAAAATCCAATCCAAGATGACTTGCAGAGTAAAAAATATCATCCATGCCATAATGTGCCAAGGATGCGGGAAAGAATATACAAGGGACACTTCACACATTAAGAAAAGAATATCAGTGCCCAAACAATGGATTGGAGACCCATCAACTAGAATTCTAAAAGTTAGCAAATACATAAACGGTGGCAATTCATCTGAACCTGAATGTTTACTTATACCATTTTACCAAGTCAAGACAGACTATCCCATACAAAGAAGAAAAGAAAATGTACAACATTTCAAACCAGCTTTGAAGTGTGATTAATAGATATAGAGTTTCAACTTACATCTCTTTTCCACTCCCAAAATGCCATCCAATACGTTTAAACAGCTCTCAAATGATTCTCCTCCATTACAGCATTTACCTTATCTTAATACTCCGCCTATTTTATTGTGTTTTTATGTTTGCATACGTGTATATCTCCACATTTTTTTGCCAGTACTGTTCTAATCATATTTTAGTTTAATTATTCTTCATTAGTTATTCACATATATATGCTCATGCTTCTTCTTGTTTATGCATGTTTATATGTCAGTTCAATCACTTTGTTAATGCACATATGCCATGATTTTTATGTGTGCAACAACTTATCCACCTCGTAAGGCGTTACATGCGTATGTATGCGAATGTGTGGTCTTCATGTTTGTATTGGATTTGCATGTGTTTCTGTGCCTCGCAAGTAGATCTATGCATATGTATGTGTTCTTTTGCGTATGCATGTGTATACATATGTGTATAGGGGCTGTGAGGGACTGTATAGGTTTATGTATGTGTTCTTAATCATAAGCACATCCCTAGAACCGAACAATTCCTTCTACCTAGTGCAAGCGAGTCATACCATACTAGAAAGATGAGGACCATTTTTTTAGGTATGTATGTATATGTATGCATATGCTTATGTGTTCATACATACATGCTTATGTTTATGTATGTGTGTATTTCGATGGATGTCTATGTCTGTATGTGTATGTACGTACGTATATATGTTCATCCCGAGGATATGTTTGCATTTGTGTGTATGTGTATGCGCGTGGGTACATGTGATTGTGTATATGTGAAGTTGCGCTTATGTTTGTGCACGTGTGTATGTACATATGTGTATGTAGAACGTGTGTATATGCACATGAATGTGTAGTTGTTTTTTGTGTGCAGTTATATGCATATGCATGTATAGATACTTGGAGATGTAAATTCATGTATATTCATGTGTATGTATGCATTTGTTTGAATTTGTATGTGTGTACTCTGCGTGCGGATATGGATACATGATATCATCTTGAGGAACTATGATAGATTTCCTTTGTGAATATATGTGTGTATGTATTTGTGTCTGTTTTTACGTTTGCATGTGTCTACATTTGTATATCTCTGTGGTTATTCTTTTCCCCTCTATCGAATTCACCATTATTTTAATTATCCGTTCACTCAAACCAACCACGAATTTATAATTAGAATTTTGAATTCTTCATTTATAAATCTATATGGTGTATATAGATAAGGGCGTATATGTATGTCCGTTAGTATGTGTTTATGTATGCATGTATATATGTTGGTGTCTTTTTGTGTATGCACTATGTACTCGGAAGCCTAGAAAAACGAGGACACATTCAGCACTCCTTTGTTCTGAGGTCTTCCTCCGCACTGAACGTGTCATGATACATGAAAAAAATAACTACATTGCGGAAGACAGATTTATTATAGGATCCTTTTATAATACTCATCCCAAACGGACACACATTTTTCTTTGGATGATTTCATTGTTTACTTATCTCTAAAAATTATTAGACCCTTCTTGTGGAATACAAGTACCTCCCGCTTTTCACTGTATCTGTCTCTGTCTCTGTCTGTGTCTGTCTGTCTGTCTGTCTGTCTGTCTGTCTGTCTGTCTCTCTCTCTCTCTCTCTCTCTCTATATATATATATATATATATATACATATATATGACACAATAATTAATGTTCCTCTCTTCAGGGTTGAGCACTCTTCAAGTGAGGTAAGCTTATGCAATGCTTCTCCATTGGAATAGAGCACTCTGGTGGATGAGAAGTTTCTGCGTAAAATGGATATATCGCTTAAATTCAGCCTTACTGACCACCCAGCTCCGTAGTCCAGAGGTACGATATGGAAGTTTCAATTTCAATTCTGCCTCGCGGTACTGGATGGAATAATGTCTCTAGCCACACTGAAGAGATGTAATACATCGAAACATGGATGGCACAATAATTATATATATATATTCATGGTATATGTGGTACAAATCAGGGTAGCAGTATCACATGATAATATAAAACCATTTCAGATATATAATGGATTTATGATGAGGCTCCAAGAGGGTAGAAACATGCGATAGTTTGTGTAGCGAATCCACATTTTACTAAATATATATATATATATATATATATATATATATATATATATATATATATATATATATATATATGAATGTGTATATGTGTTGGTGTCTGTTATGTGGTATTATTATATATATAGAGAGAGAGAAGAAGAATTATTGATGATAGGTTTATGGTTTTCATATTTCTTAATGAAAATGAGAGGTAAATTATTATTTCTCGTAGATATCTTTGAACAATACTCTACCAGAATCAAATTCTTGTGTTACTCCAAATATATCCAGTGAATATTTTTTCTATAAAAATCAGGTTAATAAAAAAAAGACGAATAAATATTTCTTTTATAACAACAATTCCCATATCGTATGAAAAGTTACCGTTTTTCAGGATGTATAATCTTTTACCAGAGATTCTATGCAAACCATGATACGGCTTCAATTTAGAATGAAAACGACTTATCTCATATATACAATTGGGTGCTCAAATATCTATGATATTTATGTTCTGTGGGTTATACGATTCTAGATGTTTTGCTCATAATTTTCGCGGAATATGCGATTTGCACATACGGTAATTCTGTAACAACATGAAAAGGCCAATATCACGAAAAATTTACGCATCATTTATTTGATTTGAATGAAACTTTGTCTAAAACTGTTTATCGTCTCTTTAGCCAATGATCCTTCCTGTAAGGCTTGATCGTAGAGTTTTCGCACTTTGTATGAGAATATGGCGGTTACGTACTTGAGAACATCGCCCCTCTTTACATTTCACTCTCTAGTTCATGCGGTGTTTTTGGTTTGAAGCGATTCGTAAACACACCCTTACGATCAGTGCACAGGCGTTTTCTAAAGATCAGCATTGCAGACCATTTGTTGGATTATCTTTCTTTGATATCATAATTTATTTCGGTTCTACGTACGCAAGGACTGTTTTTGCATAATCGCTGCTGGCTTTGTCCGGCCAGAACACCCAACTGCCCGCTATTCAATTTTGCTGAACTCGCAGTGGGTACCACTTTAGCATACATCACGATTTTTACGATTTTTGGTTGACAGCGAGTCCCTGGTGCCATAAAGGTAGCCAATCTTAGGGGTCTAATTTATCAGGTCTTGAATTGTTTAACTGTTCATCTATAACACATCTACATTTATCATAGATTTGCACAGCTCGGCGTATGGTGCATTTGTGAAAACCAACAATCTTGAGTCGCTCACAGAGTTCAGATAGAGTGATACTAAGATGGTTATCTATTTTTTGTTGAGCTGATTCATACTGCATTATCTTAAAATTGACAGACAAATAAATTGGTATAGTGTGAGCACTTTATTTAATAAAGATATATGATAATAATCAAAGAATAGATATATCGTGAAAAGGCTACGGAACCTTTCCTCGTACATTTTTCTTGATACGACCTTGGAAAATGGTTTCATAATTGATTCCCGTCCGTTAAAAATATGTTTATTAGGACCGATGAGTTGTGTTCATTGAGAATGATTCATGATGGGTCTTGTTTCAACCTCAGATTATCTCTCCGTATCAAGAGTTATGTTATTGATGGTCGGTTAAACAATTGAAGACTTGATAAATTGGACCCCGAAGATTGGCTACCTTTATGGCACCAGGGACTTGCTGTCGACCAGAAATCGTAAAAATCGCGATATATGCAAAAGTGGTACCTACTGCGAGTTCAACAAAACTGAATTGCGGACAGTTGTGTGTTCTGGGCGGACAAAGCCAGCAGGCATTATGCAAAAGTGGTCTTTGCATACGTGGAAACCAAGCAATCATGAACACACATCAAAAGCCAAATTTTGAAAGCTGATTATCTAGGCATGTACTCCAAGAAAATTTTGAAAACTGGCGTAATTTTTGCCACTGTATCACCCAATTCTTGGCCTTGTAAGGATTGGAACAAACTGAGATAGATAGATAAAAAGAACCATATATAGATATAGATAAACTTAAATCTTATATTATAAAGACAAAAAGCATTCCTCAGTTTTGTATAGACTACTAAACATTTGCACCCTACAACCTGCAAAATTGTGTTCAAGGGTAATTCGACCTCAGGATCAACATAGGATAGATGGTAACAATCTCAGTCAATTTAATGAAGTGAAATCCTTTCGAATCCTAAATGAATAGCCTCATACTAAAGGCTTCAAATTTGTATACTATAGGATATTTATGTCTAGATGATTAAAGGATACTAGCCTCTTGCGACCACGGTAGGTTAATTCAGGGTCAGATAGATTTTGACATGCAATATTTAAATCTAACGGAGGCTGCTGTACCCTACGTCCTTCAGATTCATGTAAAGGTGTGATTTGCCCCATGTTGAACATAGGATAGATGGTGATGGCCCCTACTGACCCTTAAAGGTTGATTGAGGGTTATGTCATCTTTTTTTTTAATTTTCAAAGAGGTCAACTCGACCTCACTTAAGGGTTATATTTTCCCCTAAGTACCTCAGATAGATAAATAAATGACGAGAGTTAATGGAAAGCAATTCCCAAAATGGAAGCTACAGAATGAGAGCGGTCCCTTCGGGAATCTGAGAAACTCAAAGGGTCGCTTGGGTGCAAGGGAGCGTTAAGGGGACACTGAAAGACTTGCAATCGTGAGTGGGGATTGGGGCAAAGTACATAAATCAATATCTCTTGCGCATCAAGTCACATGTCTACAAACCTGATTTCACAGT
>OY735212.1:17653246-17738246 GCA_963457665.1 Thysanoteuthis rhombus | reverse complement strand
ACTTCTGTTGACTTCTGTTGAGGAGTGATCGCTAAAAAGTCCGAATTTTCCGAAAAAGAAGCTGGAATGCTGCCAGACACAAAGGAAGGGCTCCAATTTAGTATGATACTGCATTGCAAATTAAGCACCTCAATTTTTGAGAAAAAAACTTTGTTTTTTTTATAATTCGGAGGAAATATTTATAATTTCAGCCCCTCTACTTCGATTGGCGCAGGCTGTCTGCGTGATACATTTTTGCTTGATGGTTTCTGATAAGGGTTTTCGGTTATCGTAAATAATGCACTTTTCATCTCAGGACGTTTTAGAAATTGGTTGTCGGACAGGAACATTGGTTGCAGACCAGTTCTTAAGAGTTAATTGGTTCAATTTTCGAGAATAGTATACCATTAGTCTTGAAATGGAAGGTCCATAACTAATGTGTACCCTGGATAGTCATCTGAATCCAAGGTATGCCTGTGCAAAAGATTCTCACTCAAACTAAGAATAATGCAACCTGGAAAAAAAAAGTTCATGCTCAACATTAAATCGAGAGAAATATATCATCTTGGCAAACAGAGGTCAGGAGGTACCATGAAAATATTACAGAACTCAAATGGCAGTAGAGCGGCTATATAGCAAAAGAATCAGAATACTGCTTGATATTGGAACTCACGACACGGATCCCTAGAGATATGAGTACTAGTAATGTGACATCCACGACCATTAGTTCTTGTGAAATTCGGGGAAAGTCTATTACAAACGATGGACGTTAAAAGATAATGGTGATAATGAAGAGGAAGCAGTGATGAATACACCCCAAAAGGACGTGGTTTCTAATTTTCTATCAATCTGCCGCGAGGTCAGACACAGGAAGACAATGGGAGCGTTATGTTGCGTTAACTATTCGAGTAGGGAGGGCCTACTTGCCAACAAAACCAGCATTGGGAACCGTCTGAGTTTTAACCCTGACCTTTGATACCAGATGGGAAATATGCAACCGACTCAGCTACGACAGAGGCCTATAAAACCCAGTATAGATAAGTGAAACCGTTGTTTTGTACCGACAGCCAATCTGTGGTTTCTATTTCTGAGTTGCTTCAGCAGATCAGACTTCATTCAATATTAGCATTTATATTTATATCTTGTCATGAGAATACGCTCCAGGAAAGAAAGATATCAACAAAATTTCGGAAATTACATCGGCAGAAGTTTCAATGAAAGAAAAATGTCATTATTTGATAAGTCATCAGTCTACTAACTGTTATTATTTCAATCACGAGATTTCAGCCGGTAAGTTCTCCGGCTATCCACATGTTTATCTCCTTCTCGTTGTTATTGTATTTTGTTATTTATTTTTGTTGTACACCAAAATAAAGACGGAAAAATGAACATAAAGATAAATATCATTACTAAATGAAAACAACAAAAGAAAAAGCCTGGTTGCTGCAGAGTCAAACTCCACTCTTTCTACTATTCTGATTATTACTGCAACATTTGTATTTATGACATACATTTTTTTAAATAGGTAAGATCTGTCCGTCTGGCTCAGTCTGTAATAGAGTCGCTTACAGATCATTTATTCGCGATTTCAAACGACTGTAGGGGAATAGTTAGTTTTATATATCGGTCTGGCTCAACATGACAGGACAGATAAACCGTGAAGGGTTTACCACCGGAAATGAAATAAGGATTGTGCTTGTTATGGGGCTTCTCGTTGTTCTTGTTTTTTTAGTTTTTTTTTTACGGTGGAAAGACAAACTCTACTCAACTCTAGCCTCGGACCTGGACTGGAGTTTGAAAAAAATAGCAAAAAAAAAAAAACAAAAAAAACACTTATATTTTCAAACACTTCAGGGAGTGAAACTTATTGAAAATACAAAAGACAAAACAATGACATGGAAATTAGTTTAAATAAACCACGTACAGTGCAGATTTACATTAATTTCTTCATTAGATAACCCAGTATTCTTGCAGAGATCAGCCAGCAAGTCCCACAGATGATTACAACTTCAGCGAATCAGGTCTTTATTGTGAGTCAAAGATCAGATAGAACTGGTGTTGGGCTAGTTGCATATGCTACTAAGGGATCCTAAATTCAGAATCTACACCTAGATTACAAAACACATATTTTTTTTTTAATTATGTAGCAGATTTATAAAATGTTTTGATCGGCTGCATAACCGGATATTACAATATGTATATCGAACGGGTTATCTGCAGGTTTTGCTTCAAAATTAGTTCAACTTCTCGAATGGACGCCATGGCTGATAAGAAAACAAACAGAAAAAAACTTCAATAATAACGAATGAGAAACACCGTCAACCAAAACTGTCATCATAGGTTTCTTCAGTTTTCGAGTCAGTTGGCTGACTATATATGTATGTGCGTATGTGCATATGTATCTATGTACGTATGTATCGCGCCTACAGGCAGCAAGAATGTAGCTAGAGGGCTGAAAATCCGAACATTTACTCATTATAATGTTAAAAAATAATGGGGTTTTTTTGTGAAGACTTCAATTTAAAATACAATCTCATGCTAAACCAATCCTAGTGCCCAGTAGCATTCACACTCGTCTCTATTAACATTGAATTTGCGAAAGCAATGACATTGCGTTAGTAACTTTTTCGCTTTAACATTTCTTCTTAGGACGTATGTGTAACATATAGTGATGGAACAAGTACAAAATCACTGAATAACTTGGGGCATTGGGCGTGGGGCTCTTGAAAATGAAAAGACGTATTATAGGCTACTTTCGCTACATCGTTAATCCGGCTTTGTGTGTACTTTATTTTCCTGGCCTTGTGCCAGACAAAACTAAGCTTAGAGAGCATCAGAGTTTATTTATATGGAATATTAGATACAAATACTCGTAGACCATTAATACTGCAGTGAGCTCGTTCATAACTGATTGTCCAATATTCATTGTCTTTTGCCAGACTGAGTAGAGTTTTGAAAAATATCAGTGCTCTTTGCAAGGGAAGGCATTATCAATAATCTAAAAACTGGATTGGTAACCGCTGCGGTTACCAATCCAGTTTCGCAGATTATTGATAATGTTCTGAACTTGCTAGACACTTGCTGCTCTAGAATTGTGATCTTGTGCCTGACTAGACTGAGTTCGGTGAATATCTGTATCAGAAACCGTCAACCAAAATTGTCAACGTGTTTCCTCAGATTCCGAGTGATGCTGGCTGGATATCTATCTATCCATCTATCTATTGTCTATGGAGACAGAGGTCTGAAAATTTGAACATTCGATCCTCATTACGTCTACAAGAATTTTTTCCACCCCCATAAGTTTTCAATTGTTTTTTCTATGTAAGTGTATGCTGAATAGTGCATTATTTTGTTTCCCGCACTCTTCATAGTTATTATTTTCTTTTTTTTGTTGAAAAATTCGGACTTTTTCCTTGTTCACTAACCCACAAATGACAAAAGAAGTAACCCATGCACTCCAAACCATCCCTTTTTGTCAACCCTTGAATTGATTATCCTCAACATGGCATGCTACCAAAAGACATTGATCACACAACTGTTTCTATTGTGTGACAAACTAGACCGGTTACTTTATTCTTAGGATCCATCCAAGCTACAAGCTAAACCTCTTTCTCACCCGATAACAGAGAGAAAGTTATATACGTATAACCTAAGTAATCTTCACGTGTTTCAGCTTCGGCGACGTTACAAGAGAGGCATAAACAGATCAAACGTGTCTCCTCTATAGCGAGAAGAGTAATATTGATTTTCTTGGCTTTGCCAAACAAACCTGATAGGCATTCGGTATGTTCAAGCTAAGTGAATGATCAGCTCTACGGAAAAAAAGTATTACAGATGTCCCCCGCTATAACGCGGGTATTGAGCCAAAGAAAGCTAACTGCGCAATAGCAGAGTAACTATAATCAGGAACCGTTTTTTTGGTGCTAGACGTAATTATCCTACAGCTTGATACATCCCTTTGACGCTGTATTTAGACTTTTTAGAGCTAGACTAATATTTTTGGATCCATCATCTATTCAAGTTTTATTATAATCTATGGTGTAAAGGGCCACGTTATAATCGGGAGGTATGTGCTATCTCCAAAGTTTGTCGGATGAAGTTATGAAATGCATAGTATTCAATAATGAGTCATCACGGAAATACGATACCGGTCCGAAAAGTATCCAGCTAACTAACCAGAAGGAACTCTGTTTTGCACACGTTACACATTCTTTACCCACCCCTGTTTATTCAGTTAGCAGTGAGACTACTGTTTGAGATGTTTAGATCAAAGGTTCTCAACCATAGTGCAATTACCCCTGAGGAGAAATTGTCGGGTTCTTGGACCAGTAGAGATTAAAGATTGTCGATTCAAACCGTTGGAATATTGATCTTTTGACAATGCTATACTTAAAACACATTTACACCTTCGAAGTATTAACAAAATATGCCACTGTCATGATAAAGAGAAACATGATTTTTAAAATCATATGCATAATATTTGAGAAGCACCCTTTGAGTCAGACCATTTAAGAAGGGGGGGGTGTCATTTTGAAATATGGTTGAAGGGGTGATAGAAAAAAAAATGAGAATAACTGATAATGAGTTGTTATTTTCCCTAAATTATTCGGGTTCATATCCTGATCATTGTTGTTTTCGTCAGTTTTCGTGTAAAGGTTTCCTTAGCCTTGATGAATGATGAGTTGAAGTCAGTTTTTGGTGCACTGCAAATAAACGTTGTTAGGGAAGGGCCATATGGTCTTAAATGACCAAGATTTTTGACCAATCTTCCGCTCTCCGTTCAACATTCTAAATGAGAACGGTGTGTACTCTGCAATATATATATATATATATATATATATATATATATATATATATATATATATATATATATATATATATATCAGAATGGGGATTCACTACACAGAGCTTGTGTAGCGAATCCACACTCTACTATTTATTTCCAGCTCTACTCTAAAACAACTTAACTTCAAAAGTAAAAAGTTGTATGAATCGAGCACTCTATAAAATAAATCCATTACATATCAGAAGTAGCTCTATATTATTATATTATTTCATTCTGCTAGCCTGATATGTACCACGTGTTCTATGTATGTATATATATATATATATATATATATATATATATATATATATATATATATATATATATATGTGTGTGTGTGTGTGTGTGTGTGTGTGTGTGTGTGAGAGAGAGAGAGGGGGTGTGTGTGTGTGTTTTTCTTTCTCGTGGCTCCAACACATCATTAGACGTCTTAGCTTTCCATCGTGGTGTTCAATTTTTCTATCATGCTTGCTTTATCACGGCATCTAATATGTAAATCATTGAAAACTATTTTTCTTGCTTTATCTCCGTATATTATTATCTATGTTCGATTGTTAAAGGAGAGCAGAATTATCTGTAAATTGGTCTTATATAGTGCATCATAAGTAAATCTATCTGATAAATCGTGTATGCATTGAAGACCTGACTGAGTCATTGTTTCACCAAAAATGGGCTGCCCTGGTCATTGTGAATTCAATGGTCACACTGTACTCATGTACACTGAATGGCGTGTCACTTCTGACTGAATGAACCCGGAGGGAGAGTGAGCAATATCACGTGTACATTAGACTTTCTCCTAGTTAATTACATATTTAAATGGCAGGTTACTTTCTGGACAGGCTTTGTATTTATGCAATAACTCATTATAGAATCCCGTAACAGTTATATGGTAAACCAACTGATGATACCAATAACGGAAATTCTACACATTGCACCATAATGGCAACATATATGTGAAACAGGGGAAAAAAACTTGGGGAAAATTACGTAAATAATTGCATTGACAGATATTGAGAAATTAGGTAGGAGGAGGTATAAATCCGCTGATTACAAAGTTGGAAATACTTACGTCCATATATTCATTTGTTATACTTTACTGTGCTTGCTGACTGCGTATGTACATTAATCCATATTCATACATACCACTCAAAATATAGATTATGGTTTCACGATAATCCGACTACAATTGTTCAAGAGTCAGGTCTTCTTTGAAGATCGGTCTTTTTACTCATTTCTTTTGCTTGCAAATGAATGAGGGAAACTACTCTGTAATTAAAATTCAATTATTGTCTACCTTGAAAATTCGTTAATAAAGATATAGGTGAGAAATCGTTAATAATGATATAAATGGGAGTGAGTGCAAATTAACGGCCAACAATGTAATTATCAGATTGCAAATCAGATATTTTGCACTCCTTGAGTTAATAAATTTGAGGCGGGGGGTAACTTATTCATCATTCCTGGCCCAAAGCCACCATTTCTAGGTTACCAGTAGTTGACACAATTAACGAAAACGCTGAACTGATCATTGATAAAAATTTAGCAGAGGCAAGGATAATTGATACCCACGAACTCTGATAATATGAATTTAGTTTATGTTAGTTTTCTTTGCTCTGAAGTCCCTGAAAACAAACCTAGTGAAATGAAATTGGGATATGCTGAAGCTCAGATTCGGAGCTTCAAATGGAGTAATAAAATGAGAAAAATAAATTCAGTTTGAGGTTTCCACGGCAGAACAAACGAACTGAAGCGTCCATGAAATAAAATTTAGCGATTAGCCGTTATCTCAGCCTCCGCTAAACGTTTAACTGTTTATCAGTGTCTGTTGGCCGTGCTCCCCACAGGGGGTCACAAAACAGATGAACATGATCAAGTTTTTAGTAATATATGGATTCTTTTATTTCTATAAATTCGTATATTAATGCATCTTATTTTGCTGATATCCGGTAGTTCTCTTGAACATGCAATGTTCCTACTCATTCATTAATTCTCTAGCTCTCTACTTATGTATAACAGTGAATATCTAACCGAGAACTTGAAGGTGTTAGCATTAGCAGTTGAACAATCTATTCAATTCAATGCCAGAGGCAACTCAGCCAAGATTTCCTTCACGAAAAACCCCGAGGGTAAATTTAGACATTTCATTTGTAGATGCTAAGAATTTTTCAAAAATCATTTCTCTTCCATGACCCATAACTTCAAAAAATATTCTTCACAAAATGTTCACCTTATCATAACTTTTTCGTCTTGGACAAATATTGCTTTCGAGTAAGCCGTAGCCTTTTGTAGATAGCTGCATTTGCAAATTCTGTTCAAATGTAGCAAATGTACATTTTCCAAGAAACCTTACAGAAATAAGATAAACATATAAATCCAACGCAAAAAAGCGTCGGTAACATAAGGAACCTTCGGAGTTCTTTGATCTTTCAAAAAAGATTGAAGGAGAATTTTTATTTATTTGAAAGCAATGAGGGGGTAAGGGATTTTTTTCTCTTGTCAGGCTATTATCATTGTATTCAACAATTTTTTTACTGCTTGGCAAAAAAAAAGATGCGATTTCAGACATCATACTTTCTTAAGAAGCTGTTATATGTAGAACTGTTCGAGGGAAGATTATGTGGTTTCCCTCAAAAGATATCTATGGATCAGCGGCAAAAAATATACTTGGCGCCCAAAATCCTTCGTTTCCCTCTTTATGAATGATGTGAATTCCATGTTGGAAAATGTCTAGGATCCATGCGTTCACTGCCTCTCACAGAACGAAATCTTTTTTTTTTTCAATTTTCAAGGTTTTCAATATTCACTCTTGTTAAAATCCGTCAACCAAACCTGCCAACCAGATCTATCAACATTGTTTTTTTCCAGTTTTTAAGTGGGTCCTGCTGGATGGCTATGTTTCACGCGTAAGGTCGCACCAACAGAACTTGAAATTTGAACGGTTACCACCTATGTCTAAGAAGAATAGTTTATTCCATGTTATAAAACCTCTCGATAGTGTTTTGTGGGATTTCAAATTTCGACATAAGTGTATGCTAAATTGGTCCTCTGAGTTCACCCTTGGTTTTTGAACATTCAAACCTTTTAGCGATCAACCCCCCCCAAAAGCAAGAAAAATGATTTATTCATTGATTCTTTTCAGTGACTAACAAGTGTTATTTTAAACGCTTGTAAAGAGTTTCTCGAATGTTTGATCTACCAAAAAATTCATTAGCTGATTAGTTTGTAAAATTACTAAAAATAAGCAAAGATCGAAATATTAGGTAGAATTAATTATTTAACTTATTGTGCAATGGAAAAGTATTTAAACCTCTTGATATTCATATTGATATTTAATGTTTGTAAACATAGGCCCCCGGGAACACTTTAGTTAAGAAGGACAAAAAGGTCGATTTACCCGAATTTCCACACGGTGTTTCCCAAATAATACTGATTTGCCCCAAATTCTGCACTACTTTGCCCGAAGGGTAGGGGCACTTGGTAGGGGCACTTGGATTTTTTGCACCCCTTGCTTGTACGTCTGCATATCTTGAAATTCTATTCAATACCTCGATTTGTCACGCTGTTACTAAACAGGTTTACCAGGAGATTTACGCAGATCTGACAAAGTTCCACTATTGACGGCAAAACAGGTCATGACCTAAGTGAACTTTGCACAAGAATATTCAAGATGAGGACGACGAGTATTTTCGTGATATAATTTGGTCAGATGTGGCATAAATTGAGTTATTTGATTTCAGTTCTGTCTGTATTACTTGGAGAAAATCAAATGAATCAAACAAGCTGAAAAACATTCACAACACTTGAACATGATGGTGGTAATATCATCTGAGGTTGCCTATCGCCCAAGGCACTCATTCCGAACGCAGGCTGTACGACTAACAAAGTGGCACTTCCAATGTATAGAGGCGTAATTTTAAATTTGGGTGTGAAAATCGAAAAGCGTTCCGTGGCACAAACTCAGTCGTGTTAAGGCTTAACTCATTAATTCTTAATTGCACAATATTACTAATTACTGATTTTAATACAGATTCTATAGTAACAGATTCTTAGCTCGTTAACTCTGTGTGGTGTAACAGTGATGAAGTAATGGTGTGTTTGTAAATCTCATACAGAAAAAAATGATCTTAAAAATAGTTAGTGCTCCAAAATTCATGTAACTATATCTGTTTTTTTCAAGACTTTGCAATTCGATATATAATCAAACTATTTTTTATAGCAAACGTGTGTGTGTATGGAGGGGGTATCAATTTTCTCTCAGTTTCCAAAGTGGGGCTTGGAGTTGAAAAATCTCTGATGTAATGGGACAATACACATTCATATGATTGAGAAAGAGATTGGTTGAAATAAATGCCGACAAGGAAATAAAAATGTTCACTTCTCGGGACACTAAAAATTGTCTAAAGAAACAGTGTTTATGTTGTTACGTTCTTATCTAATCTTACTATCTAAATTCCACGAAACGTTTGGATGTGAAAACGTCAACCCTCCAATTTGGGGGAATGTGAAAAAGGTATATGAAGAAGAGTTGTTCAATATATCTGCAGAGATTTGCACTGACTACAAGGAATGCCTAGAGGCTGTCACAACAAACAAAGGCTTTGCGACTAAGTATTAATGCACATTTGTAAAACGGTTGAATATCCATGTCGTTCAATAGCCAATATTTACATCGTTTGATAATCTCTAAATCATCGTTTTATCATTTATCTCTGTTGACAAAGTTGGAAAGAGGGGAATGTATTCGGTCACCTCTATTCCTATGTTCGTTTGTCAGTTTGTTTGTACGTCTGTCCACATGATATCTCCGAAAGTACTGGATTTCATTTTTTTTTTTTTGAAAGGGGTAAGAAAGGAGTGGGTGGTACCATTTTTGGGTGGATCCAGTAATTCCTTTTTGATTGAAGGATATTCTTCCATTTTTCAACCAATTACATCCATGTATAATAAGACAGCACAGTATATCAGGAAGAAAACGGGGGTCCAACACGTCATAGAATCTTTTAGAAAAAACTCAAATGGCAATGGGCTGGTCATGTTGCGAGAATGACAGACAATCGATGGACGTCACGACTCACAAAAAAGATTCCTAGAGATCACATGTGAAACCTAGGCCGACAGAATACAAGATGGAGAAATGAACTAGACAAATTCAGAGAATACTAGCTCTGCAACGCCCATGATAGAGAAATGTGGCAGATCCTGGGGAAGGTTTATGTCCAACGACAGACGTTAAAAGATTGATGATGATACTCTACCTTGAATGCTGACCGCCTTACCCAGTGGTCAATAACTTTGTACAATAGCCAGTTGTCGAGATTTTGGGATTTATTTTCTTAGGTGTCTTCAATCGTCATTATATATGGTTAGTTAGTTTTTGAAAAGAACTACCCAGGCAGACCTTGAATAGCGTGGGTGGATCGCTCCGAATGAATAAAATGTCATTCCACGTGCTTCAAAATTGAGTATAATCTAGTACATCTTCAATGAAACTACCCAGTGATATTTTTCCTGTGTCAGCTAAACTTACTGCCCCACAAAATGTATCATTTGAAAGATATTAAAACTAATTGATTTCACAGTAGAGTAACCCACATTTTGGGAACCTCCACCTTAACCGTTCTGTAACGAAATCCGCTGCTATCAAAACGTAATATTCAAGGTATTGCTATTCCGACGATAGGGAGAGTTAGCGGTCAACTTTGCGACGAAAGAGCTTGGAGATACACCCCGACTACGATTGAAATTTTATGACTTTATAAAAATCTTCATTGATGAGAAATGCAAGAGAAGACTTGAAAAATTTCACAGGAATCTTCATAGACTGCCAGCTCCATTTCGCTTAGGCAAGTAAGTTACAATGAATGGGGTCGAATACATGATTGATTCACTCGATGTTGAAATGTACATTTTGCAATGTATCGGGTACTTCCTTCCCTCTCATATATGCAAATATATCTAAGCAGGCGATTAGGAATACAAAACGGTTCAATGTATAAACAAATATTTACACACGCATATCAGGGTGTACGACTTCTTACCAAACTATGTTTCAATCGACAAATGCAGAGAACACACACACACACACACACACACACGCATACATACATAAATACACTCAACACGAACACATATGCGCATATACATTCATGCGTACACGTACCACATATACAAATACTGTGTGCACACATATACACATACTATGAACTTACGTCCTCGGGCACATACACTTACGTAAACATGCCACATACACACGCACACATATCACACGTACACAGTCATACATACATATGCAAACGTTCAATGAAAGGTCTTGCTCCGTGCATATCGATATGCCTGGACGCGATTCTGCTATGGATAAGCAAGAAGAGTGAGAAGTTCCTTGATTTTCCGGAAATTTCTGCGGGCTTGGAATGGTCTTCAAAACCAAAAATGTTTGACGTCTGCTATCTTCACTGCAGGCTCTTTGACTCTCCAAGAGCGAGGCAGATGACATAATTTGTTCTTCAAAGACCGTATTCCTTTACTCATAACTGTGCTTATATACATATGGAACAACCATATATATCATTGAGCGACATCTTATTGATGTATCAAGTCTCCAAACACACACACACATATATATATATATATATATATATATATATATATATATATATATATATATATATATATAATTCACACTCACACAACACACACCACTGATGATGGGAGAAATACCGAAACATGTATGGACTATTGACATATAAGGATTAATAAACCTTACCACCAAAAACTTCACTCCCGAGTCCGTCTCACTCTCTAAAGTACACATTATATATATATGTATATATATATATATATATACACACACACACACACACACACACACACACACACACATATATATATATATATATATATATATATATATATATATATCAGCACTACTGGATGCTGCGTTATTTTAACTGTTTTGTTTTCAAAATCCCCTCAGAAGTTACATGGTAAATAGCTGATAATCCAAACGAGAAAACAATTACACCTAGTACCATAATGTCAAAAGATGTGTAAAACATTTGAAAAAAAAAAAAAACTCAAGAAAATTACCTAAATTACATTCACAGATATTGGAAAATAAGTGCCACAAAAAAATGAAAAGTTTTTTTTTGATGTGGTTAGTGTTTAAAACTGAGGATTTTCATTGTCTCTCTTTGCATTAGTTTGTCAGTCTGTCCGCCACTCTTTCTGCAACAGCCCCAATTTCTTGTTTATGATAATCAGTGATTCATTCATTCAACGTTGTCTTGGACAAATTACACATTCACCGTGTGATAACGGGTGATCATTTTAAATGAGAGTTTCTTTATGATATAACACAATTTTCAATAATTCTGATGAATCATATGTCCATTTCTTAGGAAAATAATTATCTCATTTAATGAGACAAATAGTGAAAATCTAGAACGTGAACGTGAATAAGCAAGATAGAAATTCCGGGTTAAAGCAGTCGCTTGGGCCACTTCATTACCGGTGGCTCATTGGTAAGTGCAACCTCACGCTGAAGCAGCTACTTTATCGGTAGCTGGTTCGATTCCTATAGCAGCCCCATTTTCTTTAATTGTTTATTCTGTTTAAGTTGAATCGGTAAAATTGTACATTCACAATCTATTATTGAGTGATCAACCAGTGCATCCCCCAATAGTCACTGATGAGAAATGGGTGATCATTTAGAAAAAGTTTCTTTAAAATACAACACAATTTATGATCGGATCATGTATCTATTTGTTAATGATACGTATATGTTATCAGGAATGGATATATAATCAGGCAGAATGATTAGGAATGGATTATGATGTATGAAAACTCTGCGGCAGGAATCGAACCTGTGACCGACAGACAACCGTTTTAAAATTGTGTCGCTCTTTCATTGACCTAAACAGACCGACAGAAAGACGAAAGCCCCCCAATTGTTTTATTTCTATGATGTTGTCTTTTATTTTATTCTTCAATTTTTTTCTATCCTTCATATTGGCACAATGTTTTTTATATGTTTGTAGAAGAATATCATAACAATAATTCATAGTTAATAAATGAATAAGAATTTCATTATGAAGGTATGATACTACAATACATACATACATACATATATATATATATATATATATATATATATATATATATATATATATATATATATGTATATATATATATATATATATATATATATATATATATATATATATATATATATGTATATATATTGCGTTATATTATATAGAAACTTTTCCAAAATGTGACACGGTTAATGTATCATTCATCCTAGAAAACGTAGATAGAATAAACAATAGAATAGTCATTCAATTGCAATTATTCGTTTATCAATACATAGCTGACACGTTGAAAGAAACGAACAGACTGAGAATAATTTGGTGTGAAAACAGGTATTCCGGCTCTTGCATAACTGATGGGTGTTTAGCTAAATTGTAAGAGTATCAATACATTGAAGCAGCTACTCTATCGATGGCACATTCAATTCCTGCAGCAGGCCCATTTTCTTTTATTGTTTATTCGATTTACGATGTCTAGTTTGAATGCTGCATTAACCATGCAACGACTGGAGATCATTTAAAAAAGTTTTTGTATAATATAACGCAATTCATAACCGTTCTGTCAGATCGGATGTATTTCTCTATACACACGCGCCCATATACAAAAATAAATAGATATATATTATTATTGAAACATGGATATATTATCCAATAGGAGTTTTTTACAATTTTTTGAAGTATAATTCTGAAACTCTTTTTGAAATGACCTCCCGTTAATATACGGTTAAAGTATCACTTGGCCATGACATCGTAAACAGATTAAACAATTTAGGAAAATGGGGCATTAACAAGAGAGAGAAAGAGAGAGAAAGAGAGAGAGAGAGAGAGAGAGAGAGAGAGAGAGAGAGAGAGAGATCAGTGTCAGGTCCATTACCATTTGGGATTTGGTGCTTTCAATATTACTTTAAAGTACACGTATACTAGATTACGTCATTCATTTATGTCTTGTAATCATCATCATCATCATCATCATCATCATCATCATCATCATCATCATCATCATCATCATCAGTCTTTTAACGTCCGTCGTTGGACACAGACCTTCCCCAGAATCCACCACACTTCTCTGTCGAGATTACTTTCTAACTTGTCTAGCATGTCTCTCCATCTAGTATTCTGTCGGTTTCTGTTGCGCATGTGATCTTTGGGGATCCATGTTGTGAGTTGCGATGTCCATCTGTTGTCTGCCATTCTTGCAACAAGGTCAGTCCATTTCCATTTGAGTTTTTATTGGATTCTATGATGACTCCTGTCTTCTCCTGAACGTATTGTGCCGTCTAGTGGCCCCTCCATGTGAGGTAAATCATAATTCTTTCATTTGCACCTTGCATGGTTCTCAATTTACTGGTCTGTCTCTTGATTAGGTTCCATTTCTCGGCTCCATAAGTGACTATTTGCGAAAAAAGCAATGCTGTCTGCAATGCCGAGCCTGTTCTGATTATTCGCTGACTATAGTCTAGTCTTCTGAAGATCATCTCAAGGCATGTGGTAAAGACTTTGAATGAGCTGGTATCACCTTGGTATACCCCTTTTTGGAGATGGAAGGGCTCAAAGTCTTTATGTAGCCTGACAAAGGAGCTGGTGTGACTGTATATATGTTGCTGCATTTCAACGTATACTGGATCTACACCTTGTACGGAGATGGCCTCCATGACATAAGGAATTTCCAGGCTTCTTTGAAGTCGATAAATACTTGAGCGACTGGTAGCTCATTTTCTGCTGCTTTTTATTTCAGCCGAATTATCAAATGCAGGTGACCCATGATTGACTAGCTTCTTCTAAAGCCAGCTTGGTCTTGTGGGTCGGTTTTATCAAGTGCTTTTGTCATTAGTTTGGTGATTATTTTTGTGAAAGGTTTGTATATGCAGTTGAATAGGCTCAGAGGTCTGTAGTTGTTGAGATCCTTTATGTTTCCCTGTTTATATTAAAGCATTATGATTGCAGTGTTCCAATTACTTTGTTTTGAGCACAAGTTGAATAGGACGGCCAGTGTCCTAGAGATGATCTTACTTGCTTTTCTGAGTAGGTCAATGGTGACGTTGTCTGGTCCAAGGGCCTTTCCATTCTTTGTCTGTTTGATAGCTTTTTTCACCTTCTACAGGGTTTCTTGTGGGAGATCCTCGAGGTAATTGCTTGCATCTTGCATATCCTGATCATTGTTTTGTTGTCCTTATTTGGATGAAAAGAATTTCTCGTAAAATTCTTAGGTACGTTCGACAACTCTTCGGCATGTCCACTGATCCTGTCTCTGTCAGTTGTTAGATCTCCATTCTCCTCGTATATGCTGGTTATTTGCTTCTGTCCTGAATTGGGATCTTTGTTTACAGTTCTAAGGCCCTTAATCTTTTCAAGAATCGAATCGATGACTGCAACCATGTATCTTCTTTAGTTTTCCCTTTGCTTCTTCTTGATTATTTTGTTTCGTCCAATCTCTTCAATATTCTATATTTAAACCAACGAACACACGAACCATTTGTAAAATCTCAGGTGAAACCAGGAATCTCATGAATAAACGCAGAAACCTCAAGCCAACGACAGCAACAAGAGAGAAAATCAAAGAGACCGAATATGGCTTCTAATATTAATAACTGTCAAATAAAAACATCAACACTGTCATGCGTAAGGGTAGCACCAGTGGATCCCGAATGCTTAAAATTTAAACATTCACTCTTTCTCATATCTAGAAAAAAGCAAACGATTATTCTATTCGGTTTTTAATTCTTTCCTCCTTTGAATGAGTTACGTCGGTCACTTTGTTTGTATGCAATTGTATTGACGCTTTTATCTTAAAAATTCAAACATTTTTCCTGTGATCATCATCAACAACAACAGCAGCAACAGCAGCAACAACAGACTTTTAGTGTCTTTTATAGACATAGATTCGACTGACCTCTCCGTATCCAGCATCGCAGTCAAATATACATTTTTTTTTATAGTCTCGGATATGATGTCTTGGGATCCATGGTGTGAGTCGTTATGTCCAGCGGTTGTTTGATATTCTTTATTAACCCATTACCATTCAAGTTTCCTCGTGGTTTCTATTGCATATCCTTGTATCTGTCCCCTGTTTATTAGACAATATATTGTGCTGTCTTGTGATCTATTCTTATGATGTTGTGTACCATTGTTGTGCACGTTGCGTGGTTCTCAGTTTTTTTATCACCCCATTTGTCATTTGAAAAAAAAAAAAAGAAAGATCATTCTCAACAAGGCATGCAGCTAGAAAACAGCGGTCATGTGATAAACATGACCTATTGTACTGAACCTTTTTGGTGTTCGATCCATTATAATCCTTTTTACTATCCTTGAAAATATGTTTATGTACAATAATCCTTTTCTTTTTCTTCTTTGTGGTTGAAGTGACATTAAGCACACGCTCAAAGCAAATAAAGTATCTATTGGTCATTTATAGAGGGATATTCACATTATTTCTTGTCGCTCTCTTAGAGGGCTGAGATGGATAGGAGAGTTTCCTATCAGTGTGTGAGTGTGTTTTGGGTGCTCGTGGTCACATTTTGGAGGCTACAACCTTAAAAATTTGCTCGAGTTCGAAGGATTCTTTTTGTGTATATGTTTATTTCGGACGAACGATTCCCAAATTTCATGCTGGTATTCCTTTCTAGATAAGTTCAAATAAAATATCTTTTTTGTTTGATAATTTCTGATGATTTTTAGATAATTTCTTCTGGTACCAGCTTGGACTACGATGACTCATTTATTCGAAAAATGGATCTATCTATCTATCTATCTATCTATGTGTCACACATACAGGCCAAACTAAGGAAACTGAAGAGCTGAAAATTTGAACCTTTACCAATTTATTTTGTCGGACCAAATATGTCCATTTCTTGAATACGCATTATTATGCGTAGAAAAAGTTTTTATTTGTTTTTTAAAAATTTCTCCCCAAATAATTTCTCTTTTGTGGGGGATTCAATTAAAAATGCGACTTTATGGTGAATTGACCCCCAACTCAGTGTTAAATAGAGTTTCAGCTTAGTTTTTTTTTTGTCATTTTTTTTTTTAATTCAGACTTTTTTTTTCCAGTGATCGATGACCAGCAAAAGACACAAAAAGTAAGTGCTACTAATGCATTGATCACCTCTTTCTAGATATGGAATGCTCTCAATGACTGTTTCTTTTGAGTGACTAACCCAACCTGTTTCTCGTTGTCGATTTGTCTTCGATAAGAGAGATGAAAAAGTTTAAGAAATTGACAAAATGGCAAGAACTGTGCCGTTATATTAGAATTAATTATAGATTGAATATCAAATTTGAGTTTAAATCTGATTAAATGTTAATTATATCAAATTTCATCATCATCATCATCCTCATCAGCCTTTCAGCGTCCGTCCTTTGACATTGGCCTTTACCAAGATCCACCAGACCTCTCTATCGTGGGTTTCACAAAGCCAGTACTTCCTGAACTTGTTTAGTTCCTCACGCCATCTTTTATATTTTGCATATGATCTGTACGGATCCACGTTGTGAGTCGTGATGTCCAGTAGTTTTCTGCTATTCTCACAATATTACCAGCCCATGGCCATTTGAGTTTTCTTATCCATACTACATCTGCCTTTCCTCTTGTGATCTCTCCACATGATGTTGAGCACGATTCTCTATCGTATACGTTACATGGTTCTCGGTTTCAGGGTCAGTCATTTGTTTCAGCACCATAGGTGACTATTAGGATGATGCATTGGTTGCATACCCTCCTTCCAAGCACTAGCTGGATTTTTATGTTCTTGGAGATTGAGCTTGGCAACCTAAAATGATTTTTTGCTTGATTTCTTCTTCCTTTGAGGATTTCAGGGAAATTTGTCGTCTTAGGTGTAGTGGTCTACTTTCTCCGGCTCTGAGTTTTCGATTTTGATCGTGGTGTTAATTGTTTCCAGAATGTTTTTTTTTTATACTTTGTTTCAAGTGGAGGCCAATCTTCTTGCTTCCTTTGTTCTGTCTGTGTTAAATCATCTGGAGGTCATGAAGGTTTATGTAACCCAATGAAGGGACCACTGTGTCGGTATATATGTTGCGATGCTCTGAAATATATCAAATTTATATCAGAAAAATGCACTTGTCATCTTGGTAGAGAATAATCAAATACCACATTGTCAGTTTTCAATCTTTGGAAATATGTATACCCACCTGATACAGCTCACAACTGTAGATGTGTCTATAAATAAGTTTACGTTTAACTTTGTATTGATATGATTTGTAATTAGTTTAATTTGTTACATTGATAGTCACTACAAAATAACTGCTTTTAGGGCATAGATGATCGGCTTACAAACAAGGACATAGAAATTTTCTAGCTCAGAATTGAGGGGGCTCAAAAAGCTTTATGAATAGTTGTCAAAATACTGCATTTCTGATGACTTTATACGGTAACAAATTTCATTGAATAGGGGTCCCTGTAGAATCAAGCCCGTCAGCCATGTTCACAAATCTTTAGGTATGCTACTACCTTCAATAATCGTGGAGGCTTCTGACATTGTCAGCTTAAAGAACTTGCAGACCCTCAGTAATAGCTTAATAGACCCTCCAGGCAACGCTGTCCGCTGGTTGGGAACCACTGTAGTAAAATGTGGGAGGAGAGACTGTCAAGGACACGAAATCAATTTATATCGGTCTAGGGAACGGAGACGGAGTGACATAGCTCTATCTCCAACACGTGGTATAGTGCTGACCATTTTATACATAGCAACAGGGACTGGATTTTTTTTAACATATAAATACTTGTATGGCTTTTGAAATTATGTAATTTGTGTAAATACTTATATAAAATAATTTAAACAGAGTGAAGTTATTAACGAATAAGAATAATTTCAGACAAACAGATTATTTTGTGGGATTCCAAAGTATAGTATACTAGATGAGAAGAGAAAAGTTAGGTACAAACAATTCTGTTGATCGAGTGCACATGAGGTAGGGTTGATTGGCTTCCTCCTATTTTTGGTATCTCTTCCCGTATGGGCGTGCCCTAATAGCCATATTTTGAAGAATGGCTAAGGTTTCAGTCCGGTGGTCCCTGAGAGATTTTTTTAGACAATTGGCATTCGACCCTAGAATTGAACAGCCTGAAAAAGGGAAGGGCTGGGGAACAGAGGAATTATGAAATCGAGCATCCTGATAGAAATACAGTGAAAAACTATGAAATGAAATAGTTGAAGAAATTTAATATTTTTCTGAATTTTCTCCCGACGCTAAAAAATGGGCGAAGTAACGACTTAAGTAGTTTTTAGAGAATGGGATGAAAATAGGAGATAAAGAAGAACGCGTATTCTTTGACATTTCTCAACCCCTGGTCATTGGCAGCTACACTGAAAGGTGACAAAATAAGGTTGGATAGCAGTTTCCATTTTTACGTCTGGGGTTCAAATGAAACATCCAGTTGACATCATAAAGAAACTGAATTTCGTAAGTAAAAAGAAACTTTTGTGTGTTCCGATGTTTCCAATGCATTGGTAAACATACACGGTGTGCATATGATACACAAATTCATAAGCACTTATTTCAAAATCTTGTCATTGCTTGCGATGAAGAAATAAATCTTCCACGCTTAAGTACATGACCGGAGGAGTTTTCCTATTGTCGAAATGATATTTTTCGAATTTCTTTGTCGGAATATATCTAAGCTCTACTTTAAAGAGCATTCAAAATATTGGATAGAATAAATCACAATCCAATATTTTGAACTCGGTCACTTCAAAGGATAAAATGATTATTGATTCAGATTAGGCAATGGCAGCAGAATTTGCAATACCGTACTCAGCCAAAAGTGTGTGAGAGCGAATTGGGCATTCTTTTAGCTCTTCTCCCCTCATAGTAGCAATGGCAAAGAGGATAGTGAGCAACAAGTGGTGAAAGATGAGCTATAAAAGTCTTTAAAGGGAAAAGCCAAAAAAAATTTCTCTCACGACGGTAATAAGAAAATTAAGTGTGTACGCAAGCTGAAAAAAGAGTGATGTACGTAAGTTATGTTTTGCCGTTTTGGTTTGAAGGACAAAATCACCATTGAAGATTAATCAAACTTTTTTTTTTCTTAACGAAAGCAATTCTTGCTCATTTGAGGTCTCAAAGTGATTGTGTTCCCTTCATACGCTATAAATCTGACATTTCATGCAATATAATGTAATATTTAGAAAAGGATGATGATGTATTGACCACTACAACAAAACCAAAGGACGAACAACCTCTTAATAATCTTAGCGAGATGTTTGCTATCCATCAGTTTACGGTAGGAGCCAAAAGTAAATATCATTCATTCAATCGTACGAATGTCGAAAGTTGAGGGTATTTGACAGTTGCTAAACTATAGTGGCATTTCAATGTTTACGGCATTCATTTATTAGAAGACCCAACTACGCCGCACTAACCGAAAAATTTATTTGTTTGGTTCACGCTGGGCGCATGTCAGAAATGAATATTCACGTTCATATTGAAAATTGTTGGAGACTGGCCGTCCATGAAAGACAGGAAAGTTTGCCCGGCAAATATTTGTCGAAACAGTTCCAACATTTATTTCACATACAAGAAAGAAAATCACAAATAGTTGAAAGGGCCTCAAAGGGAACTAATTGAACGTTGAATAAAGCCGTAGAATATTTGGCTTGTTGACTTTCATCTTGGCAGGAGGAGTGGGTAATAAATAAAGTAATAAACAAGCCTGGCTGTCGAAGGGTCAAAATCCACACGAATATCTATTCCGACCGATGATTATCTTTTCAGCTGATCTATTGCATGTATGATAAATTGGTACATCTGTAAGACTTTCCAGTCAGACTCAGTCGGTGAGAGAGCCACTTACCGATCACCTGGTTGTAATTTCAAATCACGGCAAAGAAAAGTTCATTTTATGTATAGGTTTGGTTTAATGTGACGGAACGGACTAACAGTAGAAAATGTATTCTCCTACATTAGGTGATGATTGTTCTTGCTATTACGGTTGGAAAACACAGTCAACTCCAGCCTCTGCTCAGACTATATATGACAAAACTGATGTTGATCTAATCTCGTAGCCAGTGGGGTTCTACCCCATGAGGCGTGATACTGCTATGCCTAGTCGAGTTCGAGTGGGTCAGGATTCATCCTGGGACCAAAACCAGCGCTTTTATATCCTTGAAACAATAATTATAAGGAATGGAGAGAAGTTTTGGGAAGTTCCTATCCATAAATTTGTGCATGTTGTATCCCCTCATTAAACTAACCTTGTGTCGCATAATTTTCTCGTGGGGGTAATGGTGAAAAGGAACCCGGGCTTGCAACTTGGACTAGAGCTAAACAATGATATTGGCTGAGATGTGTAAGGAGAAGAAGGGTAGGAGCGGCTCAGGAGTAAGAAATGCTGGTTTGTACAATTTTCTATAAACCACCAGTTTCCACTCTCTATAGGTGCTTCACTTTCTGAAGATTGAAAAAAAAAAAAAACAAAAAAAAACAAAACAAAACAAAACCAAGCAGATGACGAAGATTTTAACAGCACAGAAGGAGTGGGTGGCCTAACAGTCTAACCTCTGGCTAAGACAGTGTGCGTTTACTTTGCTCAAATGCTCTTGGGAAAGAAATTGACCCACTTGTTCCCCCGAATAAGTAAACAGTAAGACAGACTGGGCTCTACAGCCTGGTTTGGCAACCAGTTTAGAGAATTAAAAACTTCCAATTGGCAAAGTGCAAGCTTGATTCACACTGGCTAACCGACAAAATGAGGAATATGTTCACAAAATGTACCCTTAACGGGGCTCTGGGGAAGTTTCGACAGGCCCACCAAGAGAATGAAGAGAGAGAGAATAAAGAAGCACCAGACAGAAGGACCATCCCCGTCATCCCCAATGACACCTCGAGTATGAGAGGGAAATTTAACAAGAGGAATACCAAGTGTTACCATGATTGTATATTTGTTGACCATTACTACAACATACGTCGTTTCAAAATTTGATTGACTTTTCACACAGGGCAGATATAAAAATAAATATTCACTGCAATATTGGCATAGACGTACATGTGACACTGCATGTGAAATCACAAATTTGTGGTCGGTTAAAATTAGAAAGATTTACGTCGAATTTTGACAGGTAATTGAGAAATATGGAGAAGTGAGCTCGAGGTCGATAAACAATACGACGATTTCGGAATTGAAATCCCATTATGTATTGAGTTAAATTGAATCAAATAATACCGAAAATCGGAAGTATTAGTTGGCTCAAAAGGCAACCAAATTGGCAGATCATATTATTGTCGGAGATTCTTGACCTAGAGTCACGATAGAATCCTTGCCTTGAAATCCAAATCCTTTGAAAAAAAACCCATTTCCCTGAAATAGTAAAGTGCTGGCCAATCCTTTTAAAAATTATTTTATTGGTTATTTAGATAATACCCCAGAATTGAGGTGAGTGAACAAAATGTATCTGATTTGTTAATTGTATTCGATAAGCTGATGATAACGTTTCTTTGATGACCGAAAATAGTTTTGATTGTGGAAATCCCCAAACAACTTCACCTCTCACCTTGCACGAAGGATTCTCTTGAACAGACTATATTTTGTCCAACTGGTTAAGAATCGCTGCTGAGGATGTTGGAAAAATGCAGATGTGAACTGCCTGGATTCAGGAGGGTTAACAATGACATTTCGTTATAGAATAACAAACGTTTTCGTGGACCGCAATACTAAAGCGGTGTTTGTCGACGGAGAACAATCTGCGTAAGTTCAAATCTAATCAATGAAAACATGTTTTCCTGCAAAGGATAAGCGTTTTTACTGACCCACAAATCTTTTTGGACGAAACAATTGTCCTCGTGAGGTGTTCGTCGCTGGAAATAACATTTGTTTATTTCCATGACTCAATTAAGGCTCTTTGTAAGGTACGCGACTTGTTATCTAGATCTTTGAGGATCCATTCCCGTAGAAAGCTGGTCACAGCCTGTGGTCACACCGAGAGCTAAAGTCCTCACTTTCACCCAGAGAGGAAAGGTCGTCCTCTTTCTTTTTCTCCAAAGCCAAATATCCCGTTGCATTTTCTGACATCATTCCTAAGCCGCTGGGCCCCCAAAATTGTAAGATAAAGGGAAGGAAAAATAAACAAGACGCTAAATTGTTACTACGGCTTTTCTTTGTCGTTTCTGCTATTTTTTGCCTTTACTACAGACACGCAACTCTCGGGTCCTACCTTTTAGTTCCTGCATCATTCCTCTTGGGCTCGCACAACGCAGAAAGTCATTGCCAAATGTCCGGATGAGAAAACACTGAGGTGAACCTGAAGTCCGAAGTCTAGAGAGATTAACATTGGATTCCGTCGGAGAGCCCACTGTCAACGTTCCCTCTGACCAACTGACTACATTTCTTTGTTTTATTATAGAAGTCTCTTATTCCCAAAAGCTGCCTTGTATTCGTGGATATATTGGTGCAGCTCAACCAAATTTGGTCTACATACCCAGTGGACCTGAAAAGAGAATTCAGATGATTTGCTTCTTCAATAAAATGGTTTCCAAGGCCTTGAGAAGGGGTTATCTGTACTATTTCACTCCAATGCGAAACTCGAGCCTTACTAACCTATTCAGCACTAACACATTTTGGATGCCTATTCAGAGTATCTTGGTTAATTTGTCTTTAAAAAAAAAGGTTTTTGTTCGGGGTTCTCTTTACAATGTAACTCTAATGTGAAATTCAACCCCTGTCTTCGGTTCATTGGTTCAGCGTTGGCATAGTTCAACTAAATATGGTATGCAAAATTAGTGGACCTACGAAAGGGGACTGGACTATTTGTTCAAAAAAAGAGTTTTAATGGGATTTTGTTTACAATAAAACTTTAATGCTAGAGAGAACCCTTACTTCTCGTTATTAGCAGAGAGCCACCGATACTGATCATCCAAATTTATATTTGGTAAATCACTTCCGCCAAGTCGGACGCAGATACGATGACCCTCAATGCTCTGTGTAGTCAAGCCAGTAGAATCAAGGACCGTCAAGTCAAGTGCTCTCATATCCTTGCAACGATTCTTACAAGGAATACAGAGATGTTTTGAGAAAGTTCCCGCCAAACCTGTTTGCATGTGAGATTCTCAACATTGAACTGATCTTGTGTCTCATCGTAACATTCTGGTGCGTTTCCGGGTAGATTGGAGCTTGAAACCACCTTAGAGAACAGATTCTGTGTTTATGTATGAGACCAATCTTCATCTATCTCCAGGTACATGTTTTTGCGTAGATATAAATAGTTTATAAAGAATGGAATAACAAATTTCTAACCGTTCTTTCATCTTGCAAATACTGCATTTAAGGACATATTATGATCAAAAGAAACGATACTAATACATCTGCATCTCGGAGAACTACCCAGCAAATTTGATAACCCATGAGATCCAGCCATGTGTTTGTGTTGAAACCAGTATCCACAAATAATAGTTATCCAATGGACACGCCCTGTTGTTTTCGAGCAGCAAATGTCCCAACAGATGGTGCTTGTAGTTAAAAGTGAGGAATCGAAAAACGGAGCAAGAAAACATACAGAGAAAAAGATTCAAAGGTTTATGTGAAGAAACTAGAGATCTCATACACACACACACACACACAAATATATATATATATATATATATATATATATATATATATATATATATATATATATATATGTATGTATATATATATGTGTGTGTGTGTGTGTCCGTGTCTGTGACTCTGTGTATATATATATATATATATATATATATATATATATAGAGAGAGAGAGAGAGAGAGAGGGGGGGTGAGTGATAGAGAGAGAAAGAGAGATAGATGGATAGAATACAAAAAACTTTCTTCGTCAACTGGATGAACGCGGTCAGTCAGCTGGAAGGAAGCACTTTCTAATCATTCCCCCGGCATGGATCTCGTTGAATACGTATGGGTAATATCAGATAAATACTTGCAGAAAAAGCCTGAAAAGACTGCTAAATTAGCTGAATCTCTTAAACCAAAAAGAGTAAAAAAAACCCTAAATCTGCTATTTCAGAACTATGCCCAACTAGTTGTTGCCCTTAAAACAGCTGCAAAAAGTCAAAATGAACTTGAAGCAAAACTGCTGGTGTCTATTTACTTTGTTCACCTCTGTCTGTTTGTCTGTTTGTTTGTCTCTCTCTCTCTCTCCACACACACACACACACACACACACACACACATACATATATATATATATGTGTGTGTGTCTATTAAGTCATTGGAAAGAAACTTTGCGTGGTCAATGTTTTTTGGCAGCATGGCGTGCGGAGGATAATCCATAGAAAAAATTATTGAAAAGAAAACAACAACAAAAAATAAGGATCAGTTACTTCTCATACCTCTTATTTGGTGTTGATCACAAAAATGTTCAAATTAAAAAAATGTGCACTTCATTCACCTACTAACTTTTTCTTCCGAACACTTTTTTGGCATTTCTTTGCTCCTCCCTCCACGCCTTTGTGAGTTCACTCCAAATCCTTTCCCGTCCGTTCCGTGATAGATTATGTTTGTGCAAGGCCTGTAGCAAATGTTATAAGTTGACCTTTAATCTAACAGAAATACGCTAAGGTATTATAACCCATAATTTTGGCAGGATATCAGTGTCATTTCTAAATTTTCTAAAAGGCTAAAAATACGACATTTCAGGAATAGTATTACTTTTTTGTTTTGACTTTTGGGCAGTGGCTATAATATCACTTTCAAATATTTTCATATCTACGCTCCGTGTATGTTTTCAAATTGTTACCACAATCTCACACATTTCTAAATTCGAATGATAACCCAAATTAAAGGTGATCATTGTCTGAAATCGTTGACTTTGTACATCCTGTCGTTCTTGAAAGTCGATGGCAGTATGCGCCAATACAGGAAATTCTAGAGCATCGAATTGGAATTGATAGTTTACAAGCGTTTAGCATGGGGCTATTCAAATGCAAGGCTCGTAACATATGTAACTTTTGCTGCGTAGTTAATCCGGCACTGTGTGTGCTGCTGTGACTTGGGCAGCTCAAATAAAAGAAAACCTAAGTCTCGGCAAAATGCCAGGGTAATAAAGCTGAAGTCAAACAGAAGCCGTCAATTCAATTCAGCACATAGGTCAAAAGAGACAGCAACCAGTTCTGGCCGAAGGTCTCTTTGTTCTGGCCTAAGTCTCGCGGCTATCCAGTTGACAGATGAATGCTACCGGGCGAATGAGGGTTGTTAAACTTACATTATCGAATAATAAAAAAAAGATAGCAGTCAGAAATAGTACGACTCTTTTTGTCTCGGTAGATGGTCAGGAGTTTAAGGCACTGTTTCTTGGTGCTTAATACTGAAGTAGTTTCTTGCCCAATGTTAATATCACACTGACGGCTTCCAAAGGAAGGAAGCTCTCAATACGTTCGGAATTAGGCATGGATGTAAGGAATATATCCCTAGCTGGTTACTGCACCTGGAATCTCTAAACAGTCACCCATCTAGGTAATGGCTATGTACGTCGTTGCTTAGTTTCAATGGTCTTACGGGAACCGGTGTATCTAAACCAACTTGGTCGTAAAAGATTTTTTCCCTATGGAGAACCACCCTTCATGGACCGAATGTTGACATACTAGTCAAGATATCCTCCCATCATATGTTCGTTTGGCACTGGGAGTCTCGGGATATTTACTGCTCCACTTGTCAGAAACCCTGACCCTTTCCAAATGTGCACCCATTGAACGGGCCCTGTCGTCGTAGAAATAATTTTCAAATAGGTGATTGTGTTTCTAAAATCATTCTCTTAAAACCCAAAGATTTGTTAATTCGATTCGTTGATTGATTTTATTCGCCAAAAATATTCATATTAATGGATCTAATTCCCTTTATCTTCTTTCAGCTAATCATAGAAGAAACAAATGACCTACGTAGTGTTGTTATTACTCTGATAAATTTCCTCTTATTAATGCAGGTCAACCAAAGCTAAGCACTAAATTGATTTCTGGTCAATATATCACGCGATTGTGAACTCAAAGGTTTGGAAATAATCCCTTGCTATGAGGCCTTCACATGTGAAAAGTGAGTGAGTATGGGAACCTTCCTTTCGAAAAACATCTCCATGTTCTGAGAACGATTCGGGAGAGAAAAGTATCTGTTTGAATTCTCTTTTTAACAAAAGTAATGTAGAAAAATGTGAATGAAAGCAGGAAATGATTGAAGCTTGCCCTGTTTTATCGAGAGATTTTTAGGCTCTATACAATGATTACTTTTGGTGTGCAAGTCATTTTGTTGTAAAAGTCATTTTATTTTAATTCATATTCGTATGTTTTTGGAAGAGATTGAGCAAACGAAAAAAAAGAGACAAAAATAAGAACACTGTATTTCCTACATAACACGACATAGATAATCTTAATTAAACTTTAAAAAAATATTTCAAATGAATTGTTGTATAGAAAAATCGTTTTGATAAGGATTGAATAAAAATCGATATAATGAAACTTATTCTTCTTCCTAACGGATCGATTTTTAATATATTTACAAAAATGCCTTGGGTATCGAATGTGGTAAGGCAGGCGTTATTCAAAAATACTATTTTGAAGAAGGTTATTTGCTTCATAATCATAAAGTAGGATTTTACAAGAAAGAACTGAATTTGTATTTCAGTTATGTGTCACGTTTACGTATTGAATTCAAAAGCTTAAAATGTATTAAAGACGAACTGGTCAGGTTAGTCACTCAATAGAAACTGTCACTTGAGCAACGTTTTCTGGGAACATGTGCTGAGGATGATCGATAAAAAAACTATTTCTCTCGCATTTTGTTGGGAAGTAATCACTAAAATCCCGGAGGGGAAAGAAAAAAAGCTTCTTGACACAAACTAAAGGATCAATTTAGCATTTTTTTTACTTTGTAAATAAAAGACCGAACAAGAAAACCTATAAAAGGAGGGTTTATTTTTTGTTTAAAAAAAAAATTATTTCAACATAAGAGTAAATGTTGAAATGTTCAGCCCTGTAGTTGCCCTGATGTGGTCTGTATGGGACAAACATTTATAGATGGATAACCAACCAGCCAGAACAAATTTAAAAAAAAAACAAAAACGAGGAAACCTATGCTGATTGGTTTAGGGACAATTTTGGTGGAAATTAAAACCTTACAAGGTTGTTATTTATTTTATGATACTTACGATTTCCCTTAATTTCCTTTCGTGACAAATGGATAAGTTTTATAATCCTAGCATTCTTTCTGAGTCGCAGCAGCCAAGTCATTCAGAGGGTTCAGAGGGAGCATTTTGTTGGCATTTGGAACGGAAGATAATCAGGATTGTTGCAGAAGGCTCTCTTCATAACCTTGAGCTTACTTACGGCACCTGATATCCTCAGTTAGTTACCCATGTACTAACAATACTCGACATTACTCAACCTCGTGAATTGCCGTGTCCAGTAACTGTAAATTTCATAATAAAGAATGTGTACCTTGAAAATGAATAAAAGATTAAAGAGCTATGTAAATTCAGGCATAAGATATCTAAATTGGCAACACTGAAGAAAAGAAAACGAAATACTTCGGAGCTGCGGTGTCGTACGACGGATGGAAATCATTTTGAAGGGAAAATATGAAATTACGGAGATTATGCTAGGCTACTCAACACACAAATGCACTTTTGTGACGGGCAATGAGTAATAAATTCCTTTTGTATGTGTGAATAATCGAAAAAACTATGAAACGGATACAAATCTTTCAAGTTATAAGTAAAGAGATTATGTCCCTTTAGTAAAAATGTTTATTATATTGATTTGGGGTGGTATTGACCAAAATAGATATTCAACAACACGTTGCATATTACGATATGGGTCCCCAGGAGAAAACAATTGAGAGAGAGAGAGAGAGAGAGAGAGAGAGAGAGAGAGAGAGAGAGAGAGAGAGAGAGAGAGAGAGAGAGAGAGTTGTCCATCGGGACCTTTAATAAAGAGAAACCCAAGTTTTTTTTTTTAATACAATTTGTTAAAACGTATTACATCTCGTCTCGACCATAACGCACTATCTTTAAATTTCCAGCATTTTGTCAACTCCCGAATTTAATTTCAGCAATTGTAAAAAATAAAAACTTTTTCGTTTGTAGAATGTGAACAAGCTATCGGATCTACAATCCCAAGGTGGAATTTTCCCATGAATCTACACACAAAATACCGCTGGAATATATCGAGGCATAACAAGGTTATACAATTGAAAATATGACAGAAGAACGTCGACAACGACAGCAGACACCCATGGAGGATGATAGACTCCGTTTTTTGCTGAGGGAAAAACGGTAATGATAAATTCTGGAGATATTTTGAATCGGGTAACAGGAGATGACCTTGTTGGAATTTGACCTCATACTTAGGAGAGTAGAGATCTGGAAATTGCTTGAACTTTTTGTGAATATCGGATCCATTTTAGGGTTGAACATTCCTTAATAAATTTTGCGATTTGCTCATAAAAAAGTGTTTGTTTTTCTCTTGAAACTGAACAGATTCTAAAATACATTTCATGTGTAATTTGAAAAATTTCTTTCTGCAATTCTCACGTAAAAGATTTATGGGTTTGGTACCGAAGGCTTTCAAATAGAGTTAATAGGCCTATATATCTACAGCATCACCTGGTGTCGCCCTGTGAAAAAAACAAAACAAAAAAACCTTTGAACAGTGGTCAGCTAAATGGTGGATTCTATGACGTAATATCTTAAATGCTCGATTTACTTTCCGAATTCAAATCGACCGAACCTGACTTTCTTTTTGATCTGTTTTCAATATTCACCAAGCTGCCAAGAAAGCAGTATAAAATCAAATACCATGACTTTTGATCAGATATTGATTATGAAGTGATCACTTGAAAGAATTAAGTCGATACAAGCATCCGTCGTTATAACACCGGTGTTGGGTACCAAGAAAGCCAACCACGTTATAACAGAAGCGAGATCAATCGAGTCATTTTATGACTAAATCAAGCTATTATGAGATGAATGTAGCTATTCTGGTGCTGTCAAACTATTTTGTAGCCATGTTAATGTCTCAAGGTTTACATCCACTTACGTTTTAACGCTAATAACGTTATCACATATGGTGTTATATCTGGGGAAACCTATTTTTATAGGGGCTAAGGCAGAGTTTGCTGGTGAGAAATCCGAGCACAATCCAGATGTTGTTTGCTAGTAAACTATTGATTTCTTACAAACCTCTACTATAAAGCCTTTTCTTTTTAAAAGCATCTAATGGTTATAGATAACTTCATTATATCATTAAAAGAAGTTTTCGCATGCTTGTGTTCGGATTCTCCACTATATTGTGTTTTGAATCATTGAAATCGGCAATTGATGGTCATGGACACCTGCTTTTCTTTTCACGGATGACAAGTAGGTACACGAAAAACACTGAAATCAGTTTTGGGCCATCATCATCATCATCATCATCATCATCCTCATCATCTGTTGTCTTTTAACGTCCGTCGTTGGACATAAACCTTCTCCAGGATACGCCACATTTCTCTATCATGGGCGTTGGGGAGCCAGTAATTTGTTTATTAATCTGGTTCATCTCCATCTTAATTTAGTTCATCTCCATCGTATGTTGTCGGCTCCAGTTCCGCATATGATGCCTAGGGATATATTTTAAGATTCGTGATGTCCATCAATTGTCTGCTATTCTTGCAACATGACCTGCCCATTGCCATTTAAGTTTTCTAATAGAGTTTATGATTTCTCTGACTCCCGTTTTCTTCCTGATATACTGTGCTTATGAACTGTCCATGTGAGGCTGAGCATGATTCTATCATCTGTCTGTGGCATGCTTCTCAGTTTGCAAGTCTGTCTCTTGGTTAGGTTACATGTTTCAGCTCCATAAGTGACCACAGGGAGAACACATTGGTTGTATACTCTTCTTTTTAGGAATATTGTGATCGTCTTGTTTTTAAAGGTAGAGCTTACTCTGCCGAAGGCTTGCCAACCTAGAATGATTTTTCGCTTGATTTCTTCTTCCTTGGTGGATTTCACGGAGATTCGTTGTCCTATGTAAATGTAGTGGTCTACTTTCTCCAGCTTTGCATCTCCAATTTTAAGGTTATGTCCTCATTGTCAATGAGATTGCTGTACATGATTTTCGTTTTACTGAAATTCATGTCTAGGCCAACTTTTTTGCTTCCTTCGTTCAGTTCATCTGCCATTATTTGGAAGTCGTTCAGATATTGCCTAATTTCCTTCAACTTCCTGGATTCTGCAAGCAGCATCAGCATGCTTCAAGAAAGCTATACATATATATATATATATATATATATATATATATATATATATATATATATATCCATACATATATATATATATATATATATATATATATATATATATATATATAGAGAGAGAGAGAGAGAGAGAGAGAGATAGATAGATAGATAGATATGATCTATTTATATAGGGCGTTTTCCTGTCAGTTCCCACCCTCAAGCATTGATTAACATAATAACAGTTTAACCCAATTTTTATACGTACTTAGTTGACTCAGGAGTAACTTCAAGCTATTTAATCCCCCCCCCATGTCAGTTTTAGAATATTTTTTTCATATACAATGATAAAATGAAACTTAATGCTTGCTCTCTCTTCAATATACATGTATACGTCCTATGATTTTTCATGAAATCATTGATTTTGTTTGTTACACCCGCCTTTAACATATGTTCTACTCAACCAAAGTTAGCATGCATACTCAGTGGACCGAGAGGAATGTTTGAAAGTAAAATGCTTCCTTTTGAGAAAAAATATTCCTAAATGGTTAGAGAAAAGGGACTATTTAAAATATATCTATGATGTAAAAGTGAACTCTTACTTTTCGTCCAGCATCATCAGTCTTTCAGAGTCTGTCGTTGGACATAGACCTTTCTCAGGATTCGCCACACTTCTCTATCGTGGGCGTCGCAGAGCCAGTACTTTCTGAATTTGTCTAGCTCGTCTCTCCATCTAATACTCTGCCGGCTTCGATTGTGCATGTGATCTCTTGGGATCCATGTCGTGCGTTGCGATGTCCATCGGCTGTTCGTCATTCTTGCAACATGGCCATTAGAGACTTTTAATGGATTCTATAATGTCTCTGACTCTTGTCTTCTCCCAGATGTATTGCGCTGTATTGTAGTCTCTCCATCTTAGGATGAGCATAATTCTTTCACGTACGCGTTGCATGGTTCTCCATTAGCGGGTTCCCAGAGTTAGGACTAGTCTCTTGGTTTTGTTCCATGTTTCAGCTCCATAAGTGACTATTAGGAGGATGCATTGGTTGTACACCCTTCTTTTGGGGATTAATATGCATTCTAATAGTATCATTAGCAAGCACAATGAGTTTGATCCTGGTTAATCTCTTGCTATTGAGTCCCAGTGCTGGACAGGATTAATATCCATTTGAGCCACGATATGCGATGATTGTTGTCAAATTAATGCTTGAATCTTTGCAAATGATGTACGTCTAGTGTGACTTTGTGCCAGATAAATCTTTGATCAGTGAATATTACAAGGTGGTTACCAAAGAGCAATCCTTACTAGGTTAGAATGTAAGTCTCAGAAGATGTTCACTAGGGTAGAGTTCGATCCCAACTTAGTGTCCTTCATAGAGTGTATAATGTTTTTAGTAATGTTTACTTGTCTCTGTCACTAATCATTTCTCTGTAATTTGCATTCTAATATAATCACGGGGAAATTTATAGATCTATAATTCCAAAGATGAAGAATATGGCAAGATTTCACATGGTCTTGACAAAGCCGGGGAACCCACTGGCCTACGCACAGTGATCAAAGGTAAGTATGCTCGTCTGGCTGATTTACTGAATAATTGCAATATTTTATCTCAGGACTCCGAACAACTTGATGAGGGCTTGAAAGGTCATCAGCCGAAATTTAATGATCAAAACAGAAGTGAGGATGCTACTTCGAGGAATTTCTCAATGAAAATCGGAGAGGTGAAATCGAAAGGTTGTTTATCGAAAGGTGTACTCTGTAGTGCATTTATGTCTCTTTCTAACGGCGTAATTGTGGCTCAGTGCCTTTGTGCTTGACTTTGAGTCTTCAAAAGCACCTTCTGTTTTGTCGCAAAGGGAATAATGCAAAGAAAACCTCATAATGGCCATAAACGCTGACATTTGTAACAAAGGCAGAATGATGATAACAAAAAAAGCCATAGAACACAAAAGAAATATTTGCAAGAAATGACAACACCATAAAGGAAAACGTTATCAACTCATTTTTAAATTCTGAGTTACGATAATGGCCTTTAGAGTTCGTATATGAATTTTTCGTTCTGTGCCTTAATCTGATGATTGTTCAGTATAAAATGGCTGACTTTAAGCTCGATATATAAGTCCTTGTTTAAAAGCAAAGATATATATTTTTTACTGATTTTTCATTTTTACACATTTTTCTAATTACACACTTAGTGTTTGAATCCATTATATTTTAACTTTTTTTTTCGTAATTTCGAAAAGCCTTTCAATCCATGATCTTAGCATTTCATCCATAACCGACCGTCAAAAAGTCACACAGAACTGTAAACATGGGTTCTTCAGTTTTTAAGTGAGTCTGGCAGACTGACTGGAGATCGATCTATCTATCTATCTATCTATCTATCTATCTATCTATCAATCCATCATGCATACGTGCCACATCAACTGAATTAGAATGTTCAAAATTCAGATTTATATCCTTAATATTTACAAAAAATGTTTTTTTTTGTTTTTCTCTTCAAATCCACCCCTACCCCCGGACAATTTTTTTAGAGGTGCATCCAATTTACAGTGTATGTGTATGCTAACTTAGTCCCTAAGTTAGTGCTCAACAGCATTACCTTCTGGGATCACCACCCGACAAAAGGCAAAAGGAGAAATATTCATTGATCACCACATTTTTTAAAATTTTGCAACTGAACATCCCCAGCTCAGCATGCTGCCGAAGTACGCTGGTCACAAAATGGTTTGAATGACCAACTCAACCCTCGCCTTCAAAAGTTCAGGAAATCCTCAAACTAAAGCTGGTACTATAAGGGATATAAAATATGAATTAGGGAACAAAAATCGTCACCAACTGGGTCACTAAAACACCACGGGAACAGGCTGGATTTAGAGGGAGCTACCCGACCATGGATCATCTCCATTCAATAAACCAGCTAAAAGAGAAAGCAGCAGAGTACAAGATACTGCTCGCTATAGCATGTATAGACTTCAAGAAAGCATTCAACTCTGTTGAAATACCCATAGCTATGAAAGCTCTTACCCTACAAGTTGTAGACCTTGTATACATCTAATATATATACAATCATAGCAACTCCTTTAACAGGCTACATAGAGACTCTGAATCTTTCCAACTCACTCCAAGAATGAGTAAGACAAGGCAATACCAGCTCACCTAAATTCTTCACAGTCTGCCTAAAGATGATTATCTGTAACCTGGACGGGGAAAGTAGAGGGATCAAAATAGATGGCAAATATCTGAGCAACATATGATTTGTAGATGACATCGTACGTTTTGCAGAGAACGTAAATGACCTCCAACTAATCATGGATGAACTAAACGAAAGCAAAAATGTTGGCCTGCACATGAAATTCAGTAAAACAAAGAATATGTGCAACAATCACATCAAGAATAAGGACATAATTGTCAAAATCGAAGATACAAAACTGGGGAAAGTAGACCACTATATCTACCTCGGAGAACAAATCTCTATGAAACCCGCAAAAAAGAAATCAAGCGAAGAATCACCCTATGATGACAAGCCAACCTTCAAAAACGAGGATCCAAATATTCCTAAAAGAAGGCAATACAACCAATGCATCCTCCCGATAGTCATCTATGGAGCTGAAACATGGAACCTAACTGAGAGACAAACCTGCAAACTGAGAAGTATGCAGTGTGCACATGAGAGAATGATGCTCAACCTCCGATGGAGAGATCTCAAGATAGTACTATGCATCAGGAAGATAATATAGGTCCAAGATATCATGGAATCTATTTGAAACACATAAATGGCAGGGGGCTGGTCATATTAAGAGAATGAGAAATAACCAATGGACATCCTAACTCACAACTAAGATCCCCAGACACCACATACGAAACCGAGGTAGACGAAATACAAGATAGAGAGATGAACAGGACGAATCCATAAAATACTCGCTCTGCAACACCCATGATAGAGAAATGAAGCAGATCTTGAGGAAGGTTTATATCTAACGATGGACGTCAAAAAACTGATGATGATGATGATGATGATGATGATGATGATGATGATGATGATGATGATGATGATGATGATGATGATGATGATGATGATTGTCAGTGGACCATCTCGTGAGATTTTGGCTGCACAGATCCCCAAGAATTTACCCCCACCCTCAGCCTGATGAAAAAATCTTAAATAACATCATCGATATCGCTTATTTTTTGCAAATGAAAAATATAATGTTTCAACGAAACTTGCTCGAGGATTTTCAATTTCTATAATTTTTTATTTCTATAATTATTGATCAATAAATGAAATCATTATATGAAAATTTTATTTTTGTTTTTATGTGTTTGGAATTAATAGCTAAATGCAAATAAAGGGCTCCTTGGGGATGTTATGAACTTCGTCTCATCAATATCAACAATGAACCCCAATTTTGTTTTCAGGGAATGGCAATTAGGGAATTCAGTTGAAAAAAAAAAGAAAAATTGGCTAAAACCATCAGATAAAGATTTGAAGGTCTTAATGGAAAATGATCCAACGACTTCAGTCAGACTGCTCAAATGAACATTCAAAACATTAAACAAAGCTTTTTCCCTGATTTTTTAAGAAACAGTTTTCATGTAAGAAATCTCAATGTGTTGGTTGACTTTTCAGAGAATGATGATATAAAATTTAGTTTATGGAAGTTTTCAGGCACAACAGTATAGAATTTAATTTGTTTCCCAATCTAAAGTACAATGTATTGACTGGTGCTATATGTCAAGCAAAATATTCATGGAAAATAAATCATTTAAGTACAAACTGACTGGAACAATTTGATAAAAAAAGAAACAATGATGAATAAATTCAGTTTGAATAAACCAATGCCTTGTCTTTGAATTTGAAAAAGATTTCCATAATCATTTAGAGTTGGCCTTTTGGTTAATGTTGTTATATCATTCACAGCTATGAAAAAACAAGTTAATTCAGATTAATTTTGTTGGTTAAGAATATTTCAAATAGTTTGACTCGTTGTTAGGGAATTATATTTATAAATTTCGAAAAAGATATGCCGTTTAAGAAAAAAATAAACACTCCACCTTACTAGGACGAAAACGTATAGGTTCACTAACTGTATTACAAATGGCCATTGCAATTTGCAAAAAGTAAGAAATAAAACCGATTGTTTCAGTAGTATTAACCATTTCTCGGTTATATACTTGTTACAATGATGTGTTTCTTTTTAGAAACGTTTCAACACGGCTGCTGTGTCCCTACCACGCTACTTACTTGAAAAAGATTTGCTTTCGTAATCAATAATTGAACAATCGTAGCTTAAAACTAGTAGTGATGGAAAAGAAATTCCATCGGAGAATAAATATGGTCAGAATAAATTCTATTGATGACGTCACTGGATTTTTCCACTGAGAAACATCTAAAAATTATCTAAAAATGTATATTCTGCAGATATATAAGTTATGAATAAACCTTACAGGATAAGGGCCAACAACTGGTTGAAAAGCCTTTTTTCAACGCGTCTAGTTTGATACTGGTGTTATTTTTCAAGTCCGTAGGCAAAACAGCATGGTCAAGACCGTTGAAATTTACACAACTAAAATTAAATACACTAGAACATGAGTTCATAAACACATAAACACATCTGTGAAAGATAGAATCTTTCTTTGATGGCAATGATTGTCCAACAGTATGCCGAAATTCAGTAAAATCAGGACAATAACTACTTTCTCTCTCTCTTAAACGCGCACACACGTACTAACACACACATTAACACGCAAGCACGAACAATCACACACATTCACACACGTACACACACACACACACAAGCACAAAAACACATATACAGACACACACACACTGGAGCGTGTGCACTTAACTGCCCTGAGATATTTACGTTGAAATATCTGTCGAAAGAATTTGAGATTTCAGACTGTGTTGAATTCCATGGAGCATTTAAACTATTTGTAAAGGAATGGAAAGTAACTCCCATTGTGATAAAAGTTCATTCATTCAGAATTATGTTGAAATAGTTGTTTTTTATTTACTTGGAAGCGACTGACAGGATATCCCATGAGATATTCCGAAGTTTCTGGAGTGGCTGAAGAAACACGACCAAATTACATCGGATGCAACGGTTCTTGAACAATCAACAAAGTTAAGCAACGTACTGTTTGTCTTCACCTAGATGGGTAAACCAGGTGTCGCAAGCATCTGACGACTATTTAGAGAGCCTCTTGTGGCGATTCTGTTTACCCTACCTTGAGGGGACCCAACTCTGCACGGCGCTCAATAATGCAGCAAAAGCCTATCCTCCTCTATAACCCCTATCCCAAACCATCTGGTTGTGATTGACAATAAATTAATGAACGATAGCCCCAACCACCATTGAAGACACGGGGGTGCTTTCATATCGCCCTTAATCACAACATCAGCTACGCCTCTGTTGAAAACTGACGTTCTGTATGATAAGTGAATTACATTAATTTAGACTGTCAACACCCGGTCATTTTGCTTCTCGGGGCTCTGTCTGTCTGTCTGTCTCTACTGTGAATGTCTCTTTCTCTTCATCTTTCTCTCCCTCTCTCTCTATATATATGTAGATATATACATATATATATAGATATAGATATAGATATAGATATGTGTGTGTGTGTGTGTGTGTGTGTGTGTTTGTGCGCGTGTGACTGTGTATTGAAAAATGGATTAACCATGAACAAGTGTAGAGCTTCCCTCAATAATCGTCTGCAAACGAACTAAAAAGTCATCGATGATTCCTTGGGAAAGTTATCTCTACCAAAGTAATATATAACCGTTCACCCATGGAAAGAGTTGCATCCTGGATTTTACAGTCTATTATTCCAATTTAATATTCAAAGCATTGAAACCACTAAAAAGATCACGTAAATTACATCAATAGATATTGTGAAATTATTGACTGAAATGACTTGAATATTTGGAAAAAATTTTCCTTTTTATATTTGGTGTTTGAAGCTGTTAAAGCGTTCAAGACTATATAGATATATGTGGGGGTGTGGCCAATTTGATTGTCGATAGTATGTACGTGTTTTTGAATGTATGTGTGAACACTCGACCAAAATCGGTCAATTTGATAGTCGATGTATCTCCAGTATTATTGAAATCATTTCTGATTCGGAAGTCTGAAGTAGCTCGATCCCCCAACGGTTTATTTTCCTTTCCTCTTATCATTGTAACCTTGTCTGCTTTTCAACAACAAGCAATCGCCTCGATCTGTCTCCTTTCTTTTTCCTTTATGCTTCTCACCCCCCTCCATTTTCTTATCCAAATGTCCGGAACCCATTGAAGTCCTTTTCAGGAATTCATTGATTCCTCCATTGATATCCGGTGTTCGATAAAAGAGACTAGGAAATGGTGTGGACAATGTCCGTTCCGCAAGATCATCTCCTTTCCGTTGAGACCACGTGGACACACTGCTTACTGCAAGCAACGATCCAGGCTTTATTGAGATTAGGAGTGAATTGTCAGAATGAGTGTACGTGCAGCAGTTTGAAAAGGATGGTACTTATTTGCTTATATGCATGCACACTTGACACTGTCCATATCTGTCTGTCTCTGTCTGCCTCTGGCAGTGGACGTGCGCGGGTGGGGTGCTTGGGTGTTTTTACATCTTCTTATCAAAATTCGATTCGTTAGAGTTAAAAAATATATCCTGATAGAAGACACACCGTGCATTGAATGCATTGAATCTCGTACGATTCGAGATATTCTATCTCATGAAATTTTAGCATGATCCCTTTGCTTATACTGATACAAGCACACACACACACACGTGCACACACACATACATACACACACACACATACACACACACACATATATATATATACATATATACATATATATATATATATATATATATATATATATATATATAACCTTGCAGCTTTCATTGTGGAAAATGGTACAGGGCTGTCTTTTTTCAACTGATCCCCTGCCTTTCTTAGTCCTGTCCTTCTTAAAGTCTGTGCACGCTACAGACTCAGTTCCTTTGTATTTATGTGTGTATCTCTCACTCTATCTCAACATATATATATCTAAACACGTTCATACCTATGCACTGTCTCATTCTGTTTCTATTATTTTGTCAGTTTCGATATCTATACCATTCTCTCCATTCTTTCTATCACACTCTCAATTTCAGAGATGTGTGAGGAAATGAGTTGTCAGAATGGATTTTTCTTAATTCAATTATTCTAGCTTTGACTTTTGATAAAGATTTTTGAGATTCTGAATAAATTTGAATCTAAAAGTTTGGACTGTCGTCATTTTAGACCGATTTAATAACTGATAAAATCTTTTGACATGACCAAGATGCTTTTGCTTGATATATATATATATATATATATATATATATATATATATATATATATATATATATATATATTGACTCTATAAAACACACTTCAATCATTAAGTCAATGTCAGAACGAGGTATAAATGAGAATTATATAATAGTAATTGTGAGCATCTATTGGTTATGTTTCATGCTTCAGTACCATAGGTGACTATTGAGAGGATGCATTGGTTGCATAAGTTTATCTTAACAACTATCGGATTTTCCTTAATCCTGGAAGTTGAGCTTGCTCTACTGGAAGCTCGCCATCCTGAAGTGATTCTTTGCTTGATTTCTTCTTTTTAGCATTTTATGGATACACATTGCCCTCGGTAGATGTACTGAGCTGCTGTCTCCTGTTTTGCATCTTTTAATTCTCTTATATTTGCCTTCAACATATTTTTAATACATAACACTTGTCTTTCTGAAATTCTTGAGGATTTTAACTTTCTTGCTCCCTTCATTCAGTTAGTCTAGCATTAGTTGGAGGCCATATAAGTGCAAAAAAGACGATGCCGTCTGTAAATCGGAGTTTACTAAGGTATTTGTTGTCTGATTCTACGATTTTCGCTGGCTATATTTTTGGAGATCATCACAAGGCAGGCTGTGTAGAGTTTTGATGAGCTGGTATCACCCCGTTTTACCCTTTTTAACCAACTGAAGGGGTGCGAATATTTACATTGTCTGATGAAGGAATTGTTGCGTGAGTAGATATGTTACAATACTCTGACATATACGGGGTGAATGTATTCTCGGATGATAGCATCAATAACCTTTGGAATTCGCACTGTGCTGATGGTCTTCTTAAAGTAAACAAATGCTATGGTGGGTGGCATTTAATAAACTGCTGCTTTCTCTCTCAGTTGAATTATGTAATAGAAATGGTCAATGCTTGGGTAACTTCTTCTGAAACTAGCCGGATGGTTTACGATGATTTGGATATTCGATTGATGATTGGAGCCTTGTGTGAAATATTTTTCTACGTTCTCCATTAGCATTAATTTGAATTTTGCATTGTATTTATCAGCGATTGTTCTCTAAATGGACTTGATTTGGGACCTGGATATCTTTTACGGTGTCGTTCTGGCCTGCTAGTATGCAGTCGATTTGGGTCTTGGTTGTGTGATTGGTGCTTCTTTTTCTATCAGGTTTCTTTATTATTTTGAACCTCGTCGATGTTGCAAATAAACTCACAACCTCTTTAATTCCGTAGATTGTATCCCGTTTTGCCGACGCAACACTCCTTGATCATCAAACGTGCTCATTAGAGAATTATACTCAATAGAACTTTGAAAGATCAGAAAACAGCATGATATATCAGAGGGAAAACAGGAGTCAGAGATATCATAAAATCAATATGAAATTCAAATAGCAATGGTCATGTTGCAAAAACGGCAGACAACCGCTTGATATCCCAAGAGATCACAAGTGAAACTATGCCCGATAAAATATCATGGCGTGACAAACTAGACGAGTTTGGAAAGTATTGGCTATAGAAAAAGTTAAGAGATACATTTACCTAGTTCAGGCAATAATGCTAGAGGAATGAAATTAGACAGTGCATAACGATTATCTGGAAAGCATTGGGTACAAGTAAACATACTGAAAAGCAAAGTACCAATATATCTAAAACCTAAAGTATACAATCAATGTAGCTATGACGTATGTATTGAGTTGTATGTTGGGGCTAATTCTACACACTTAGGTATGAACATGAAATCACCAATTCAACTTCATAAGTGCCATAAACCATGGTGTTGATAGGTAAATATCACAATGCAAGATATTAATGATCTATCTATTGATACACATTGGTATATATACAATAAACCCTTGGTTTAATAGACTACTAAGGGTATTTTCTTTTTACTTATTTTACCCTTTTCAAACTCAAATAATCCAATGCAAAAATAACTTTAATACGATATAGAATATAGATTTATTGAATTATTATTCAGAACCAGCCGGTAAAGTTTGCAAAAGGAATGCCTCTGGATTTAAATATTTGCCACTAAACAAGTTCTGAAAAGCCTAAAATGTTCACTAAAAGAGACAATTTTTCAATTAATTTTTAGTATCTGTACCAAATTATAATTCCTAAGCTATCAACTTCTTCATCAGTTGAAAAGTTTTGAGTTGTAAGGATTGCGAAATTATTTGATGAATAAAGGGAGCATATAGAAATCGCAGATGATAGCAGTATAACTAAGTCAGAGAACAAAGTGAACAGCGTTGCCAATTTTTTAAAAAATGGTTACATCCAGAAAGGAGGCAAAAGAAATGGAAAATATCTAATTTTTCCAAAAATCGTCTGAGGAATAATCCAAAATTGAATCAAAAAATATCCCAATATATTTTGATGTCCCAGTAAGGTATCTAAAATACAATAGATATTAAGTCTCCAATGACTGCCTGGTGTATCAAAATATATTTTTTTTGAATGACACCAACCATCAAGAAACTACAGCATTGGAGTGTCACAGTTTTTTGTTTTTTTTTTCTTGAATTTGGATGTTTTTAATGATCGTGAATTTGGGAATTTTTAAAAAAATTCATGTTCAGATATGATTATTGAAAAACAAAACAAAACACATAATCCCTATAAGCCTAAACTCTGTAAAATGGCGGAAAATAAATGCCCAGTTTAGCCATAGAGTTAAACTGAATGTCCCTTCGTAAGATAAACTTCCCTAAAAACCAACAAATCCCAGAAGATACTAGGGTTCAATAATGGATTAAAAAAGATCAAAAATTGAAAGGGAAAATCTGCAACAAGTATTGGGAGTTTAAAAAACGAATCTTAATCAAAAATTTCAACCCATAATCATTATATTTAGTGCAGATTTAAAACAGTAGAAAAAATGGAAAATTCAAATGTGATATAAGAAAGATGAAACAAAAATGTTGTATTTCTAAGCAGTAAAAAGAAAATTTGTTAAGTGGTGAACATATTGTTATTAAATAAATTTGCCCTTTACGAATTTATTTGCAGACACTAATAAGTTGCTAAAAGTTGGGAAACAAATGGATTGATACAGGTTATGGGCCTGAACCTAGATAAATGTCTAAAAATATATGAAAAAACAATGTAAATATATCAGATTTTGCAAAGAAATAGAATTTGATATGAAATATCGAAGTTGATGAATGGCATTCATGCATGCATGCAAGGTAAATCCTAAATCCGTAATATTGGGATCCGTTTAACCGAGTATATACATTATACATAAGAGGAATAGCTGAAAGCTGGATCTGGGAATTGTGTATCCTAAGGCATAAATAGTTGTATGTTTTTTTTTTCTGGTGGTTACAGTTATGTGAATATTATCAATAAGAGTGCTCATTGACTGCTTATAGTGAAACTCGAGACTTATGGTGAATTATGTTAGAGAAAAGATCATAAAATCAACCCTCTTGATGAGACGTCTTAGACATCAAAATACTTTTTCCTAAGTGTTTCTCTGTCTGTTTGTCTGTCTGTCTCAGATATATATATATATATATATATATATATATATATATATATATATATATATATATATATATATATTGTGAAACTCAAGTCAATAATTTTCCAATATCTTGCAATGCAATTTATCAAATTTTCATCAGCGTTTTTCTCGTGCTTTGCATATACTTCGGTATTATGGTATTATGTAAATTTTCCCCTGTTTGGATTGTCAGTTGTTTACCACGTAACTGATCAGGAATTTAAAAAAACAAACAGTTATAATAACATGGCACCCAGCAGTGTTGATCAAACACCACCTCCATTTCAGCAATATCTCAAAATAGACCTTATATATATATAACTCTCTCTCTATACATATATATCTATACCTCTCTCTCTCTCTCTCTCTCTCTATATATATATATATATATATATATATATATATATATATAATTGATGAAACTACCCATTATTTTTTTCAACATATATATATATATATATATATATATGGTCGGTGAAAAAGAAATACCTATTACGATTTTCTGTGAAGTCCCTGGTATATCCATAAAAATCACTAATGTACAAGAGTAACACATGAATTCAAATAAAAAGTTAATACTCACTGTACTTTTATACACACATAATATATATATATATATATATATATACACACACACATATATATATATATGTGTGTGTGTGTGTGTGTGCGTGTGCGTATATATATAATTGAATAATTGAGTGAAATATATATATATATATATATATGTGTGTTTTTGTATGTGTGAAAGAAACAGAATGGAAAGTATCAAAAACAAATGTTAATAAGAAAAAAATAAGCTTGAACTCATAAAGACATATACGTGTGTATGTGTGTATATGTATATACTTGAGTGCGGATGTGTGCAATAATATGTCTGCATTTATGTGTGAGTGAGTGTATTAGTGTGTGTGTGGCTAATCGACATTGCAAATCTATCTCTGAGACATCTGGAGCGTATTCTCGCGTGTGCATCTACCGTAGAGTCTAGATGTAAGCCTCGACATGGCTAACGGTAAACCTGTATTTAGCATTCGTCTAGTATTCCTCGCTGTTTTGGAAGGCAAGACTTTAACAGCGACCGAACAATGCAAATAGAAACCTGGGGATTTATGACCCACACTTATATGCACCGACAACACATCGATTTACTCGAGTTTTACTTGCTTGTAGACATCAAAGATTGATTACTTGTTGCTAAGGAACGTGAGTAAGAATTACCGATTTATTTTTCCACATGCAACGGCGTTGGAAAATAATACTGTTAAAGTCGAGACCATACAACCGTTCTTTACTGTTTTTAGCGCAGAGAGACTTGCACTGAGAATGAAATTGGAGTTGATAACATCTTGTAACGTATCCTTTGTGGCCCAGTAGCAGCAATCCTCGTCCGTCGGGAAGCAACTCTAAAGCCAAGAACAAAGCAATCTACGACAAGCGGGGCCAAATATGACCCACGAAGAGATTTTGATAGACCAGCGAGTGAATGTTGGGTTTCCATGAGAATTTTTATTCGTGTTTGAAAGATTCTTTGTGTCTTGTTCATGGATTCCTCGATTGGAATAAGTTGCGACGAAATTGAATTATTTGATCACTAATTGGCATCCTTGGTTGAGCATTAATGACTTTTTTAACAAGTGTTACACATTGATTTGAGGCAAAATATAACTAGATGTATTCAAAGGGATGATTCCTATAGTTCAAGATTTTTATGGTATATATCTTGTTCAACACCCACTGATTAAAACACGAATGATTGCCGAACTTTGCAGGTAATAATTCTGAGCTCATTTGGGGAATTACAGGAATATTGCAATTTGTTAGAAGCTGTCTATCAAAATTGAAATCAAAACAGTAAAAATAAGTTTCCCTAATTTTCTAAGTTGGTTGGTTGGTAGAGGCATCACGCATGCAGGAAGTACAAATGAAATCAAAGCGCTGAGATTTCCCACCCCCCACAACCCCATCCAACCGACACGTCTTTGAGAATCAAGGAATCAATTAGCAAATTTTACGCGGAATTGATCCCTTAGTTGGTGTCCAGCAGTATTCACTTTTTTTTCTTTAATTCAGACATTTTAATGATCATTATCCAACAAAAGGTGAGAGAAATAATTTATCACTTGATCATCCGTCGTTCGAATTTTTGATCGATCACCCCCAACACAGAATGCTGTCAAAAAACGTTGGTCATGTGACGGTTTCTATGAATAAAAAAAATGGAAAAATGGGTGATCAATGAATGTTATCTATCCCGCCTTTTGTTGAGTGGTGATCAGCGAAAAAGTCTGAATATTCAAAAAATCTAGCCTGAATTCCGTTGGACACAAACTAAAAACCACCAAAGCACAAATTTTACATTGAACAAACTTATGTTGATAGTTTGGACTGACGGTTTCTGATAAAGCGATTATCATATCTTTCCTAGTTTGCTTAATTTTCCCCAAATTCAGAGGGTTCACAATAAAAGCCCTTCCTCGTTAAACTCTTTCCAGGTGAGGGTGATCAGTTGGTTAAAACTTTTACGGGGTAAATGTTCAAATTAACACTCTCAGAGGATTAAGATGTTATTGTGATACGTCTAAATGGTTGAGCATTGTAGATAGTATTTCTCATGATACAAGTATGCTTAAAATAATAGAATTTTATGAAACAATACGATATATGTTATCAAGCAATTTTGGATTTTAAAAATTTCACTGGGTCTAAATTGGCCTATTCCAAGTTCTTTTTGTAATTTAGTAACTGTGGTTCCCATGGAAAGATCATTAAAATCAAGCTTCTCAAAATATCAAAATATTATATCTAAACAACTGGAACATTCCATAACTAATTAATGGATCTAATCACTTTTTTTTAAAGAAATCTATTTCTGCCATCATGGCGGAATACTCGGCTGACATTTTACAAGAAGAGGAAGAAATTGAGTACTACTCAATGTTCCGAAGTGCTGACTTCGGATGAGATCACGTTTTGGAGAGCAAGCTTGCAGAGTTTAAAGGACACTAAACAGGCACAAACCCCCAGGTATTTACTGCTCTGCGTCCCGTTGACGCTGTCAGTGATGGTTATTGGTGCCATTTCATCTTCAGGTGTTCGACCCTTTTGTTTTCTCAGTGTCAAGATCAACGCAGCAGTCTGATAGAAGACTTTGAAGCATTCCATGATTCCATCGACGGAAAAAAAACTATTTAGTAATGCGGAATTTGCGTTTCAGTAGGATTTGGCCCCTGCGAACATCACATAATCATCTCCTGCTTGGTTTGCTGATCATCACATTAATGTGCTGTATCGGCCTGGCAACTCATGGGGTTTGAACCTCATCTAAAATAAATGCGTAGTTATTGAGTTCTAACACACAGACAGACATTAAAAACAACGTTATATGTTCAGATGGAAAACAGTAATATTCAGTTTTGTCAAATATTTATGCCATCTGCTTGTAGAGTGACGAAACGGAGACGACTTTAGACACAAAATTTAATCAAAATTGTGGAACAATTAATTAGGAAAAGTTGGCTGACGAAAGGGTCAATTTTGGTTTTGAAAATAATCTATCAAATCAGCTACTTTGTCACTAAGCATTATTATCATAACTTTACTAATGCAGTTTTTCATGACATCACTCAGAACATCCATCGGAGCCGATTTCAAAAGCTATCTGTCTGATTTGAATTCTGCTGCATTGAACCATGTTCTTTATATATATATATATATATATATATATATATATATATATATATATATATATATATAACTATTCTTTATTAATTATTGTGTCATTCACACACAGCTATTTTGTTGTATTACAATTCTTCAGTGTGGCTATAGACTATCGATTATCCCATCTAGTCCACGAGGTAGGATCGAAACCTTCGCTTCAGACCCAAGGCTGGCATCTTACCTCTGCCCAATGCAGAACTAAACGGTCAGTAAGGTTGAACCTAAGCGATATATTTACTAATGCTTTTATTCCCTATACACTAGAGTGTTCTATTCCCTAGATTTGAAGAGCATTTTACATACTGATAATGAACAAGTTACCTCACTTAAAGGGTACTCAACCCTGAATAAGGGAGCGCTATATATATATATATATATATATATATATATATATATAGGGGTCTGTTTAGTTGCTCAAAAGGAACCCTAACGTGGACAACGTCCAAGTATTTTATGATAATCAATATGAACAGGGATTGTACTTAGACTGTATAAGAGGTGAATTAATCTACGAGATGATGTGATGGTGAGATGGCCAACCAATGCATGATGAACATGTGGGATGAAATCAACAAAGGGATAAAAACATTTGTAGTAAAAATGTAGGGTTTAAAATTGTTTGAACATGAAATAAAAACCACTGTATTTGACCTCTAATCGACGATGTTAATGTAAGTTTACCTTCTAAATTTACATAATATTTATACACTTAACGGGGAGCATTTAACAGCTACTCTGGTGTAAACTCAATTAGTTATAAAATGTGGAATTGAAAAATACCCCTATCCGTATTTCCATAGATTAGAATTCTAACATTAAGTATAAAGATGCTTTGTGTTTCAGAACTGATTCGGCTACTGTAGACCCCCCACATTTTAAAATAAATCTGACAAAACAATTCTTTTATATGAGTGGTTGTAATTCTGGCATATGCCGATATTTCAACATAAACTCCCGACTACCTGGCGGGTGATCATTTTTATGATCAGCAATAAAAAAAATATCTGAATGGAATTTAAAATGTCTGTTATAAATAACCAAGAGAATATAAAATAATGAAACTATAAAATGTTACTATAAACGACTACAATCAATACCAGATCTTATTTTATAACTTTATATAACGTTTGGTTGTCATTCCTTTCGAGGAAGGAAAGGAGGAGGTTAATAACAGTTTCTTTTTTTAAAGGGTGGCGATATAACCTTTATTAAATTATACCAATATTAGGGTCACCGTATATATTTGAAAAATGGTTTTATGAATATATATATGGAGTTAGTGACAAATTACAATGAAGACACTTGTAATCTCTTTTAGAAAAAATAGATTGAAGTACACTTCTAACAGAAAAAAATAGACATTGGAATTTTTTTAAAGGTGCCACTTGCCAGTTAACAACCAATGCATCCTCCTGATAATTACCCATGGGTTGAAACATTGGACCAGAACAAGAGACTGACCCTTGAACTGAGATTTTGGAAATCTTCCACGTCTTGTTGGTCCTTAGGTGCCACTTACACCTCTACGTACAATTGATCCTCAAGTTTTAGGTGAGTTACGACGTTCATGGGAACGCCCCAACCCTTCCAAACAATGGTTTGCATGCCAAAGCCCACCGAGGTTGGACGATGGGTCCTTAGTCTGTTTTCTGTTCGTATGTTTCACTCATGCATTTCACTTCTGAGAAGTCGAATTTACTTTCGTAGTAGGACTAGATGTCTAGCTTTGAAATTCTTGTCTCTGATTTTCAACTTTACATGAAGCGTAAAAGAATGTGTCCTTTTTATAATTTTTTTTTTATTTGAAATCTTGTAGAGGAAAATGTTAATTCATTGGATTAACCCATTAATCACTTATAATTCCTGTTAAATCTTTCATCCTTCGTATTGGGGAGAAAAGGAATAGACCTTTTAATCCAACAAAGAAAAAAGTTTTTAGTTTAATTCAATAGGTAAATTGATAGTGTGCGTGTTTGTGTGTGTGTGTGTGTGTATGTGTGAGCGAGAGTGTATGTAAGAGAGAGAGTGTATGTAAGAGAGAGAGAGTGAGAAAGAGAGAGAGAGTGAGAAGGAAAGAGTGAGAGAGAGAGTGAGAAAGAGAGACAGAGAGTGAGAAAGAGAGACAGAGAGAGAAGAAAAATATTGAAACTAGACTGAGATGTATATATATTGTCGGGGAGGTTGCGTTAATTCACTTTTCAGATCAACCATGGAAAAAGGGAGAAAGAAAAGAGAAACAAAATGAAAATATGGTCCACTGAAAAATGTTCTTTAAAGTCCGGCAAGAAATGGCGATCTTTTAGAATATATGAAAAAACAACGCAAAATTATTTCGTGTCCAAAAAAGCACAGATAAGAAAGAGGTGAAGGAACAAATGCTTTGGAAAAAAAAGAAAGGCTGTGAGGAGTTATTCAAGTAGTGAGAAGTTTGAGAACAGGAAAATAGAAGACGGTTGTAGAACACCAAGCAGGTCTGGTTAGTCACCGAATGGAAACCATCTTGCGACCAACATCTTGTGAGAGCACAACAGTGTTGGAGGAGATCAATCAAAAAATTGGAATAATCTCGGTTTTGGTTGGGTGGAGATCACTAAAGAGTTGGATAAAATAAAGAACACGATATCAGATATAATGAGTAAATAACTTGATCCATTGACGTTGCCTGTTTGTGCGACATATCCATTGATAGTCAGCCAGACAGACCGACTTGAAAAATAGTGAAATTAATGTTGATGCTGACTATGTTGATGTTTAGAGATTTGATTGACGGTTTCTTATAGGAAGTGAAACAAGAATCCAAGTGATCAGCGATATTTTGCCGAGATTATCTGTCGAGAAAAGAGTGTTAGAATGTTCACTTGAAGTTTACATTTGACAGAAATGTATGATGGTTGAAGTGTTCAATCAATATATAATCCTATTTTTTCCGGTTTCTTGAATAGAGGAGTAAAAACAACCGAATTAAGACGTGAACGGCTGACAGTTCATAAGGCGAAGATCAGAAAAGAAGATGGAGCGAGAAGGACAGAAGGGGGAGAATGAAGAGTAAAAAAGATATCCAACAATCTAAGAGGAGAAAGAAACAATGGAAATCCGGTAAAGTCTAAGCGAACAATGCCTAATGATCATTAATAAAAAAAAGAATTATGGTGTTAGACCGATAAAGATATAAGAGAAGAATAAAGGGAGAAATAATGATAATATTATCAATAAGATACTTTGGAACCTTGACGTCGAGGCCGATCACTCAAAGGGATAAGATCATACCAGAAAGTCGTAAAAACGATAACGCAGGCCGTAGACGTGTCCGTGTTAGTGGAACACAAGGCTAAGACAAAAGAAAGAAGAAAATCAGAAAAAATATTCCAGGACTATGTTTCATAAAATTCGCTAGTTGATGACCGTAAAGAAAATCATCGTCTTATTAGAATTTCAATGGAAAGATTCAGTATCAGATCGTCTATATTGGGAGATCCGGTGCAGATCGAACCAACTAACCAGCCAGTGAGATCAAATGAGCTTCAATTTTTGGAGATTCGATGAGGATTGAACCAATAGGCCAGCAAGATTAGCTCGCTGATAATTGCTATTCTACGTACGTTCAGATCAATTATTTTCATATTATCAACTTATCTGTTTTGTATCAAACCATTAATAGCAGGAAATTCAATGGGGATTCAACCTAACAAATACCGGCAAAATTAACTTGCTGATCATTGCTATACGGCAAACCCCCTGAACTATTTCTTCATATTATTTATCCAAGGGAGCAGAGCGTATGAAGCTTGGGTATTGATCAAAGCCTGTCATTTTCTTAATGATTTTGACGTCCGGTAAATGTCTATCCACGCCTTGTCCTGAAAATTGAATTCTACAAAAATATTCATGCAGATATAATTCAACCCTATGAGAGTTACAGGCTATAGAAAAAACAACAAAAAAACAAAACAAAACCGGATTTCTCTAATTTGACTAAATAAAAAAATAAAAAACACTCGAAAAAACATTGAATTCATTTAATAGTCCTTCGGCTGCTGCCGTCAAAATATTTTCAGAATGGGTTTGATATTTTGAAAAATCGATCGAACCATAAAAATAGTGTCTAACATTAACTTTTCGTCACAGCAAAACATAATCGTTGATAGAAACGCCTGAAACTTGTAACCTATCAATTTCGTCGTAATAATCTTTGTCTTATTATTAAGGAAGGAAGTGTGCGAAATAATTAACGGGGAATATGCTGTGCGTTTGTGTGAAAAATGTAAAGTTGGATATGATTTGGGTTGAAAACGTGGACGGGGAAATTTTTATCAGGTATATTTAGCCAAATTTGCACACGTTTTTTAATATTCATCAATTGTTTCATCATATTATGAACGTAATCTGCCTATATGAATACCATTGTCACTGTAATTGTTTGTTCAGTCTAAAGAGTCACGCCAAACCGATTTGTAGATCAGTAACGGAGATCAATTATGATTTGAACCTGCATCCAGTCAGTTGATAGGCAAGTAAGACGACTCTTATCTTAAAATAACACGAACACATGTGTGTAATTTTCACCGAGATACTTTCTAGAACTCGACAACTTACGAAAAAAACAAACAAAAAAAAACCCCACAGAAAAACACGACTAAATCGTATAAAAATTTCGAAATCTTTCTGTCATTGTAGGAGGAAATATTGGGGAAAAAAATCTGGGACAAAAATCATTTGTGTGCACCCTAAAGAACCGGAGAAATTAGCGTGAAATGTTGCGACACTGCTAATAGAACAGTTGCAACAGAAAAAAAATCAAAATCTCTCACGCGAAAAAGGCGTCGAAAATTACTGGTTTTGATAAAATTTTCGGCGATTTTCCGTAAAAGGCTTTCGAGTCGTTTTTACCTCCTTAATCCATAAGTGAAAACATACGCATTAATTTCTTTTGCTTAGGAGAAAAATAATTTTTTTCGGCAGTCTTTCGACGGAGGAATTATCTATATGTACACTTATCGACATCAATCCGTGTGATAAAATATGATTATAAATTTGAATAATGAAGATTGGAAACTCAATCTATTAAAGACATAACTGCAACTTATGAGTAATGTTAATATGAAGATATACTCTACGAAAAGTTCAATTTAATTTATTCATTTAATCATTTTAAAATTATTTTCTTGGAAGAAAAAAAAAAGATACTGTCAACTGTTTCTGTTTTTAATATTTTTGTATGCTTTCAATATAAATACATCTTTTCTCAAAGAAAATACACTATAACTTCGGTATATTCAATGACCCCTACGTGGTATTAGGATTTTAGCCGGAAACGGAAATGTCTGACTATTTTCCGTTTGACGAGGTCTTAAGACGGTAGGAATTGCAAATGTCTAGAAGTGGCTACATATTTCAATAACTGGTTCCGAAAATGGTCGAAATATGGAAATATTACGATAACATTAATGAAAAAAAAAAACAAAAAAAAAAAACAAGACAATAATTTTCCCATTATTGTGTTAAAATCTGTATCAAAATCTTGTATAATTATACTTTTGGGAATCTTTGAATGTGTTTTTATGGCATATATATATATATATATATATATATATATATATATATATATATATATATATATATATATATATATATATATATATATAAGAACTATCCAATTCTAGTCATTTTCAAAGCTTGTTCTTCAAAAATCTAGCAAAATTAATAGCAATCAGTTCAATTATTATGTTGGTATCTGATCAATGCGTTGTATAATTATACTTTTGAATTGTTCGCGTCGTGAAACAAATAGAAGAGATATTGATAGTGAGTGAACAAAATGAGAATTAGGATATGAAGCAATTACTTGAGTTCTGCATTATAGGAGGCTGTTTAGCTCAATAGTAAACGTAGTGATTAAATATATATATACATATATATATATATGTATATATATATATATATATATATATATATATATATATATATATATATATATTCTGACAGAATAATAATGAATGCTCTATTTGAAAAGACCTCCTGTTGTTATACAGAGAATGTTCCAAGATAGCACAAATAGAATAAACAATTGAAGAAAATGTGGTTGCTGTAGGAATCTAACCTTCGACCAATTAGTTAGATGCTTTAAGGTAGTGTTGCTTTCCTCATTGAATTGAATAGCCCAACGGAAATTCAAAGCCCCCCTCCCCAAATGCAACATACCCAAGTTCCAAAAAATATCCAGTTTCTTTATAATATAATAGTGTGAACATGAACAGGGAATACACAAAAATAAGAACGTGAATATTGAACACATATGTAGGCCTCTGCCTTTCCGTCAGATTCTTCAGTTCGGCCATTCTAACAAATTTAGCCAAATGTAGCCATTTTAAAGCCTGAAAATAGCTGCTTTTTTGGTCCTGTCGAACCAAAGTTAGCCAAAATGACCTCTCATATGCTCTGTACAACATTACCGACAGTTACACTATTTATGAGACAAGTCTTGACGGGTCTTGTTCAATGAAGTTATTGGACATCATCCGTCTTAATCTAACCTCACACAGCGATGGACATACGAGAACAAACACTCCGTCTGTGCCCACGATGCAACAGAGAAAATTATGAGGCAACAATGTATTTCATTCGAAAATCGATTCTGTTGGCTAGACGAAAGCCTTCTTCTGATTTACTTTTAGATATATCGATCAAAATCCAAGAGTAGAAATCTTTTTTTGTTGCAACGTATGCAATATATTGTCTAATTCCTATCGCGCTGTTAGAATTACTATTCGCTATGTGTATAACGGAAACGTCCGAGCAAAAAATTAGTACTGGTTATATTTTCGGTCACTCGGTACCAAAAAAAAAAAAAATACTTGGATTTATGTGGCCTTTGTCAATATAGCAATAGCAGAAAATTTATGATTACGTTTCCATTATCTTTCCGTCCTGACGACCAAAGAAAAGCGATTGGGGTTATATGAGCCATATACAGACTGGTCCAGATATAGAACAACCCATTAGTACGATGATATCTAAGCTTTATAATTTGTAGGGGAAAAGTTACAGACAATACATTCCCCAGATTTCCAGTGTTTGAAGCAAAAAACAAAACAATAAAAATGTGATATTGTTGTTGTTAGGATATAGTCAACACTAAGCGTGTTTAAGCTGTAAATAATGATTTTATATACTTTACTCAACTTTGTATTTGCCCTCTAACTCAGGCTAGAGAGGCCAATCTGTCTTACTATTTTATGTATTGCTGGCCGGGCGAAGACATGGATTCATGTATTTCCAAACAGGCATCAGTAGGAATGAATGAAAAACAACCTCGGCAAGGCTCACCGATTCCGTTGTCAATTCTGCTGACCACTACTCCACTGACATCTCGACCATCAATTTTAAACTGTGAGGAAGGCGTCAAAATCGAATTTCACTCAAGGCCATCTCGCCTTTCACAGTCCATTAGTGGCCGTTGAAGTGTGAGCTATCATCACACCTTACAACCAGCGAAAAACACGGATAGGATTCTTTATAAAACGATTTTCATCTCAAAGAGCGAATGGACAGCCCTTCTAGTCATTTGAGAGCGAATATATTTTCCTCGACAGTGTTTACCCTAGTTTATGACTTGTTCTTGCCCGAAATGCCTGATCAATAACAGAGGCAATTTTCCATTGGAGTTAGTTTGCTCACCTGTGCCTTTCTGTACTTACCACTATTACACTGATCCACCTCTTTTAACGTAATAATCCAATTTGGCTGCTAACAGCGTTTAAAAAGGTAAGTTTGTATTAAAATGTTCATTCAATTTCCTGTGGGACTCACGTATAATTGATACAATATGAGGGCTGATGGGACTCTTTAATTGAATATTTCATTTTATTCCAAAATACTTGATTCTATTTTTAATAGCACCTTTTGTCAGTGATACTTTTTTTGCGTTGGTATAAGTGAAGTATACTTACATAAATGGTCAAAGATAAGTAATCCTTTTCAGACACCAAAAAGACGATTAAAACATCCTAATCAGATTTATTGAGAAATAAAACGTGGTCGCTTGATAGCCACTCGTAGATGTGTAATTGAGAATACGTCATGAGGAAGGAAGTGAAAAAGGGTAAATGAAAAAGGGACAGTGTATAAAAAACGAAAGGGGAGTAAAATAAAAGAGAAATGGGGAATGATTATTTAGAAGAAGGTGAAAAATGAGGGTAAGTCAATTCAGTAAAAAAGATAGCAATAAAAAAGGGGCTTTTGTCTTCATAAAGGAGGCCAAAGGTTGGTCATCATAGAAAACGAGAATAGAGTGGAGTAGCATTTCAGAGTAGCAGACCAGATGAGAAAAGGGTCTGGCCAAAGACTGTCAAAGGACTGATTAACCCCACGCAATCTCTCTGTCTTTGTCCGTCCGTCTGTCTCTCCAAGTAAGGTTCGTTGCCATAGTAGACGTGAGTTGGGTAGCAGTCGAGAGTAGCTGACCAGACGAGAAGAAGGGTTTGGCTGGAGGCAGTCGGAGGACTAATGAACCCCCTATCTATCTATCTATCCATCTATCTATCTATCTGTCTGTCTCTCTGTCTCTCTGTCTTTGTCTCTGTCTCTCTGTCTCTGTCTCTCTAAGCAAGGTTGGTCAACAAAGTAGACGGGAGTAGGGTGGCAATCGAGAGTAAGCAGACCAGACGAGAAGTAGGAACTGGATGCAGGCGGTTGAAGGACTAATTAATCACCTCTCTCTCTCTCTCTCTCTCTCTCTCTCTCTCTCTCTCTCTCTCTCTCACCCAGCTCCCTCTTTCACTGTGAGCGGGCATTGTGCTTGATCTTTAAGACATATATATGTGTGTATTTTTGGTCCGCTGACGAGAAAAAAAAAAAAAAAAATGGTATGATTTTGGATCCCCCGACATGAGTCCTACATCTTTCGTCTCTTCCAACACTGGAGCCATGGAGCCACCAGAACAGTACAACACCTCAAAACATCCCAACACTCACAATCTTTCACGAGGGGTTGCCCTTTCAAGAAACTTGAGGGACGTTTTTATTTGAGTATCTGTCTACAGAGACTATAAATCGTATCACAACAGAATTATCGCTGTGCGACGTATTTTTTTCCTTTTTTTTCTTGGGTAATAAATGGTATTTCTTTATCTATTATGTCAAAAAATTATACATCGAAAATGTCAGTTTTTCTCTAAATACTTTGAAACTTTGATTTTCCAACCAAGTACAGTGATAATTTGAAATATAGTAATTTTCATTCAGGAAACGGAAGAATTTGGACGTTTTCAATGTCATAAAATAGAAAAAAAAACACCGCTATGTATGAATATCGTTGACCTGGTCAGAAAGGCAAAGTTTTAACGTAACGAGAACCATTTACAATACTTTTTATACATAAGCAATCAGAAAATAGCACCCATTAACTGGAACACCAGTATTTTATCGGTGCCAGTGTCCAAATAAGGAGTAGATTTTGTAAGACTGATTCAAAAGACTGGTGAGTTCTTATTGAAAAGATTGACTTAATGCAATATCTTTTAACTGCAACTCATGGTTTTAAAAACCGTTCGAAATCACCGAAGAACAGCTTCAGGAATATTAAAAAAAATGGAACTCTTTTAAAAGTTGAATCAAAAAACTTTTCAATTAGCAAAAAGTGCGAGGAAAGTTACTCCCCTGGATTTAAAATTTAAATTTTTTACTATGAATGTAAAAGTTAATCAGTCAAATTTGTATTTGTATTAGAGTTGAGCACGTATCCATATTATATTCTTAGAGAAAATCATATGCATATATTATTGTTTATTGTATTTGTTCCATTTTCTATTCTGCCATTTGGTTCAAAATTTTTCGGCGGTTCACCCCCGGCTTTTTCCGCGTGTTTTTGTTTTCTTTCTGTCTTTCTACATCAGTTTGCCTTACTTAAGGGCAAACTAGCGTTAGAGGAAAGGTAAAAACTCTAAGAAAATCTTTAAATCCTGGAAAACAACGGAGAAGGCCGGAGGGTACACGGCTGAAAAGTTATGAAAAAAATATCAGCATGGTGGAGGGAGATAACACAAAAGTAAAACACACATTGATTGAAAACCTGCCTTACAAAATCCAGACAAAGAATACACACATTTTACCACTATTAATCTGAAAGAAAAACGTACCTGTAAAAGTCTTTCCTTGGCCGGAATGGGGTAAGGTGAAGAAAATATTGCCATTATTTTGTATGGGATAATTTTAACAACGTGATAATGATATCTCAGGCTGCGTCGTTGGAGGTTGGGTTTCAGGGAGTTACAAGAGACTAATGTGTAGAAGGAAACGGATAAAATTTTGTGATGCTGAACAATGTCCCGTAAACTCGAAAAATGGCGGAACGCTAACATTTGAAGAGCAGGGGAGGGGTAATCAACTAAAGAAAAGTTACTACTCTTTGGTTATAGAGACATTTTCAATGACGATTTAATTTAAAGAACAAAAAAATCCTGCTAGTATGACAAAGAAGGGTCTATAGCCATGTCATCCTCTCGATAGGCACCTATGGAACTGAAACATGGAATTTACTAAAAGATTAACTCTGAAACCGATAACCATACGACGTTTACATGAGAGAATCATGCTCAACCTCACATGAAGAGATCATAAGATAGTACAGTACATTAGGGAGAAAATAACCCAAGATTCAGAAACCATTTGAAAACTCAACTTGCAATGGACTGAACGTATTGCAGGAATGTCACTGCTGGACAACACAGGTCACAACATTTTGCCTGACAGAATACGAGACGAGCTTGACAAATCCAGAAAGTACTGGCTCCGAGACGCTCATGATAGAGAGGTCGGGCAAAACTTGTGGAAGATCTGTGCCCGATGAGAGACGCTAACAGGCTGCTGCTGGTGATGGTCAGAAACTGTCGTTAAAAAACTACCTCTAAAACTGTCAGTCCTAAGTTTTTTCAGTTTTCAAGTCGGACCATGTGTGTTTGAGTACAGTACAGGTTGCTCTGATGGAGCTACAGGGCTGGGAATTTAATAAAATCATGTTTACAGAAACTTTTTTGAAAATTCTCCTATACATAGGTTTTCAGTGGGGAGTTCAGATTGTAATGTAAGTTTACACTAAATTGGTCTCTTGTTTTTTTAATGATGAATTCCATCATCATCGTCAGCATCTATCGTTCAACGTACACCTTCCCCAAGAGTCGCCAGGCCTCTCATGGGTGTCGCAGAGCCTGTATTCTGTCGTCTAGTTTGTCTTGGAAAGCCAATTAAAAGAGTACAACCCGTAGAATGAAAGAAAAAAAAACGGAATGAATAGGCAGGATGGATAAAGGAAAACAAATTCAACAAATCAAACTAAAGATTCAAGAAGTGATTTAAATATTAATGTTAACATGTGTTCAGAGAAGGTACGGTATTTCTACTGTTTAACAGTTACGAACTACAACTTTAAAATTGAGATTTCTAGTCACTAACATCGTTTGGCCCTGGTACAGTAGACCACCACGTGTTCTCGTGTGACAGGATGGCCTTTTCTTAAACCTCTGCGAGAGATTATTTACTTTACAAATGATTCTATTATGTCCCAAGTGAAAATAAAAAATCCCGGAAGACATAAAAATGGAACTTTTTTTAGGAGCCTGTTGTATTCTCAAAACTAATCAATCATTTCTTTTTGGTCTCTGGCGTGTTTACACTACAACAGCTTTGCAAAACAATTTGACATGAAAAATGTCTCTGCTGACATGAGAAATGCTATCAGCTCCGTGTGTCAGTTATGAACAAGATCAAGGATAATCATTACGTGAAGTTTCGTTGGGGCTCTTGTCCCTTTTGGCCGTTGTACCCAACAACCATCTTCAGGTGATGGATGGGCGTATTAATGACCATGGGCATTCATCACCTGAAGACGGCCGTAGAGTATAACGCACGAAACGATGTGTCCAAGAAATGTACTAAGATGAGGAAGAAATTCGGAACAAAACCTATGATCAGGCTCTGATTTCTATTGCTAATCCTAAAAGATGAAATAAGCAACGACTTGTATGAAAACATAAGAAAAAAAAACAAATTTTCTTAAAAATCTGCAATGTTGTTTACATTCATATCTGTAATAGAACTGTTTCCAATTGATTTCAAATAGAATAATATGGAACTGTTGATGGATTAAAAATGAACACTTTGAGAATGAACACTGGCTGGTTTTCTTAATCTTCTCTACATTATGTTTGTATCCAAGTGTGTATCTATTTGTGGCCCCGATAGCTCTATGCGTACGATATGGGATCTTAAAATAAACCCAACTTTTTGCTTTTTAAACTATGGACGTTTCGTTACGTCCATTTTTTTATCATTTGGAGAGTAGATTAAGTGAAGAGTGATATGATTCTGTGTGACATTTAAAAGAAAATAATTATCTCTCTCTCGTAACTACCTCTTTGGATGCTTCAAACATTTTTTAGTTGAGTATGAAAGTCAATGACTTTGGCTTTTATAGACCCCTCAACGTTTGTCGTTTTGGAGAGTACATGATCTTTAGGATACAATATCAAGTCAAAACATACTCATATTAACAATTTTCCCTAACTCCTTGTGGAAAAAATACTACTTATGCATAAGCATTAAAATGTGTTTATACGAATAAGACAAATCTATTCATGTAATGAACAGTATTAGTTTTTGTTTTCTGTCTGTAAGAATGTTTTACTAGAGGATAATTTTTGTTCTATTTCAATGTCAAATTTGTGGACAATTTCTTAACATGGATAACAAGGAGTCCACAACCATGAGAAATGACACTTGGAGGATCTTAAATCGTATTTTGGCTTTAGTACAAAATAAAACCAAAAATTTTCAAAACATTATACATATAACAAAATACCAAATAATTTCATAATGATTCAATGTAAGAACCATCAGTGTGAACATGGATTCTCCCACATGGAGTTTGTTGTAAGAAAATATCATGTGTCCTCTGCTTCGAACAATTCATTATCTCATGAAATGCAGATTTTAAGTTTCTTTCTAAAAAGAATATCAGGAAGAATTAAGACACAGGTTGTCCCAGTTTCTCGAATGTTTCTTTCATGGCACTTTTTTCACTTTTATATATATATATATATATATATATATATATATATATATATATGTGTGTGTGTGTGTGTGTGTGTGTGTGTGTGTGTGCGCGTGTGTGTGCACGTGTGTGTGTGTGTGTTACATAAGCCTGAAACTCCATGGTATTCAAAAAGGAAAACAGGATTTATAAAAATATAGGCTTATTGCTTTATTTGTTATAATTCCGAGTGGTGTCTTCAGAACGGATAGAGAGAGTAGAGTTCAGGACAACGGATGGGCACATGGGAGCTTCCTTTGTATCTTGCGGTCTGCGATCACTGGGAATCTGGTCTGCCAAAGACGGCAATTATCACCTTCTGATAGGGGATCTACGCCAACACGTTCGGTAAACCCCCTACGCGTCTTGGTGTCTCCACCCACATCCACCTACGCTTTTTGATGTATCTGCCAACTCAGATGTGATTTGCTCCCGGTAAAAACACCTGTTGTTTTCTGGCTTTCCATTCAAGAAAGCAGAAGTAGTACGTCCTTTTGTCAAAACACTCGTCCGAATGTTTATCATCAATACCTGTCACCGAGGTGTTCCAAGATTGCTTTTCTGCATTTTCTCACCCTGTTTATTGCTATCAGTGGGCGATGGATACGAGATCAATCCTTTGACCTTTGCTTCTGCTATTTAACACACACATACATACAGTATTGTCCACTAACAAAAATAATGATAAATAAGTAGACTAGACAAAGTGACTGTTATCTTTTAAACAGCTGTCTCGATAAATCGTCTTTGTCATATAATACATTATTCTTTCCTAGCGTAAGCGTTGAAACATCGTGTAACTATGCGCTGGTGTAGGAATCTAATTACGCTAAATATTTCTTTGTATATAATGGTTAGACATCATTTTTAAAAATCATGTACGGCACTATAATCATGAAATAAAACGATATTGTAAGGAATATTCTATACACATAGTAACATCTGCTACGATTCACTCGTCAAGGTCACTAAAACGTCGTGTAACGATGCCTAGAGCACGAGAGTAACCTTAGTACACTAAATGGAGCGAGCAATTGGCTTCATATATATATATGTAATGTTTGTGTCACCCACGGATGTATACAACTCTTCAGTGTGGCTATAGACTGTACATTATCCCATCCAGTACCACGAGGTAGGATCGGAACCTTTGCTTCAGACCCAGAGGCTGGCAACCTATGAAAGTGGAGAGTCTGTAAAATTGAATTTAAACGATATATTTATTCTTGTAGAATTTCCCATCCACAAGATTTGTGTATATTGCATATATATATATATATATATATATATATATATATATATATATATATATATATATATATATATATATATATATATATATATATATATATATATATATATATATATATATAATGTGTCATCCACAGACAGCTGTTTCGATGTATTACATCACTTCAGTGTGGCTATAGACTTTCCATTATCCCGACCAGTACAGCAAGGGAGAATTGAAACCTCTACTTCAGACCTGGAAGCTGATTTCCTACCTCTGGACTTCGGAACTGGACAATCAGTAAGGCTGAATTTAAGCGATATATGTATTTACACAGAAATCCCTTATCAACCAGAATGCTCTATTCCTATGTAAGAGCCCTATCTTGCACTGGTTGCAATTTCAAGGCAGTGTAGGAGACAAACATACCTCCAGTCATAAAGAGCCATGCTATTGCCCAGCTGGGTTAACGCATGTTCACTTACATTTCCTTCCCTAATCACAGATATCATTTAAAGAATTAGCTTTTTTCTCAGACGTCACCACTCTCCCCTATGTTTCTGATTTAGTAGTAAGTTCCCACTGAAAAGATAAAACAGGTGCAGAGAGAAGAAAAACAAAATAATTATCAAGACAGGAAAAATATACATTTCTGAAAGGCCGAAGAATGTATCGACCTAAACGATGTGTAAGGAATTCTTGAAGTTAAGAAATAGCAAAATATCTAGAAAACCAATATTTCAAAGTGACGTTTGTGGCTTAAGACAGTGAGGAAATGAGGAAAACATTCGAAAGTCCAATAAAGTTGCTATTGACGTTCCATCATTTTGATCATATTTCACCACCTGTTCGTATTTCTTGACAATCAATTAAAGCGATGATTTGACGCGTGCAGTCGAAAAAAAGTTTCATTTTCAAATTAGAAATTGCGTTAAATATCCACGAATTCATTTGAAAGAAAATTTAAAATTCTCAGCCAGAACTATCCTCTTGGATTTTATCTCAATGAAATGGACGCACGCTGATTTTAAAATTAATGAAAAATGATCTTTTCGTAGCGAAAATGCGTTTGGAGATTTTGAGCAATTTTACATACTATGCAGCATCGAATTAAATTTGAAGAATATCTTCAAACTCCGCACATTCTTGCTGCTATGACAATCAGTTATTTCAACTCTTCATTGGCAGAGGGGAAAATGTCTAAATCAAAAAAATATCCCTGATCTACCCTCAAACTTATCCAGTCATCCTTAGCCTACGACCTAACCTTTCAAAAAATATCCTTGGCATCCGTGAAGAAGTTTTGGATGTATTGTGTGGACAAACAGACACAACAAAACGAGCAAATACATTGTTTCAATTGTTAGTAGAGGCACAAGGTGTTGGTAAAAGGAGAAAGAACAGCGAACTGTTTCTGGCGTTAAGATGAAAAAATATAATGAATCTTCATGCGTTCGTGCACATTTTCCCCGGGACGAAAAGATGGTGAGGAAGAATCAAAGGAGGAATCATAAATTATATTTACGGAGTCTTGTGTCACGTTATAAAGTCTTCTCTAATGAAGAGAGCAATGTTAGTTGATCGAAGTTCGGAAGTGCCATTTTTATTGTCGCGCAAAAAAAAGAGTGAAAACTTTCCATCAAATAAAGGCGAAGAGAAAAGGTTTCATAAACAAACTCAAAAACTGGTGATGTCAAACTTTTCCCCATTTTTTTTTGCCTTATTTATTTGAGTGGCAAATAACGTAGAAATCAGTCAGCCTGTCGCCTGCCAGAGGGTTGGTTAGTTTGTTGCTCAGCTTTATCCTCTCACGCATGCGCTGTGTGTGTTTTTTCTCTCTCCTGACCGCCGCCATTTCCTAACTCAGATCTGCGACACTGTCCTCGCAAAAGGAACTGTACTCTATCAACTTTTGATTTCTAAATCGGGCGACATTTTGTCCACATTCTTCGGTTCAAAGTGAGATTTAATACCATTTTGCTTCTGACAGGCAAATCTTATAAAACTCAATGCCTACAGGACATTATTGTGTTTCTGTAGCTTGACGTAATGAAAGTCAAAGCAGCTTAGCGTAGATTGGGGACGACTCTGAACTTTCTCTGGAAAATCCTACAATTGGAAGTTAGAAACAAGGAAGCACTCAGAGGGTGCGTACCACTGCCAACTCAATTGACACTATGAAGTGAATGAAAATCAGTATATATGTATATGTACATCTATATACAGAGAGAGAGAGAGAGAGAGAGAGAGAGAGAGAGAGAGGAGGGGGGGAGTTACCTGTAAAAGGTACCTGGATCCAACCAAGAATATGGTCTTTTGTCCTAAGCCCATCCGTCTGAAAGATGTCATTGATATTTATTTAGAACTTTTGGAGATATTCTATGGACAAATATGGATCGATACAAATATCTATTTAAAAAAGCAAAACAAAAAGAAACAACATATCGCTCAATTAAAGAAAAACCTTGATCCACTCTAAAATTTCTCCATCCTTCATCCGATGAACTAACTTCCCAAAATATTCATTGAAATTCACTTGAAACATTTTTGGAGATATTGTGTGGACAACTATGAGTGGATGTAAAAATGCATCACAAAAAAAAAAGGATGAAAAATTATCACTCAATAAAGAAAAAAAACCCCAACTAAATCTGCTCCAGAATTTCTCCAATTCTTCTTTATCTTATGAGCTACTCACCCTGAATATTCAATTGAAATTCGCTCAGAATGCTTTTTGAGATTTTGTGCCAACAAATATGAGTGAAATCAAAAAATTAAAAACGTACTTAATCGAAAAGAATGACTATGGCACAAGAGGTCAAGTATTGGGCTCCCAAGTTGGATCGAACCCATTACAGGAGTAATAGGTTGTTAGATTAGTTTACTAACTACTAAAGTATGGTAAGATGCTGGTGATTGTATTTACAACTTTTAGTCTAGTCGGACACAAGGTTACAACTATGAAGTATCATATGAGGATCAGACTTACTTCTTAAACATAAATGTGCTAGCCTCTATTTCTTGTTTTTTATGTAAGCATATACTAGGAAAAAATCATTATAATATCTAATTCTGTGTAAAATATCAAAAATCACTTTGAAAAACTTACTTGAATTAGATCAAAAGATTTTCGGAAATAACTAACCGGAATGACATGACTTCTGAAATAATTTTTTACATTTGTAGTGTTCAAAGCTGTAAAGACCATGCTCACACAAATGCACACATTCATACTTATGTGTGTGTCAGTCCGCCTATATATATATATATATATATATATATATATATATATATATATATATGTATATATATATATATATACATAGATAGATAGATAGATATAGGTGTATAGATAGATAGATAAATAGATAAATAGATAGATAGATAGATCGATATGTGTATGTTTCCGTCTGCGTGTATACTTTACCGTCCGTCTTCGGACATACACCGTCCTTGTCATCCGCCAGAACACTCTTTAGGGCGTCACAGAGCAAGTAATTATGTAGTTCACCATGCCATATTTTGGTGGTGCTGGTTTCATATGCAATTTCTGGTGGTCAGCATTGTTAGTCGTGATGTCCAGCGCTTGTATGCCTTCCTCATGACATGACCAGTCCATTGCCATTAAAGTTTTCTTTTTGATATTACGAAATCCCGACTCCTGCTTTTCCTCCAATATACTGAGCTGTCTTGTGATCTCTCCATGTTATGTTTAGCATGATCCTCTCTTGTTCACATTGTGTTGTATCTATTTTGAGGGTCAGTCTTTTGGTCAGGTTCCAGGTTTCATCTCAATATGTGAATATATTGGGGATGCATTGGTTGTATTCCCCGATCTCTTTTACTTGTAAGATTTTGTTACTTTTGTTTAGGTGACTCTAGGGAAAGCTTGCCAAAATATAATTTTATATGTATGCCTATTTACAAATGGTCTATCCCTGATATCGAGTAATCTTCACTCATACATAACTCAACCAAAGAAAATGATAACTATATATATATATATATATATATATATATATATGATTTACTTGAGTAATTAAAGTTTCATAAACAAATAAAATAACGGCTTCTATTCTGTTGAATTGGTGGTAAAAAGTGATGAAAATAGATTTTTTTCCCTTTAGCTTTAATGATGGAAGTGATGCTTCACAATATTATATTGTCGCAGGCATCAGCAGACAAGAAAGACTCAAAATAATTAGGTTGTCTCTAATTGATTCAATTCAAAACTCCTCGTTTGCGTAGAGACGTAAGTAAAACAAAAAGTCGGAAATGTTTTCTCAAATTATTGGTTGTGGATTATCTTGTGGTGAGTAAGTAAGTAAGAAAGTAGTGCCTATACACTGACTACAACTTCAGCGAGACTAACCTACTAATGGGATACTATTTCACAGCTTGTGTCCCACACATTACATCACTATATTCGGCCCTACTAAAAGCTTTCAATCAACCTCCATCTTATTTCCCTATAGATTTTATCCTTGCTGGGTACTCTCACTGATCCTGACCGAATATTTTTTTACCTATTGATGCTTTATTTTCACAGGTTTTGATTCTACAGAATTCAAATATTTTTCTACGTGTTTTGTTTTTCCTTTTAACTTAATTTCAGATGTTTCAAAATGGAAAATGCCTGTGATTACATGAATAAGATTTATTCTGACAATATTTATTCTTTGATGAAATTTTATCCTTTAATTCAGCCGAGTCTCAAGTTAGTCCCTATGCTTCATGTTCTGCTTTTGTGCAGGATTGCATTGCGAAGGAGCCTCGTCCTGGTATCAGAAGTCAAAGCCATTGTAGATAGGCATGACAGCCAATTCCTTTCGCAAGTGTCAGATGGTCAAAGAAGTTTGACATCTATAGCCACTACCCGTCATCCCAACTTAACATGCTTACAATTTATTCAATAATTGGCGCATGATTGAGACACGTTCCCTTTTTTGTTTGTGTAACATTTTCGTGCTTATTCATTTATATGTACGACTTTAAACCCATGTCACTACTCAGCACTGATTTTCTTGCGTCAGTTTAACGTAGCAATCATGCAGATGTCGATGGCCATCAACTCCATTAGGTGTTTGCAGTATATGCTAAATATTCTCCTGCTACACTCATAATTTACTGCGTCCTACTCACCAATGTCATGTAGAAATGACTTAACTTCAACCAACCAGTCCGCAGTCTGTTCAACAGAGGAAGCGATTTGCGTTCAAGATCGTAGCCAGCTGGCTTTGATTATCGATGAATTAAGGAAGCGTGTGTTCATCATGGACTACTCTTCACTCCACCTTCTTTTTGGTGATGCAGGAAACGTCAAACGGAGACGGACGGACGGACGAAGAGCTAATCTCGACAATTCGACTCTACTTAACATGCTTACCATTCGACAAAGTAGACTTACAGTGCAAATAAGATTTATTCTGAGTACACCATCTGTCCTTCGATTTTCGAGATCGTTGGTTTGACAAGACACTGTTTTTATTTCAGGAAGTCGATTCTAAATTCACGATCTCCGAACATGTTCCTCGACGGTAACAAGAACCATCACCGAATTTGGTGGAGTGAAAATAATTTTACAAGCTTTTCGATTTAAAATCACGACCAACAGATTGGTAAGCGTGTCTCTTACCAACTGAGCTAAATTGTCAAATCTTGCAAAAACTTATGTTAAAAAATATGTGAGTACTTATTCCAATCTAAGAAATAGATTAATTCATAAATCAATCATTTTTATACAGTGGTTTGTAATTATTGATATTTTACCGACTATTTACACGTATAAACCATAGCTTATTTCATTGCAATGAATGCATTCACGCTAGATAAAACATATCTTTTAAGACTTTCCTAATGTCTTATGTATTCGATAAAAAAGTCACAGAACTGGTCTACCGTCGGATTAAAATACGAATGAAGTTTGAACTAGCGGCCACTCTTGGTGAATTTTCAAATATTCTGATCAAATTTCTTCCTCTCTGACTTTCATCATGAATGTTACGCTGATCCCAACAAACCATGAGAAATATGAAGTTTATTTCAGATAATCTAACATGGATTTGATGTTTTTATGCAAGTGCACACGATGCCAGTTCTAATTGTCAGCAAACGTGATACTTGACCCAATCTGGCTCTCAGCCCAGGGTAACTCAAAATAACCATTCTCATTGATTCGTGCACTTCGATTTGATCCCGTTTAAACTTTTGTTGCTGTTTATCGCATCTAAACTAAAGCCAGCTTCGCTTCTCATTGGTTTTGAATCACCCTTCAGCGAGCAAGCATTAACAGCGTGAATCAGAGTAAGAAATAAGTTCCAGGTGTGGATCAAATCCTCGACCCCCTATCTCGGAGAGTGGGTCGGTGATGCCCGACAGAACTTACCTTAGAACTACACAAACCTGAAGCACTTATCATCAGTCTTTTATCATCCGTTGTTGGACATAGACCTCTCTAAGATTCACCAGATTTCTCTATCACTAGGGCATCGTGGAGCCAATACTTCTTCAACTAGTCTGGATCGTCTCAGTTACGGTATTGCATGTTATATCTGGGGATCTACATTGCAAGTCGTTGTCAAGCGGTTGTTTGCCATTCTTGCAATTTGACCAGCCCATTGCCATTTAAGTTTTCCCTTGGATTCTGTTTTTCTGTAGTTAGTTTATACGTAAGTAAGTCGCGTCCATGCGCTGACAATAACTTCAGCAAGTCCAGATGCCCAGCAGTTGTTTGCTATTCTTGAAACATAACCAGCCCATTGCCATTTGAAATTTCTAATGGATTCTATAATATATATCAATCATGTTTTTTCTTTAATAAATCATGCTGTCCTGTGATCTCTCCATGAGATATTTAGCATGATTCTCTCATGTGCACTTGGTTAGGCACCACATATTAGCTCCACAGGTGACTATCTGGAGGATGCATTGTTTGTATACCCTTCTTTTTTTGTACTAATGAGATTTCCTAAATCAAATATAAAAACCCATTCCAATTCTAATCTCCACCATGACTATTATACCCTGGTAGTTCAGTATCCTTAACCCAATTTCTTTAAAAGCGTTATTTGTTGAAGAATTCTAAATCATCATCCTTATTTTTTGTGCTGTTATTTACCTCCATGTAAACGTTTGTTTGCTTTATAATTGCACTGAATTTAGTCGGGATAAAAAGTAACTAAAATTGAAATGAATGTAAATAGTAGAACGAAATCAATAATAATCATTTACAATTCTTCACCTAATAAAAATAAAATCTTGAAACCGCGTTGACTTTCATTTAATCGTATTTATCAACCGACCTGACAAGTGGCTTAATTCGATTGGTGATTAATGACTCGCAATTTTAAAAAGATTCCTATAAAAATTATTGACATTTATGACAGTTGAAAATAATTGTATTAGTTGAAACTACCGATGTAGAAATCTGAAAATTATGCCGCTTCCGTTTCAAGACGGGTAGTATTTCGTTGTGGGTGTCGAAGGTTTTAGAAGTATGTTATTCCATTTGTAAATTCTCAAAACTTTGCCAAATCAGTTAATTACGGAATTCTGGGATGGAGATGGTGTTCACGACGGTGCAAAGTGGCGTAGCGGTTATTGGTGTGGTGATTAAAATCATCAAATTGAGTTCGCGTAAGGTGATTTATGTTCACTTCGTACAAAATATTTTTGGAAATAGTGCCTCGATCCCCACCTCCCCGCCAAGGTATGAATAGAAAGCAGGTCAGTTGGATACATGTAAGGCAGTACAACTTGGGGCTGGGGCTGATCTCTCCATCACTGCGTAGGCTATTGAACACATCTCTTGACGCTAAAGTAAAGCAGATTTCGCAGTAGCAAAAGAATTAAGCTCCTCCCAGATAATTTTAATTCATAATCCATGATCATCCCAACCCACCCATAGCCCCCAAAATCCCTAAAAAATATCTGAGATTCTGAAGGTTCCAGGAGCTGCTGAGCGCCTGTGACTGATGACACATGAGACGCTGGATGTTGACTGTGGTTGGGACGAACGGGAAAATAAGAAGATCCGACTTGTCATTAAACAAAAACTTAAACGCTGGAAGAACTCGGGAAAAAATTTGCTGTTTGAGCCACGACTCGAAAGACCAAAGGACTGGGGAAAGGAACCTAGAACTAAAAACCCAAACTACATCTAAACGTCTGCTGATAACATCCATTCGGAAAACGTTAAAACAAACCGCAAGCGACCAAAATTCCATAATTTGCTCAGTTATTCCAAAGAACAATTAATGCTGTTTCTTTTCCGTTGGAATAAGAACGTTTGTTGTTGTTATATTGGAAAACAGGCTTCAGGTCTTTTTCTTTCAGCTTTACTTGTAACCATTTTCCAGACGCTAAGAGCCAGTCGCTTAGAGCCAACACCAGACCTAAAAATGCACAGCGTTGGCAAAAAGGATATCTGATATGAAGAGCCACCCCTATCAACGGGATACGGCGTTATACACGTGGAAATCTATTGCCAAAGGAGAGAGAGAAAAAAAACTCTAGCAATTCGGGAGAACCTAAGGATCACCACCACCTGTATATACTTTGATCGATTGCAAAGTGAGAAAAAAGGGGTGATCAATGAATAAGTTACGTCTCTCACCTTTAGTTGGATTGTGATCACTAAAAAAAGTCTGAATTTTCAAAAAAACAAGCTGGCACAAGGTAGTTGCCATTCTACCATAATACCATGAAATATATCACATATTGATCCTTTCCCATCACACACATCAAAAACTTATTTTAGAGGGGAAATCTAGAAAAAAACAACAATGATTCATTTCCCTACTCATTCAGAAAAGTGTCTATGTAAAATTTCGAGTTTCGACAATGAATGTTAAGTGCTTAGTGAAGTAGCATTGAAACAGGGATAACCTAAAACCAGTAACTGCCATTAACTGGTCTGTTGTGGGTAGCGGGTAAATTACCAAGAAGATCTAAAGACTACCAAATGCAACAAAAATCCAAGGTAGTACAAAGAATTTTTAGATGAAATCGTTGTGCTCATAGCAAGAATGGAGAAAAGAAGAAAAATCTTGCCCGCTTCGAAAATCTATTTTCAGAATATTGGCTTTTTGATAGAGTTTGTTCGACTTTGTTGGCCACACTCTTGTAGAAGGCTGGAATTATTGCATAGCGTTGCAACTGTAGCGCCCCTTATACTTTTACTCAGGAATTAAATACGGAACATCTTCGTCGGCATTCTTAGCTGGACACGCTTTTGGCCCTGGCACTTGTTGCCGGCTACTCTTTCTCTCTTGCTTATCTGACCCCGGTATCTCGAGCTGGTTATCTTCCTTTAACCCCACTTCCCTCTCTCTCCCTCTCTCTCTCTCTCTCTCTCTCTCTCTCTCTCTCTATATATATATATATATATATATATATATATATATATATATTGTCTTATTACTCATCTACCTCGATATGAGCATTCGCAACAACTTTATAGTTAATGCAAACGCTGCAACTGCTATTTTGGCGACCACGCAAACACTGCGTTCATTATTTTGCTCCATTAACTTCTTCTTGCATCTATCCTGACTAACCACCTTTCTATAATCTAGTTTGGTCAACTATACCATTCATTATAACAGGCACGACTTATCAGGCTCCATTGGATAGATAGAAGAAACAACATAGACCCTTTATGCCACATGTTCCTTTTATTCTTTTTTTTTTCCTATATTTCGTTTTTACGGCCAGGAAGAACCTAAACCTAACAGGCCTCTTCTCTTCTCCACTTTTCTTGACACAATCGATTGTAATAATATTTCTATACCTCGTATTTTATGTAAATTCTTCATTTGTGCATTGAACGTCTCTCTCATTTTTCACATCTAAATATTTGTATATGTCCTTTTGCTCCATTTGATATCTGCGTCAACATTTTTACTTCGGGTGCATGTCCTCTGTACGTTTCCTTTCCTTCATCAACATTTCCAGTGACGGCACTACTAACACCAAACCACGTGGAAGCAAAATATTTCGTCTACAACATCTTTGCATAACCTGTTCCTCGACAACAACTTCTAGAACTATCAGAAACCATTATTTCTACACAGAGTTGACTTCCAAATATGAATCTATCCTTCACAACTTTTCACAGTGGAGAACTTACAACGTAGGACTTTTTAAAGGTCTCACAGGATAATTCAATTTTCAACAAAATAAAAAATTTGAACTTGCCCCCAACTTATCTATTCCGGAAGTTTTGACTTTGTAGGTTTCTCTTCAACTGATTCTTTTCAGTGGATCCAGCATTTCATTGCTAGTCTAACTAAATAAAAGCAAACATGCTCAATATTTCTTTCCATGTGCTAGTAAATGATATTTTTCATGAAGTTATTTTTAACAAAAATAATGATTTTCCCATCACAGAAGCAGACAGATTTTTTCCATCAACATCCCCTCTCTTTCTTTATTAATCAGCTGTCATGCGTTGCTTACATATGTAAACATACATACTACTACTACTATTACAAAAACGCCACGTAGCTCATCCGATAAAGATGGCCATAGTATTCCTACATAGTTCTGTTTTTTTAATGATTTTACTCAATTTTACTTCCATAAAAAGCCAAGTTTTGATATTCTTTAGGGTTTTTTTACTGAATTCCTCTGAAGTTTTTTCGAAAAGTAATTTTTCGTATAAAAAAGCCGAGTACAAATATCGAAAATTTGGAGGAGAAAAAAACATTCCACCCCAATTTTCTGTTAAGTCTATTCAAAAGAAATAATAACAATAAACGCAGTCTCAGAAAGCTTCTTATACCATAACAGCCGGCATCTTGATTTGAATTTAAAAAAATTCACGCATAATTATTTACAAAATGATGTACATCAAAATTACTATCAATTAAGTCATTTAAGTTCAACACCAAATAAATGCTTCTATATATTTGACTCCCCGGTAACACCGGGTACTCTGCCAGTAAATACATGAAAATCAAAATCCGTCAGCCTATTTCACCTTGTAGGCAAAAATCCCCACGGTGGAGGACATAGGACGTAGAAGTTCTCAAAAGTTTGACAGGATAATTTGATTTTCAATGATACTTTAAATTAAAACTGAACCCTGACCTTTACATTCCGGAAGTTTTCACCTCAAAAGCTTTAGTCAATTCAGCTGATTCACTAACAGCCAAACACAAGACATTCCAGTCTGACAAAAATATAAACGGATATGTTTAAGATTTCTATCCACGTAAGTAAACAAGATTTTTCATCGAGTTATTTTGATCAAAGTAATAACTTTTTGATGTATCTTCACAGAAGCAGCGGGTTATTTTTTTCCGTTCGTGTAAATTTCAGCTTTTTTTTCCCAGACAAACTGGTTTTGGTTGGTATTCTCTCGGGATAGAATTTATTGGAAAATATTTTTCTTTTCTATTCACGCATAAACTTGATGGTATTCTTAATGAAATATTACACACGAAAACAGCTTACAAAACGGAACTGACTAAAATGAAATGGAAACAGTTCATAAAATATTTTGACCTAGCGGATTTTATGGTATTTTTGATCCCTGAAAATAAATCCCCTTTTCTTTTATATTTCTTATGCCTCAAGTAAGATTCTCTTTCACCCCCCCCCCATAGAAAAACGTAAGAAGATTTACTTACAAGTTTCCTCATCTGAACTGTACAAAAATATTTTCTTGGAGAAAACCAAGGGTTTTAGCTGTCTCTCTTTTATTATTGTGGTCTGTTGTTAGTTCATCCACTTAGAGAACCTCTTTTTCTAAATAATTCCCTGCTTACGACCCAGTGTACCCTGTTCTTTTTTGTAATTTTGTCATTTATATTCATCATATTCATTTATATTATATTCCATATTGTAGTTGTATTTATTGCATCTTAAATGGGAGGATTTGAATAATAAAAAATCTGAAGAATAAAGAACGGTTTCAGTTCACAATACCTCATTATTATTACACTAACACATCTTTTTCTTGAAAGAAAAAGATTGCAACGTTTACGAATGATTTAGAAAAGAAATGTATTTGATTGAATCCTATGCCCAACAAAACTATATAAATTTTATTTGAATACATTCCCTTTCTAAATTACGCTGAAACGTTCGTCATACCAACAAACCTGGTTTTCCTGAAAAAAAAACCCAACTTTTTAATGTTAATCAATAAAAGATAATTTCTCCATAAGAACAGAAAGCTTTTATTTATTTTTTCAAAATCTTCTGGTTTAAAAACATTTACAATTTTTGTTTTTGGGAAAGAATATTATAGATCTACTTGATGGAAACTACTATCTTTTCAAATGAAATCTATTCTAAAACAGAAGAAAAACGCACAAACAAAAAAGCGCTTCTATAAACGTTGGGAAGGTTTCACCTAAGCTCAAAATATTTACATGAAAATTAAATTTCACATGTTTTATTTGCCTATCTCTGACTATGTTTTCAATACGATTTAAAAAAATGAAATTGTACTTTTTTATGCTTTTGTTGTTTTGATATGATGCTTGAGAAAAAAAAGAAACAAAATAAGCCAAGAAAAAATAAGTATTAGCATCATGGTAGGAGCCTCTCACCCTTTAAGATGTAGACCCTGTATACGTCAGAGTAGTGAAACATATCTACAATCACAGCAACTCCTTAATCAGGTTATATAAAGTCTCTGGAGAACCTTCCCAACTCCAAAAAGGAGTAAGACCAGGAGATACCAGCTTACCCAAACTCTTTGCAGTCTACTTCAAGATGATATTCAGAGGCCTGGATTGGGAGAATAGGGAAATCAAAATAAACTGCAAATAACTGAACAACCTCAAATTTGCATACGACATCGTCTTTTTCGCTGACAACCTACGCGACCTCCAACTAATGCTAAATGAACGAAACGAAGAAAGCAAAAAAGTGGGCGTACACATGAACTTCAGTAAGACAAAAGTCATGTGTGAAAAAACACATCGAAAATAAGAACAAAACTGTCAAAATCAACGATGCGAAACTGAGGAAAACACACATCTATATCTACGTAGAATGATGGCAAGCCTTCGACGGAGCAACTTTTAAAAAGTAGATGATCCCAATAATTATAAAAAGAAAGGAGAATTCAACCAATGTTAGTCATCAATGGGGTTTAAACATGGAACCTATCCTGGAGACAGACCTACAAACTGAGAAGCATGCAACGTGCACATGAAAGAATCATGCTCAACCTTACGGGGAGAGATAACAACACATCATAGTATATCAGGAAGAAAACTGGAGTCCAAGACATCATAGAATTTAGTGAAAAACTCAAATGGCGTTTGGCGGGCCATGTTGCAAGAATGGCAGACAATCAATGGTCATCACGAATCACAACATGGATCTCCAGAGATCACATAACAAACCGATGCCGACAGAATACAAAATAGTGAGATGAACTAGACAAATTCAGAAAATACTAGCTCCACCACACCCTTGATAGAGAGTTATGGCAGATCCTGGGGAAAGTTTATGTCCAACGACGGATGATAAAAGACTGATGAAGATGATGAATGGGAGTGTGTGAGTGTGCGTACATTGAATACCTCTTTTAGACTGTGAAGAACAAAAAATAGGTGTAGAATTAAGAATGTAAGCAGGATAACCAATGGGTTAAAAAAATTGTAACTTTTCTTTTGATTGCTTATTTTTTAGACTGAGGGGTCTTTGGAACTAGTTGACTTCTGATGGTCACTGTCTGTTGCCGTAGTTAGTCTTTTGTCTCGGGGAGAGGGAAAAGAGAGAAAGAAAGGGAGATCATGTTCAAAGGTCAATGAATAGTAAATAGTGGCAATAATTTGGTGGAAAGGTTCCTTGGTGAGAACTCTGTCTGGCGTTCTGTTAACAAAGTAATCGAAGGATCATCTCGAGGCAGGCTGTAAAGAATTTGGGTGAGCTGGTACACCTTGTTTTACACCTCTATTGAGCTGAACATGATCTCTATGCCTCCTGATAAAGAACCTACTGTGAAAATATATATGTTGCAATACCCTGACATTTACCTGGTGTAGACCCAGAAGAGTGGTAGCATCAATGATTTGGGTGAAATCCAGTGAGTGGAAGGCCATTCTGATGTCAATGAATGTTACAGAATGTGGCATTTTATAGTCTGCTGCTCTTTTTTTCGGATGTCTTATCGTATGTGGATGGTCGGGTAGCTTCTCCTAAAGTCAGCTTGTTCCAGTGGTTGATTTTCATCAGTCTTTTTTGTGATTCGGCTGATGATAACTTTGAAAAATTTGTAGGTCAAGTTCAGTAGATCTATTGGTCCGTAGTCATTGATTTTTGTTGAGTAAGTCGATGGTGGTGTTATATTGTCAAAGGATTTTCTCTTTTGCTTGTCTGAGGGCTTGCTTCAACCCCCAAAGAATAACTTTATGTACATCTTTGAACTGATTGCTAGCGTCTAGCCCATCCTGTTCATTATTTTGTGGTCTTTATTTTGAGGGGTTGAGTTTTTGGTCGAATTCATTGCCACGTTTGACGATCCAGTCCCTCTGGGTTGTTAGGTCTCCATTCTCTCCGAGTATACTAATCATTTGTTTCAATCCTGTACGGAAAGTTTTATTAAGAGCTTTGAATCTCTGATCTTTCCTGGAAACTGTTTCGATGATTTTAACTCCAAGTAACTTCTTTAGTCGTTTTCTTGTTATTTTTTTTTTCGGTTTTGGGAATTTATTCGGCTGCTTCAATCTTCTCTCTTGTTGCTGTTGGTAGCTTGAAATTTCTGCATTCTTTTAATGGGATCCTTGGTTTTATCTGAGATTTTTCGCAATGGTTTGAGCGTCCTTCGGTTTACTGATAGTGTCAATTTCAATTATTGAGGCTGTTTCTTTGTTGCTGAATTCGTTAATGTTGGTATCGCTCTCTTCCACTTCAGTAAGAAGTTCATACCTGGTTTTCAGTTCAAGCTTTAAGGACTGAACGAGCTATTTTGGTTCGTTTAGTGGTGGCGGTTTAGTGTGAAATATTTCCCTGCATTCTTTCTTCGTGGCAGTTAGGATTTTACATCTTTAGCAGTGTTTGGTTGCTTCCTACATTGACTTAGTTAGAAGCCTTGATATCTTTGACAATGTCGGCTTCGTCCTCAATTGTTTTTGGTTTCATAATTGGTGCTATCAAAGGTTCATTTTCATTTGGCTACTTCATGATTTAGAATCTGTGCACAGATGCTGCGTTCATGAGATCTTCCCTTTTTCCACTCTGTACTTTATATCCGAACTTGCTGATGCAATGTTCATTTCGTTGTCCTAGATGTGTGGTGAAATTTCCAATGATGAAGTTAAAGTAGTTTTTTAGTATCTTAAAAAATGGATTTCAAGTCATAGCAGAAGTGGCCTATTGCGTCTTTGGTTGACTGTGAAGTGGGGGCTAAATGATGTTGAGTGTATATTGAAAGAAATAAATGGTGTTACAAATAAAGCCTCATTTGTAACTCTATTTATACCTTTCTAAATCGTCTCTTCAATCATGTTCTGTAAGATGAATTACAATTCACATCGATACCCTAGTTACACACACACACACACACACACACACATATATACATATATATATATATATATATATATATATATATATATATATATATATATATATATATATATATATATATGCCTTGGAGTGGTAGTGTGTTTATATGTGTAAGGGATGACACAAACGTTAGCTAAATTTGAACAACCAGCGCGAAATCAATGTAGCGGGTCTTTCTTATTCTTCCTGAAGAGTACCTTTTTAGACATTGCAGTATGAATGCTCCAAGTGAACACTTTGGAGGTGACAGTCAAAATATTATGTTTGGGAAAAGCAATTCTTTTAATGGTCTATTTTCGCAAGAATTCTGCATATTCTCTCTTGTGTACGAGGTGTTGAGAAGAGTTTGAACAACTTGGTCAAGAAAACATAAAACTAAATTTATAGCTGATTTCTTATCTCTCCTTTTCAAATTATTCACCAAAATACAGTGGAGGGTTTTTCAGAGATTTCTTCCTAAAACCCGTAACTATTTCATTGGTCGGGGTGCTCAAATCAAATTACTTGAAACAAGAAATTTGTTGGAGTTTGACCTGATCAAGATCACCAACCACTGGTCGTGCGTGGAAATCGACGACATAATCGATACACGAAGTCATATATCTCATCAAGTATTATAAGTACGCCGCTGAACAGAGACCATTCATTTCATTCCTCGTTGGCTGCACTGCCCTCTGCAAAACCCTTTATCACATTTGAGTTTGGACTTTTCCAACTGTGTTTGCAGCTCCACTGGCACCAATTGGTTAGCTCTTTCTTCTACCTTTTGTCTCCCCCCCCCAAGTATCCAGGTCATCTCCATTTTCGTTGTTTTATCATTTTGTATAATATCTTCAACTCACCTTTTCCCTCTGATACATGCTGATCTTTTTTCTATCTCTTAGAGTTATTCCTACCTTTGCTCTTTTCAGGGCTCTCTGTGCAATTATTGGTTGGTTCTCAGTCTGTTTTAAAGGTTTACCCGTACACACGATTATTCATCGTAATGTGGGCACTTTATTTTTCGCCCGTAGTGTACTTAACTGGGAATGTTTGCATTAGAGATGTTCCGAGGCAAAAATTGACTGCTTTATTTCTTCTCACTCCAACACAGAGCAAACATAGACTTTAAGCTCAATTAATTTTCGTAAAATTAAATTTTCCACTTAACTTCATTTCGGGGAATAAATCGGAATCTGCCACTTAGATGAATTCTCCAAATCAATTTGATAATGTTTCATCAACTCGCAACAAACACACACGCATACACACATGCATACACACACTTATACTATTTTGATTACCTTTACTGAAATTGATTTCATAGATAAATGGGTACAAACACTTACACACATATATGATGAACAAGAATCCCACCAGTCAACCTTGAGGAATATCAATATATCATATGTATCCACACATATAAGTATTTGTAGCGTAGTAGCGCGTGCGTGTATGGGTTAGCTTGCAAATATAAACAAAGAAATAGACATTATCATTGAAGTGTTTAGGTTAGTGAATACATACATAAATGCACACAACTACACATTTAGGCGAAAACACGGGCACAAAAACACAGACTCACATGCCAGGATCTGATCTCCTTGGTTGGTAAATGTACTTATTTAGAAGATTGATGTAACATAATCTTTCTGCTCCAGTCATGACTTCCCTCCTTGATTAGATTAAAGTAATTTCCCTGATTACGAATTTATTCATTTGGATTTTCCCCACTTCAATTACATTTATATATATATATATATATACATATATATATATATATATATATATATATATATATATGTATATATATATATATATATATATATATATATATAAATATATAAATATAAATATATATATATATATATATATATATAAATATATATATAAATATATATATATATACATATATATATATATATATGTTATATATATATATATATATATAGAGAGAGAGAGAGAGAGAGTGACACACACACAAATTCATGTATATATATATATATATATATATATATAAAAGATAGATGAATATACTCACATTAAATTGGATAGATTTATTTCCTATGGCCAAGTTTAATTTTTTACGTTGTTTTTTACGTTGCAGAGTTCAGTCAGACGAACAGTTGTTACGTTTTTTTATTTGCAACTGAGGTAAATAAATCTTCTATTCCACACGTCCACCTGTCGTTAATCCACTCAAGATTTCCAGCTGAAATTTGCTTGAGTTGAAAAAATGTGAATTAAATGTTTCCCGTTTAATTGGCTTATTGAGTTATATTCAATTTGGTGATAGATAGAAAGATAGAAAAATACTGATGGAGAACAGTGAATAGACATAAAGATTGATTGATATTCACAGACTTTGATAGATGTACATATCCGTGAACATATATATATATATACATATGTGTATGTGTGCGTGTGTGTGTGTATGAATGGAAAGAGAATAGACAGAGATATATAAACAGATATCAATAGACTGGATGGATAAATTCATACATACATGGACATGTAGAGACGTATCTAGATATCTCTATACAAATAAACCTAAGCAGCTAGATAGGTCGCTTTGACATATGAATGTTTAGTTGTTTATGGAATAATGTTGATCGCCAATTCAATTGTCATCAAGATGAGAACCAATTTCTGTTTCAGAGATAAAATAGAAGCTTGGTTGAATGATAGGTAGACGTGCATCAAGGCGTAGATCGATTGACAGGTTCAATGCTTCAGGAATAAAATCGTTTGGTAAAATAGATAAATTCATAAATTATCAGATCCATAATGAAGAGATTAATCGATTTTTCGATGTTTCACTCAGAAGCATAGCTGAAAAGGATTACAGGACTGATTGAAAATGCCGACGGGTCCCTAATTTAGGGAACGGGTCCAAACCCTTCATAAATAGTAGTTCACGTATAGTATTTCCACAGGTAAATTTCACCAAAATTTGATTGGGCCCCTCAAGGGGGCGAGACTTTCAAAACGCTAAATTTCCTGCTACGTATCTGGTTTTACTAAAAAAAAAAATATCCGTGTATCTCTGAGGCTGAAGTATTGTGACAAATTCAAAGTTCTTGAGTGATCAGTGTTAATGCATGGTGAAGACCAGGATTTTAGATATCAGACAACTGGCACAATTTGTTCTTTATATCCCATATTAGCGCCTATTTGTCTCAAGCTAAACTTGAAATACAGCTATCGACCTACACAGTTGATGCAAAAGTGTCCTGCATTCATTTTGATCTAATCTCTTATTCATGCAGACTCATAGAATGGTTGTCCTTTCAGGGGAGTACTTCCTTTGGCGTTTGTTAGCCTTTGGGCGGATTCTGTATTCATTTTAAAAATTATTCATAACATATGCAATACAGAAGTTGCAGTATTTCATGTCGGTCGAAATAGAATTAGGGGTGGAGTTTAACTAGGCATCAGTGTCTCTTGCTTTTATAGACTTTTACATGAATTCTGTATCCCCTATTTTTTAAAGAAAAAAAGCAATCCTCGTGAAATTTTTCCAAATATTCAGTTTGTTTGAAAAGCTGAACAGACAGCAATGTTAGATGGTGCAAAATAAATGAGCGTTTGAGAGAGATGTCTGTAGATATGGCACGTGTTCTATCGCAGCTCCATGATAGTTTGCTGTATTGCATTTGCAACATCAAGAAGGGCACTGTCATACAATAAAATCACTTGTAGTTTCTATTGAAATGTGTCATTCAAACATGTCAATTGCTCACTGTAGCTTTTTACAGTAATAATTTTTTTCCCAGATACAATAATTCATAAAAGAAATTCTCTCTGAATACCATCAAACAAAACTACAGTGGCTCGACACTGGGATAGTTTGGGTGCACACTGCCTCTATAGAAGCTCTCTGCAAAATAAATCCTGAACGCTATATTCGCTCTTTGCCATTACCGTAAAAGTAAAAAACTAACTTCGGATTTATCATGGTCAATGAAAACAGGTACTGATGTAAGATTTTCGTGAAAGTGAAGCAGGGTAAAAAAAAAAAAAAAATAAAACAATTGAGAAATATCTATGGATACCCGACGTGCTACAGATCTCCTTTACGTTCAAAGACATATATTTCGAATATTTTCGGGGTGCCCTACATTGAATCAATTTTCCAAACTGATCCATATTTTTGATCGGCACAACAGACTTGACTGTCTGTTGAAGCACGCATAAGCCCGCTGCTTGGGGCTGGCCCTAGTACAATCGACATAGCTATATCGGTCGATGTCCATCTTACCCGGAAAGGGCTCGACAGGGGCTCCTTAACCGGCCTCCCCCTTCACTGCACTTTTTTTTCCTGGTTTCGATCCTTTGATTATATCCAAATATCTTGGGTCTCGAGGGTGGGCAATAATCCGAAAAGAAATATTCGCTCGGCTTAACTTGGTCGGACTACATTGAATGAACCACATGCGGCCATCGTATTTGCAAAGTCGATATTAAAGTGAGAAGTAGAGGAAGTGCGTTACTTGCCGCTCGAGTTAGGGCAACCCTTTGAGGATATAGGCCGTATCCGCTACAGCTTGTAATGTCGTCCAAATTGAATTAGGGGAATGTAATATTAATTCTAAACTAGAGTATCCTGCCATGGAAAAATCGGTTATCCTTCGATAATTGGACTTGAGGTTAAGCATCTATTCACTGGAACAGTATTGGGATGGGATGACTGAATGAACGAAAATGAATAAAATATAAATTTGTTGGCATTGTGCAGAGAAGATTTGGAAAGATTTTACAAGCATTGATTTGACCTGGATCTTGACTCATCGGAGTTTGAAGTATTTTTCATTCATAAAGGATTTGCATAACTAGATCAGACATGAGCATTATGTTTAGCTAGTAGACACATAACGAACGTCATTTACAAGCTGTCATGTTTAGGGTGATCAATCAAAAAATTGGGAAAGAGTTGATCAATGGATAAGTTACATCTACCACCTTTCGTTCAGCGAAAAACAAATACACACACACACACACACACACATATATATATATATATATATATTATACATGTGCACATATATATATATATATATATATATATATATATATGTGTATGCATATATATATAATGTGTGTGCGTGTTACCAAGAAATGTATATATGATCCTACAAAAATGATTATGTATTGCGTTATATCATATTGAAATTCCATTTGAAAATGATCTCCCGTTATTGCACAGTGAATGCATCATCTGGCCCAGACAACGTAAATAATTAAAGAAAATGACGCTGCCGCATGAATCGAATCTGTGACCCATATATATATATATATATATATATATATATATTGGAAAAATCTTCATGAGTCTAAATACCCCGGTGTATTCAGCATCAGATTGAGTTGTGTGATTAGGTTGCTCGAAGTTTGTATTGATTGATCGATACATACATGTGTGTGTTTGTGTGTGTGAATAATAGCGCACATGCAATTCTTTCAGTATCTAAAGGTATTTATTAAGCTTATAGCCTAAGAAGCCTTCCGTTAAGACAAACTATAATTGAGAGGCAATTTATATATTAACCATCGATAAACGATGAATCAACGAGCTATAAAGTATAGACTATGAAGTGGAATAAAGCATTTGTTCCTTGAGATACGACTCCCATCGGAGTGTACACGATCGGTGACGGGTTCATGGTTACTATTGCATGTGTCAGCTTAGATTTGAGCCTGATCTGTTCGCAATTAGAATTTCATCACTCCCAGTTCTCATGATTACCCCTTTGTTACTTTCGTCACCCTAATCAAACAGCTTAGAATATACTCAATTAGATGCTGAGTACACCGGGGAATTTTATGCTAATGAAGATTTTACTATGCTACTCTTTATCACAGGGGATCGGGGCAGACGTGCAAACCATAATACTATCCGAGCAGATGAAAAGTCTGTATGCACATTTTGTATTTATTAAGTAAAAGTTCAGGGATCAAAGGTCTTTCTGATCAACATGATCCTTTTGCTTTGAAAATCAGCATTTAACATGCTGGACTCAAATAAGAAATACATGACTATGTTATCAAGGAACTTAACAAATTTGTTGTACGTATACAAAGAGCAATTTAAAAATCAGAAAATTTGCCATTAGAATAATTATTGATACTCAAACATTGTAAGCACCGTTTATTTGACACTTTAACTATCTTAGCACCAATCCCCTTGGTGCCCAACTCACAAAATTGTTCCAGCATTTAGTTTGCCTGCGATGGTCGAATTCCCTAAACCTTTGAAACTTGAAATTCAACTAGCAACCTAAAGTTGACGTGAAAGTTTCCGGCAGTTTCACTAAACCTTTTTTTTTACCATGCGAATTCATGGCCTGCTTTTTCAATCAACGAAGTATTTCCTCTGGCTTTCATTGGCCTTAATTTGGATTCTGTATTCTTGTTTTTTTGGGGTTTTTTTTTCAATATACAACACATAAAATCGATGTGAAGAAAACAGCACAGACAAAGGAATGGGGATGCTTGTGTGCACACTTCCTCTATAGCAGATCTCATCAAAATAAAAATTCTAAACGTAAAGAGGAAATTCGATATGTGTGAGGAGGGAAAGGGAAGAAAGTGAAAGAAAAAGGACATAAATGTATTCGGTTCTTAGCAAAATTAGATTCGATATTTTTATGAGCGCATAGGAGCATTTACAAAGTCTCTTTTATTTTGGTAAAAAGAAAAAACTCGCTTCATTATTATTTGTCAATAGCATTATTGTAACGCATTATTTTTTCTATCAAATTTGACTAAAATTGAGATAAAGTTGGAAACTAGTCTACTTTGATTGAAAAAAAAATAGACTCTGTTCATAACTTGTATGTTTGTTGGTATATAATTAAAACTCCCTTTCAAAGAACTTCTCTAAATATTACTGCTCATTCATCTTACTCTTGTACTTATCATGACAGTCAGTCTATCATCGAACACAATATAAAGATATAATTGAAGTAGACATTTAGCGTTTTCAGTCATTTTGTCTTCATATAAATTTCCTCTATTTCATGCGCATTTCTGTATGTATATATGCATGTACTATACAATGTCAGCAGTAAAAAAGCTTCAGATCCGAGAAGCCCTTATCATAAAATCAAACTCTATTAGAAATTTGCGTAGAGTCAGAATTAGGCGTATGAATTGGGTTTCCATAGATCTCCTAGTGTTTGCCGCATTTAACATCACCAATTTAATTGGAATTTTACAAGATAGAATGAAAAGTAAAAATCGGTTAGAGAGAATGCAAACATTATTTCGTTATTTCTTTTTTTCTCAAAAAATCCTTTACATCTAACATCCACGAGCAGCAGACGGACCCAGGGGCGAATCACAGCAAATCAGAAAGTGTGGGTGAAAGTCTGATATTGGTTGCCTCCGGCAAGAGAAAAAAAAAGATGTATTAGTATTAGGCTTCAGTAATTTTGTCGAACAAAAAAAGTGGCTTGAGTTCATGGAAACGAAAATTTTGCATCGTGAAAGATGCGAAATGCAGAAAGTTCAGGGGGCAAAACAAATGAGTCAGGATTGATATAACTTAATCAGTGCACTTAATTCCTTCCCAATGTTTACATACTTGCTATTACTGTTCAAGATATCATGTTTTATTGTACTTTTGACTCATACTTAATTCATAATTAACTTTTACGGCAGTAAGATAACTGTTCTTCAAAGACTGCACCAATCAAAGTGCATTATTTGATATATATATATATATACGGGAGGCCATTTCAAATAGTTTCAAATTATATAACTTCTTTATAATTATTTTGTCAGAATTATATTGCCATTTCTTAATGATATAATTGAAAAACAATAGAGAAGATACGGACAATGAATGAACAAGATAAGATTTGAAGATATAGCACTTATTTGGACTTTCGACTTACTAGCGGGCTGTTTAGCTCAATGGTAAAAGTGACATCACCCTCGGGTGGTTTCTTATCGGTCGCAGGTTTCAGCCAATTTCTGTAATTGTTTATTCTATTTACGCTGTCTAGACAAGATGACACGTACACCATATGATAATGGAAGGTCATTTAGAATAAAGTTTCAGATAATATTAGTTATCAATAATAATTGTCGAATTAAATATCAATTTCTTAATAATATATATAGTTAGATAGATATACATATGTATATACAACGATGTTATCTTTCATACGACAATGTTTTTATAGTGGTCATGAACACACAAATTTTGGATAATATCAAGTTGTCTCTCTTCTAATTATCCATTTTCAGCAGTCTCATGAAGCTCATATATTCTTCATTTACGAGCAAGGAAATGTGAATCAACACTCACTCTACAACTGAACCGATTTTACGCGTGGTATCTATCTATCTATCTATCTATTCATCCAAATCTGTTCATACCTATCTATATGGCTCTCTATCCAAATATGATCATATCCATCAATCCAAATCTGTTCAGATGTAACTATATTTCTTTCCAAGTGTGATTATATCTATTCAAAGCTGTTCATATCTATCTATCTATCTATCTATCTGTCTATCTATCTATCTATCTATCCATC